>OZ008367.1:15595767-16076176 GCA_963931995.1 Phaonia tiefii
GTTTGCCAATTGGAGAGCTTTCTAAAGAAGCACAGGAGTCTCTTAACAAATTTTATAAAAAATATAGATTGCAGAACACATTCAAAGCATCAAGGGTAAGGCAAAATGAGGACCTCTTCAACATGTTGGCAGCATCTTCCGATCCACTTATTTCTTCCCTGCGGCATGTGAAGTCACGAATAGAGTTAGAAAATAATAATAGTTTATAAATGATTAGTCTTTTAGATATACCTTCTCCTACGAATTGTGATAAATATTTTACAGAAAATTGAAAAAATAAATTTAAAAAAGAAGTAATTTTTTTTAATTTGTTGGGTAATAATTTAAAACATAAAACCCTAAAGAAAAAAAATAAAAACAATCTAAAAATGTAAAACTAATTTTTTTAGTTACCATAAAATTGATTTTTCTACAAATTTTAACTTTGATAACCCATAAGTAGGCCCCTACAAAGCGTAGCACCCTTTCCAAACGCTCATTTCATAGGCTGAACAGTTATCTATCATATGCTGTTTAAACTGTTCAATTATCTTATTCGTTTCAAAATATATGATTTTTGCAACGAAAAAACTCAAATGGCGCCTCTGTGCGGTGGTTGTATACAAACAAAAGTAAACAAACTTTGACATAAGAGAAAAACATACTCCAGAAAAAAGTTCAAATCACCTGGGTTAGTGCTTCTACCATTTGTTTGTATCATGATACTATTCAATAATTTTTGTCGTCGCTCTGTTTATGCCAAAACAAAACTATTATTTCAGTAAGCTAAATATTGCTTTATTTATTTTAACAATATTACATCTAATGTTAAAGCAGATGTATGAAAAAAGAAGAGTCTTCAGCACAAAAACTATTCTTTTGTAATTTTCCAATGTAACATTTACTAATGTGTTCATTGAAATCGAACTGGTACCGTGTAACAAAAAGGTGGTAACACATCGCCCGGGAGTTCGAACACTCATTGATTTTAACGTAGAATACGTTATACGGTAAGGTAGGGGTGTTGATCTGGAGCACAAAATTTTGAGAAAATGTTTGTCAACTTTCACCCACTTTTACTTAAATATTAAAACATATTTTAGCAATTTTTATATGTTACTCAGTTTTGGTAATATGGTTTGTTTCGAATTACATTAAAAAAATTATATGTCTATATATAAAAGTTTTATGTAGTTAAGGAAATGAATATTTAAGAGCATCATATTTTAGACTTTTTTTTGTACATGCCGCTGTTGTTGTTGGTTTGTAAATGCCGCTGTTGTTTTTGTTGTTGTTGTGAAATCAAATGCTTTGCTGTGCTTTGTTTATTATCGAGCAGCGTGTAAATGTGTGTGTGTGTACATTTCGTTTTGTTGGATCGGTCGGTTATTAGTTCGTTTGGAGGGGTACATAAAATGAAGGGAGGGGAGCGTGGACACTTGTGTGTGCTTGAAAGTTTACAGATCTTTGCTGTCGTTTGGTTACTTCTGCGAGCAGCGTGTAAATGTGTGTGTATGTACATTAATACAAAGGATTGGCGATGTATACGCTCACTATATCAATGGCGTTTTTCCTAAACACATTTCTGTGAATACATTGGGAAGTAGTTGGAAAGCAGCTAATCTATTGTGCTGCCATATCATAAAATGTATTGCTGTAGCTGTACTTCAAATGAAGATGTCGCTATAATGTAATACGTTAAACTAGATATAGCTTCATCCTTAAACATATGGCATACAGTCATCGAGTACACAAACTAAAAAATAAATTAATAAATCTTGTTCAAAACTATTCCAATCGTTTAGATCAGTGGTTTCCAAACTTATTTGGGTTATCGCCATCATTTTGGTAGTTTTGTTGTTGTCTTATTTTACTAAAAATTATACTGTACATACATAAAATAACTTATCACACATAACTTATCCTATCTAAAATTAATTAACTTTAATACATGCAAACGCCTACTTATGTTACAAAAACTTAATAACTAGCTATCAGCTGTATGCGTATATATTAGATAGATTTAAATCATTTATCAAAAATTATATTTAATTCATATATTTTAATTGCAAAATGACTAACGTATTCTACGTCTGACCTATGCGCCCGTGTTATACGGAAGTTTCCTGTACCTGCAGATGTTACGATTTGTTCCGATATATCGTTCAGATAATCTGTACGGACCATGTACCCCATACCACTCCAGATTTATGCCACTAACTGATATGGAGATTACAGCATATAAATCTATAGAAATCATTCTTAGCACTGTTCTCATCAGGCTCAGTGGGTCCATACGTCTGTACCACAGAAATTCTGCGGAATTTCGAACTGAAGCTAGCAATAATGAAGCGATCAGATAAAGCCTTGTACGCAATAAGAGCATTTCTAGCCTTAAGGCCCCCGTACTAAGATCAACATTTCACGTGAAATTTTACAAAACTCCATACAAAAATATGATTGCGAAATATCGATGGAAATGACAAATGTGTCAATTCTCATTCAATTTGTCGACAAATGTAATTTTTGTGTTAAAACAATTGTTAAGAACACAAACAATATGGTAGTTTACCTTGATTTGTTGCTGGCCAGTGACACTACGAAAAAATATGAGTAATACAAATTATTTCGCGCGAACGAACTTAGTACCAGGCTTCAGGTGGAAGTAGGAGACCGACTGCGTTTCTACGTTGTGTGACAGTACCCTGTAGGAAGCCTGGGGTAAAGTATCTCCAAGTCGCCACTTTTGTCAACTATTTTGGTGACTTTTTGGTGGCATCGTCAACGAAGCGTCTACACTATTTACTTTGCCTTTCATGCGTAGAGAAATTTTTGACATCTGCAAAGCTGTGCTTCTTCTTGATTTTTTTTTTTTTGATTGGAAACTGCGTTTTTTTTTTATAAAAACACACTTTTTATAAAAAAAAAATAAAGAAAAGTGTATTGAAAAAGTAAACAAACGAGTAATTTGAAAAAATATTTCAAAAATAGAGCCAACCTTAACCCGCACAACTCGTACCTTTTTTACTTTTATGCAATTTTTTTTATTTACTAAAATATATAATTTTAACAAAATAAATGAACGTGTATGAAGTTATACCCCTCCCAATATTACTAGTGTGGATGTTTAATAAAAAGTTCCAAATGTGTCGACTGCAATTATTATAATGTAGTAACGAATCTCTGATTCGAATGTCTCCATAAGAACCACCTAGTCAATAGTTATAAAGTCAGTAGTGCATTCTCAATGGCAAGTACATGTTAAATGTCCAGCAGAAAGAATAGCCTGGGGTATAATTGGTCAATAGTAGTGGTGACAAAGTCAATACTCAATCATTACAGTTTTACTATCGACATTTCCTTCAGGATATATAAAGCAGTAGCCAGATGGTAATTGGGTTTGCCACTATTAAACCGACGTACACTGCCCAGACCCAGGATGTTCACATTGCAGGGTTTTAAAACCCGTTTGACCTGCTCCAGTCCCGATGTTTCAAAGAGAGTTCTTACATTCCAGGTACCAATACTAAACCGTTGCTTAAAGCCAAATCTCATTATCGAATTCGTTATTGAATTTGTCGACGACGTTTGTGTAATGATTGACATTTTCGATGGGTGATTCATTAGACCGCCCCGTTCGATCCTATTGCTTGAGCCACCAACAAAATCTAGGCAGGCATACATGTTGTGTTGTATTTTGGGTGTTGATGATGCCATATTACCTGATAGACATCGATGTTAGCATGCTAGGTAGGTTGCTCAACCAATCGCTTTCTCACTTTATACGGCATTTACACCGACCAAGATTAGCGCTTTTCGAAGTTTAACTCCGTTAACCCACGCTAACACAGACGATTACTCTGTAATCTATAAAAACTGAAGTTTAATTTTTAACCTTATTTTAAACTGATGTACAATTTGATGCAACTCTGCGTTTTACTAAAAATGCAACCATAATAAAAACATACACAAACGAACGAAAATTGTTCGACCCGTCGCTTCCACCAAAATTATTTTAAAGCTCACGCCGCCACCGACAATATTGGCTCTCACCGGTTTGAAAGGTGTGCCGATTTGACCGACTGGCCCGATTTGACTGACTGATCCAATTTTAAAGGGTTAATTTATGTCAAAAACTAGCAAACCCAAGAGCCGCCAATTTAATTTGTCTGTTGTGCCGCCGTCTACGATAATTAGGTATGGTCGCGGAGTTTGTCTAAGCACGGAGTTGCCAACTGAAATGTCAATTTAATCTCAATTTGGGTGGTGTAAACGGCAAAGGTTAGAGACCAAGGTTATCGCTAACCTGGCCGCGATAAACCGCGGTGTAAATGCGTTATTAGCTACCATCAGACGCGAGTCTGCTGGCATTACCAGGGGATACTTGGCCGAATGTCGGGAGTAGTGAGCTGTTTGAGAATTTCTCAAAGGAATTTCTACAAAAAGATATGGACACAATGATAAAGATCCCATCCCCCATGGTTTAAATACGCGATTTTTATTTACACCGGTATCTCAGGAGCCTATAGGTAGTGTAAATCGGGGGATAGCTGTATTTACTTCGATATTAGGGCTGTTTTTTTATTCCATTATTGTCGGTGGTGCAATGGGTAGTGTGCGCGCCTCTTGTACATGAGCTCCTGGGATCGAACCCTGCTCTGACCACCTTAAAAACAGTTATTTCGGCGGCGGTCACCTCGCATTGTGATGGCGACACTATCGAGTATATAGCCATGAAAAAGCTTCTCAAAATACCGTTCGGAATTGGTGAAAACTGTAGGTCCCAATCAGTGAGTTGAAACTGGAAAGCGCACAGCTCAGTGATTGTGAGAAGCTCTCCCCTGTCCCTTCATGGGGTGTAATGGGAAACCATTTTTTTTTAATCTATCGCCAATTACGACTTTCCCAATAAAACGATCCACACTTAATACTACGAAATGTGGCAAAATTTGCTGTAATGGGTAAAAGAAATGCGATACGGCAACACGTTTGTAGCAAGTGCCACCAAATACATGGTAGCATCAGATGTTGTTCTAGTTGTAAGCAGCAGCAACATACATTTTATTTTCGTTCATTAGTTTCAGTTGCCAAACTCTACACAAATATATATCAACAATACAAGAATACAAAAAAGTATAAAAACAAAATACATACATACGATTTTGACAAGTGAAACTAAAAATTACATGGAAAAAATGTCATCACCTGTTTACACGACTATGCCTGATAGATGATTCTACCATGATCAATATATATTTATAACATTTACCGCAATTTACTTATAATTCCAATTTTGTTTTCAATCGGAAATAAAAATCTATCCTTCAAATTTAGAGTATACGTAGTCTTCCATTAAATAAAATAATTTTAATGAACTTACCATGTGTAATAAAAGCTCATTCACACTGACACCGAAAACAAGCTTAATGTGGATTTCGGTCAAAAACTCGCTAAAAGTAAAGGTTTTGTTATACAAATTGAAAACGCGTTCAGAGCGTGTTTTTGTCAAAAATGCGTTCAAAAACTCACAAATTAGCAATACAACCATGTAGTAATCGGTTCCTGGTGATTTTTCACTAGTGAAAGAAGAAGAACTGACAACTATTTGTTTGTATTGAAAGAGGGGCAGACAAAGGTAAGGGTAAAAAAAATATTTAATTTTTTTTAAACATTTTAATAAAACAATATGAAACTATTAAATGTTTTTCATATTTAGGAAGAAGAAGATATAAGCAAAATAATTGGACATCAGATCAGGAAAGCGCTCTTCTATCGCTGTGAAAAGATAACATCGACAGCCCGGGTTCGAATAACGGAAATGGTCATATATGCCAAGAAATGGCGGATAGAATGTGAAACAAATAGTTATTTTTTTACCACACATGCTCCGTACTTACTATAAGTCTGAAGATTTTTTTTTGTAAAATTATCAATTTTATTACGTTTTTTATGAATAAACTGCATCGGTGACCCAATTTGTTTTTTAATTTTATTGCCAATTAAAAAGGTTTTCATTTTCAATTTAGAAATTTCGCGTGCGCTTTCCTTGTTATTTTTTTTTATCCAAAATTGGGAAAACGACGTACACGTTAAAAAGCGCAATGTGAACGGCCAAGTTTTCAGTGCACGTTTTAAGATGAAAACGCTTAAAAATTTCAAATTCAGCACAAATGTATTCCAGGAATAAAAGTAAACAAAAAAGTATAAAAAATATGTTTGAGAAACAATAAATGCCTAAGAAATGCGATAAATAAATGTGTCGGGTATTCTAGTGGTACCACCACATCGATGCGCCGTTATTGAAATGGTTGTAAATAAACGTACTATTCGTTCGTAGTGTGAGATAAAACAGCATTGCATAAAGCAAATCAAGCATTTTTTTCCCGATTCCTACACAAATAAGAAAAAATACCCTATTTGTCGTCTGTCAAAACGGATGGGAAATCAAGCTAATTTTCCTGATCTCTGCTTGAAATCAACAAAAGTGCCAAAATCAACACAATGAGCTATAAGCCATTTTGCAAATTTCTTCTTTTGAGTCTCTCCTTGATAAAGTTTTCATTCACAAGGAATGATAACAAAATTTATATAAGATAACTTTTTGTTGTCATTCCTTAAAATTGAACATGTGAAAACATTGTCATTACTCAAGTCGGAATTTAAGTGGGAAATTGAAATGCCACTTAATATCGCTTAGCTGTCCCGTACAAATAGGGTTGCCAGACGTACTGTTTTCAGCAGTACGCGTACTTTTTTTTACTAATTGTACTTCTGACTGCATAGCACATAAAGAAGTACGCAAAAGTGCTTCTTTTTAGCCTCTGTACTTCTTTCTGTACTTTTGTTGTTATGCAAACAATAAATACCAAAAAGGTTTATTCTTATTCATACCAACAAATAACAAATTAGAAAAAAATTCCATTTTCAACCTTAATTCAAACATTGCATTTCATTCATGGCGTAATTGAATTATATTCAATCAAATAAACTGGCTTGGATCAACTCTTTGACAAATTTATATCCTTAAAGTTGTTTCTGAAAATATTCCAAAACAAAAAATCCGTTGAAGAAAAATGGAAAGAGATCCTAGAAGTGAGTCATTTCCAAATTTCGGAAATATCTGTAAATTTGTATTTTCAATTCCTCTTTCTATGAGGTATTTGAAAGAATATTCAGTTTGATGTTTAATTTTTTAGAAACGAACGAAATAAACTTCTAATTCAAAATTTAGAAAACGAATTAAAAATCTAATTTTATGTACACTTGTATTGAGTTTTTAAAAACATTTTTTAAAAACAGTAAATGGTAAAAACGGAACACCTAATCAAGTCCACAAAAACTATAAATATCTATAGTTCGTTCAAAAAGTTGTAAAATAATATCTTTGATTATCAAATAATTAAAACAAGGAGGTTATATTCAGTATTAAATATTGTAATATAGAATAGGTTACACTCTTTTTACTTTTAAAAATAAAATGTGAAACACCTGACTAGTTTTTTTTTAAATATTTGTGGTCTCTTATTAGTTCGCTTTACTGATTTTGTTTTATTTCTTAGCTTAAAATTTTATTTTTCTGTACTGATCTTTATGATTTTTTAATAACAGAAAGTGTACTTTCATTTTCTTAATTGTACTGCCATTTTTTCCTCGATGTACTTTTTTCTTGATTTCAAATCTGGCATCCCTACGTACAAATTAAGCTATATTTAACTATAGCGGGTTAAAAAAAACACACTTATTATGTGCTTTATTTGACAGTTTTAACTAGTGTGTGATGCATAGAATAATACATACCATAGAAGCTTTTATTCGCTCAATAAATTAAACGTTATAGGTACGATGGAAAGTAAACATTGTATGGTGGAAAATATGGGTTCAATAATACCAGATAGTGGTAATAGTATACAGCGATCAACAAAGGAAGAACAACCGAATTTCGTGTTTTTGTGGCAAACTAGTTGTGTTAAATACAATACAAATGTATACCAACGATAGAAGTCAACAAAAAAGTGCAAAATACATTTAAATTTGTCAGTTCTACACCAAAACGACATGAAAAAGTTAAGTGAACATATTTTGTAACTCCACCTGGTGAAATGAAATTTTAAATTTAATTGCTCTCATTTCCACAAACCTACGATGAAGAGTGTGAAATGAAACGTCAGATGAGAGAATAAGTTTATCTATGTATGTATTATTCTATGGTGTGATGCCTTTAAGTTTGTATATTTAAATGTACCTTGATATTTGTTTATAAGGCCATTGACCATACGGCTGTCCCATTCCCCGGGGTAAGAATAAGTGCAGCACACAGATTAATACTTGTGATCAATTCTACTCATTATTGATAATGTCACATTTATGAATGGTTGTGGCCCAAGAATAATGTTTTCCATCATCATTACTTGTTAGCACCACACAAACGTTCCCACACTGCAAAGGGCAACACTATTTCTGAGATGGCATCCCAGCTCAGTAGTGGGTGGTCTCCTAACATAATGTCGTTTTCTTGTAAGCAATTAGGGAAACACTGAGCATTATGCTTAAACAAACACACACACACATATACGTTCGTACATTCGAGATTTTTGGGCTATAAGTTTTTATTAACCTAAAAACATGTAACCTCATTAGAGCACAGGAACTTTAGATTTCTGGGTATAAATGATTAAGTTGCTAAGTAGAGTTTACTCTATTTTACTTTGGCCTTTGCCACAACAGCATCGCTAACCTGACAGAAGTAATGAAAACCACAAATCGTCTTTGTGGGAACGGGCGGAGTGTTGTTTTGATTTGTTTCGCATTTCTACTATTGTTGGAGCCGGATTACCAGGGGGCATCTGGAGAAAATCTTGCCGTTGGCGATGAAAACGGTAAGGCTCTGAATATGCTGCAGACGAAGTGTGAAGTTTAACAAGACGTTTGTTGTTTGTACCTTAAAAACAGTAGCGCGCAAAGTCCAGATATTTAACCCTAGATTTTAAAGCTAAATGACATCAGTTGAACTTGGCCTAAAGCATTGTTTATGATGCAGCTAAATCTAGATGTTGCAAGCCTGGATTTGAAAAAAAACAGCCGTTTGCAGTGACAACTGGAAGGTTTTCGTGTCGGCCCAAAAGTGCGGTTCCACTTGGGTTTTCCTTTTATCGATACAAATTTGACATTCAAAACCTAGATAATATCAAAAACATCGTCAGTGACCTCATACTTTAAAGCCCTATTCAAGCTGACTTGGAATCTAGATTTAAAATCACCGATTTCCTTCACACGGCTGTTATACAGGGTGATTCAGGAAGTTCCGGACAAATTTCTCCAGCGTATTCCTTGGCTCATTTCATGAAGAAAAGTCCACTAGGACCATGTCCGGAAACGCAAGGGTGCGAAATGGCAGCGGGTTCAAAACTCTCGGATTTGCGGTCGGAGGGTAGTAGGGTAAAGTTGCTAACTTCTGAGCCAGTTTGAACCCGCTGTCATTTCGCACCCTTGTATTTTCGGACATGGTCCTAGTGGACTTTTCTACATGAAATGAGCCAAGGAATACGCTGGAGACATTTGTCCGGAGCTTCCTGAATCACCCTGTATAGTTCACAAATCTATCAAACTTTCAAAATCTAGATTTCGCAAACATGACTCAGCTACACAATTTTGAATTCAAGAAATTTGATTATATTAACAACGTCTATGAGGTATTACAGATGTTTCGCATATTGGCGATGACTGCCAGGTGACGCCTGTTATCCATGTTCTTCAGTATCCTGGTTGTGTACCAAAGCCTATACCATCCTTTGCCTGTGTGGGTCGGTGTGCTAGTTACATACAGGTAGTACTACAAGTCGTCTCAATATCTTTTGTGTTTTTAACATTTGTTTCCTCCCCAAAAAAGGTATCTGGCAGTAAAATTTGGCAAATGGAACGATCCTGCATGTGCTGTCAAGAATCTGGAGAACGAGAGGCGGCTGTTTCCTTATTCTGTCCAAAAGCGAAGCACGGCGAACGCAAATTCAAAAAAGTCCTCACGAAAGCGCCCTTGGAGTGCATGTGTCGTCCCTGCACGTCCATTGAAGAATCAGGCATAGTTCCCCAGGAAATTGCCGGTTACTCTGACGAGGGTCCTCTCAACAACCATTTCCGAAGGATAGCGCTGCAGTAATTTAATGTAAACTACAAGTTCTTTCGGTTTTCCTAACACTCGGTCCAGCCTGTTTGCCAATTCTTCCAGGACAAAATAACACCCACAGCTTCCTATCTTTATAGCCGATTTACCCTCTTTTAAATTTTGTACAAATAAACTGGTAGACAGGAAAGGTTTAATCGTGCCATACACTCTGCCAAATGTAGATTTTTCGGATTTTATGCCGAAAGTTGTGTATATAAAAGTTTTCGGATGGGGCGTGGCTTAAATATTTTTGAAATAAATTAATTTGATCAGTAGCTTATTTCGTTTATAATGTATGATGCAAGTTTGGAATTTAACCCATTTATTTTATGGGATGTACTATAAAGTTGGGTATTCAACGTCCACTTTACCAAGAAATCATTCTACAGACAAAAATTAAATCTAAATTGTTGGAAGCCGTAGAAATAGATCGTTGAAAACTCAGCTAAATGAATTGGGACGATGCATCACAGCGGAAGGTTGCTGTGACCAATTGGAAAGAATGGTAAACTGTCGAACCTATTGGAAACGAATGTATGTTGTATCTACATATCTATAATAATAATACAGTTGTAAACGACCAATAAAAGTAAGTAAAACAAGTGGACATGGTCAAAATTGAACAGGGGCCAACGTGGTAGCAGCCAACATTATATTTTTATTTGCTGGTTACTGAAGGAATGTCTATACTTATAGTAACAAGCTAGGTATTCACATTTAATTGTGAGCCCATACGGACCGGACCGGCTTTAAATGTGTGAAGTTAAATACGTATATAACTAGCGAAGACACAAACCAAACATGATTATTGTGAATGGGTACGCGCATTTAATTTTGGAGCCTTTTTAGAATAAATTAATTTTCCTGGGAGCTAGTGAATCAATTTTAACAAAATTTTCACACAACATCAAGAATATCTTAACCTACGTGTGTATCAAAAACGTTTTTGAATAAATTATCCCTTGGCGCTACTACAAGGGTGAGAATACAACAGTATACGAAATTTCATATCTTAAAAACTCGAGAGGTGGCGTCGATCGGGGGGATACCATAAGTAGTCCTACACACTGGGTATCCAACCATAACCCCACTTTTATAAGATTCGGTTTTGGATTGGGCGTATACGTCATCTGAAAATTCGACCCTCATATGAAAATGTGAAGTTAGGATGTGTAGGCATATTTAAAAAGGGACATGGTGGCGTTGATAGCAGCACTAGCGGAAGTATACCTAGATAATAGGTGTCCAACCATATCCCCACTATTTTAAGATTCGGTTTTGTACTCGGCGTATGCGTCATCTGAAAAGTGGCTCTTTATACCAGAAAATTGAGAGAGGGGACGAGATGGTATATCTAAACAACGATAAAGGTGGCGTCAATCACGGGAATAACGAGAACGGTCCTATCCACTGGGTATCTAACCCTATCGCCACTTTTTAAAGATACGATTTCAGACTGCGCTTATACGCTTTCTAAAAATTCAATTCACCGTTCATATAAGAAACTGGGAAGAAAATGGGTGACTGTATATAAATAAAACCCAGAAAGGGTGGCGTCGATGGTATAAATACCATAATTAGTTCTAGGCACTAGGTATCCAACGCTGTCCCCATTTTTTCCAGATTCGGTTTAGACTGGGCGTATACGTTATCTGAAAATGCACCCTTCACATAAGAAATTGGGAAAAAATTCATGAGTGGAAATATCTCAAAAATGGAAGAGGGGCGTCGATGCCAGAAATACCGTAAGTAGTCCTAGGCGCTAGGTATCCAGCGCTGACCCCGCTTTTTCCTGATTCGGGTTTTGACTGGGCGTACACGTTATTTGAATATTCACCTTACATATACGAAAATGGGACAAAATGGATGAGTGCAAATATCTCGAAAATTTAAAAGGTGGCGTCGATGGGACAAACACCATAATTAGTTCTAGGCACTAGGTATCCAACGCTGTCCCTACTTTTGCCAGATTCGGTTTAGACTGGCCGTATACGTTATCTGAAAGTGCACCCTTCACATAAGAAACTGGGAAAAAATTTAGGAGTGGAAATATCGGCAAACTGGAAGAGGTGGCGTCGATGACAGAACTACCGTTTTCACTCATAAATTTTTTCCCCGTTTCTTATGTGAAGATTGCAATTTGGGCGTAATACAGATAAATATTTAAGAAAATTGCATAGACTAATTTAGTATAGACGAATTAATTCTCTCATCTGGCGTTTTATTTCACACTCTTCGTCGTAGGTTTGTGGAAATGAGAGAAATTCGACAAAAAATAACTTACAGCAGGTGGAGGTACAATAACTGTTTACTTAACTCTTTCATTTCGTTTTCGTATAGAACTGTGAAATTTAAATGTTGACTTTTATCTTTGTTATACATTTGTATTGTATTTAACACAACTATTGTGGTTGTTGTTCCTCTATTGGACGTTGTGTACTATTGCCTCTTTACTTACTTTTATTGACTATTGGTCTCATGAGGTCAGATGTCTTACACATATTAATTAAACAAACAAATTTCAACATATTCCTCCAACTGGCTCTATCCTTCGCCTTTTCTCGCCAGTTGTTGATTATTCTGTGACCGTCGGTGGTGCAATGGGTAGTGTGCGCGCCTCTAGTACAGGAGATCCTGGGTTCGATCCCTGCTCCAACCACCTTAAAATTTCTTTCGACGACGGTCACCTCGCTTAGTGACGGCGACACTATCGAGTATATAGCCATGAAAAAGCTTCTCAAAATACCGTTCGGAATCGGTGTAAAACTGTAGGTCCCAATCAGAGAGTGAAAACTGGAAAGCGCACAGCTCCAGTGATTGTGAGAAGTTCTCCCCGGTCCCTTCATGGGATGTAATGGGAAACCATTTATTTATTTATTTATTTGTTGATTATTCTGCCTGGTCTTTCCAGCGGAGTCTTGGTTGTCCTCTTTTCCTGCTTCCATCGGGTACGCTATCGAAAACCTTTCGGCTTGCTCATCTTCATCCATTCTGATAACATGGCCTAGCCAACGCAATTGGCCTAATTTGATTCGCCTAGCTATGCCCACGTCAAAATATAAATCATATACATAGCTCTTGGTTCCAGCGACGTCGGTACTCGCCGTTTTCCCTAACAGGACCATATATTTACGGAGAATTTTTATCTCGAATACTCCCAGGTGTTTTTCATCCGCTTGCGATATGACCAAAGTTTCGGAGACATATGTCAGGACAGGTAAAATGAGAGTCTGGTACAGCTGGACTTTATTCCCAAACTGCAAACCAAAATAGCGTGTATTTACAAGCACAATTCTCCAATCTATCTCCAGGCTGACATTGTTGTCCTTGTTCACGGCAGATCCAAGGTAGACAAATTCATCTACCACTTCAAAATTATATCGGTTGTCAGCGTTCAAGTGCGGACCAAGTCAAGAGGTTTCTCTGCTCGTTAACACCATAAATTGTGTCTTGCCCTCATTAACAGCAAGACCCACCTTCGCTGATTTCTTTTCGATTCTTGAATGTACTCCAGTAACCTCTAGCAAATTTCGCCCAATGATGTCTATGTCGTCAGCATACCCCAGCAACAAATGGCTTTTCGTGTTAATGGTCTTGTTCGTATTTACTGCAGCTGTTCTCATTATTATCTCCATAAAGATGTTGAAGAGATTCCACGAAAGTGTGTCGCATTGTCTCAGTCCTTGCTTGGTACAGAATGGTTCAGTGAGGTCTTTCCCCACTTTCACTGCTGATTTGGTATTGGTCAGCGTCATTCTACAGAGGCGGATCAGTTTTGCAGGAATACAGTACAGTTTTCTCCGTATGGGGCTATCGAAAGCAGATTTGTAATCGACAAAAAAGATGGTATGTATCGATTTGCTTTTCGTGGGTCTTTTCCAGGATTTGGCGTAGCGTGAATATTTGGTCAGTCGAGGGCTTGCCTGGTCTAAAACCACACTGATAAGGTCCAATCAGGTTTTCAATAATTGGCTTTAGTCTTTCACATAATACGCTCGACAAGACCTTATACGCGATGGATAAAAGACTGATACCGCGATAGTTGGAACAGACACACGGATCACCGTTTTTGAACACAGGACATAATACACTGAGACTCCAATCGTCAGGCATTGATACCCCCAGCCATATACAGCATATAAGTCGATGCATGTGGACTAGCAGTCCTTCGCCACCTAACTTAAAAAGTTCAGCGGGTAGCCCATCCGCACCAGAGGCTTTATTATACTTAAGCCGGGAGATTGCCGTTCTAATCTCGTCTTGGTCAGTGGAAGAATCTGAGTGGAGTAGTGCTGAAAAGTGGTCTCTCCACATTTTGAGCACACACAGCTTATCAGTCACTAGATTCCCATTCTCGTCCTTGCAGGAAGGCAGCCCATTATTTGGCCCGTTATTCGATCTTCTTACCCTCTGGAAAAATGTTCCGGATTCACACACAATTCGGTTTTTCACTCTCCCTCTGCTTCCACTGCCATTTTTTTGCACCTAAATAGTTGTTTTTCCTGTTTCGTTGCCATACGTGCAGCGTCTTTTTCATCATTCTTCGTCGTACCATGGCTTATCCTTCTGCAGTTTTTGATAGCCAAGTTCAGTCATTGCAGCGGTTTACAAAGAATTGGAGATGTGCTCCATTGCGCATCTGGGTTCTGGGGATGGGGGTATTCTGCCCTAGCAGGAGAGAGAACTTCTGTTGATAAGAAATTGATATCTCCGGTATTTGTAGGTTGTCAATATCTAGCATTTCCCGTGTACGGCATCGTACGTCTTTCGCCCTCCTCAGTCTTGTGCGAACTTTCGCAGCCACCAGGTAATGATCCGGGTCGATATTGGCACCTCGAATCACACGTACATCCATTACACTAGAAGAGTGCCTGCCATCTATTACCAAGTGATAAATCTGGTTCTTTGTCCCCTGATCAGGAGATATCTAGGTCGCCGTACTATTGGCTCTATCTGGTATTATTGAACTCATGATTTCCACCATCCAATGTTCTCTGGCATCCAGACCTATAACGTTTAATTTATTGGTGTGTTTAAAAAATTGTTGTGTTCTTCAAATCAAAACTAATTTATTGCATATAAAGATATTTTAAGTCTTAAAAAAAAAAAAAAATAAATAAAAAATGGTGTCCCATAACATCCCATGAAGGGATTGAGGAGAGCTACTCGCAAACAGTGATCTGTGTGCTTTCTAGTTTTACACTCACTGATTGGGACCTATAGTTTTACACCGGTTCCAAACGGTTTTTGGAAATGCTATTTCGTGGGTTATTACTCGATAGTGTCGCCATCACTAAGCGAGGTGACCGTCGTCGAAATAAATGTAAGGTGGTCTGAACAGGTATCGAATCCACGTTCTCATGTACAAGAGCCGCGCACACTATCCTTTGTACCACCGAAGTCATAACTGTCAATAAAATATCAAATTTAAAGTCAGTTGTTTCAATTCGCCTACTGCTCATTCTCTTTCACATTCACAAATTAGCAGCTTGGTGGTCGAGAAGAACCCCCCTGGGTACAACCAAAAAGGAATTACGTAAAATAAGAAATAAATGCATAAAATGGAAGTAATTTTAACAAAAATGTATAAAAAAATCTATGTAAAAATTACAGCAGACAGTTGTCCGAGGCCTTCGGCCACGGACTGTCCCTGCAGGGTGTGTCAGAGACACGGCCATTAAGTTTAACGTAGAATACGCCATCCGATAAGACAGAAAACATATATAACAATAAATTCATTTGCTTATATTATTTATCATTTATTGTTATATATGATTTCTGTCTTATCGGATGGCGTATTCTACGTTAAACTTAATGGCCGTGTCTCTGACACAGCCTGCAGGGACAGTCCGTGGCCGAAGGCCTCGGACAACTGTCTGCTGTAATTTTTATATTTACCAACGGCATTTGATTCAAGTCCGTTTAAAAAAAAAATATTATGTTCAATTTTTTTAAACTTAATTTAGTTTATGTATTTTAATTAATATTTTTATTGAAATAAGTTCTGCGACTGTTGAGAGGGCCGCCCTAATATTAAAAAAGGTTTACCTTATCGAGTCTTCGTATTAGCATTCGAGGGTTGTGTGAAAGCTTTACGCTTTACAATTCAAAATTAATGTTACAACAGCTTTATTGAAGCTTTCGCAAAAAAGCTTTATTACGTTAGCTTACTGTTTGTTTCACTTTTTACTAGATACATGTTGCCAAGCAACATTAGCTTGCTGTTCGTTTCACTTTTTACTAGATACATGTTCCTAAGCAATGTTGAGCAACCAAAAACACTCAACCAAACACCACACATATGTTTGAGTGTATGTGTTTAAACAATTTTCATTTGAGAAATTAAAATACTAGAAATATATCAACCAATATGAAATGTATATCAAACGAAAGATAACATCTTCATTTACCTACAAAAAAAATTTTAAAAAAATTCATCTAGCCGTTTCCTCAAATTCAATGAAATAAAGATTACAACAATAAAAACCTGACATGACTCCTCATACCGTAAGGTAAGACGTATTCTACGTCAAAAACTAGTAAATAAAAAACTATAATTTGTCGATCTAGAAATAGTCAAAACAGAGACATGTATTTTATACAATCTTACATTTCTCATTTTGACAATATAATTGTCGATTTCATGTGGTACTAACTACAGGTTAACCTACCAAATTGGCTGGTTAAATCATTTTTAACCATCGAGTGAGTTTTGTTCCTTGTGTCTCTTATATATGCATCAATGGAAAAGTGTCGAACGTATTTTAATAAGCAACAAGAAAAAGTACATCTATTAGTCATTTGAAGAATAGAAATGTTTATCCTTTGTAGAAACGAACAAATTTGATACCCAGAGTTTGATACTTTTATCTAATCATTAATAAATTTCTTCACAGGGAACGTTACTGGAGTCTTCGGCAGTGACAAACGATTAATGTTATCATGATTATAATGTTATCATTTATTTAACTGTTACTATTATAAGCAACAATGCATTAAATTCTTCTTTAATTAAAAACAAAAACAAAATTTGTTTCTGTAAATATGAAAAAAATTAGCTGAACATTTGGTAAGATTGCACATTGAAATTAATCTAATTCACCTACAATAAATTCTGTACATTGTCCTTTTGCATTGTGTAAATCTACAAATATGCAAGACAAATTTTCATATTGTTGGTGAACGTCAAATTGCCTACGTGTATTGGTAATGTTGGCCAATTAAATAGCTGGCCCTATGGTGCCCAGTGCATTGGCTGATATTAGACCTTGAATGTAGGTAATATTACACTAGGTTTTTTTTCTGTGCACATACACCGCATTTCAGCTCGAGATACTAGTGTTCAGAAATACATACTTTGACACTCGAGTAGATTTCGTTACATTTTGAAAACTTGTTAACAAACACATTTATATTGTTTACCCACAGACATTCTTATTTACAATAATAAAATTAGAAATGGAAATTTCAAATAATAATAATAATTATAAAAAATAAAATAAATGGTTTCCCATTACATCCCATGAAGAGACCGGGGAGAACTTCTCACAACCACTGAGCTGTGCGCTTTCCAGTTTTCACTCACTGATTGGGACCTACAATTTTATGGCTATATACTCGATAGTGTCGCCGTCACTATGCGAGGTGACCGCCGCCGAAAGAAATTATTCTTTAAGGTGGTCAGAGCAGGGTTCGAACCCAGGATCTCATGTACAAGAGGCGCGCACACTACCCATTGCACCACCGACGGCAATAATAGCATTCGTAAAAACTGTTGAAATAGGGCTAACACTTTTAATACTTTTCATGGTGTACAGTTCACTCAAGATAACTTTTCCCAATCTATACGTATAATTCTTTATTTGGGTTGGGCAATTTCATAAACCACAAATGTCAGTGACAGCTTGCGTAACCTTGAAGTTGCGATTATTTGTAATCCACAATTCATTAATTATGTGTAAGAATCTGGTTCCACCCGTATTCATACAACGCCATACAATTACCGATTCTTCCTCAGAAGAAATATCGCGCAGGACATAGATTTTTGTACTTAAATCTTCACTTGAGTATTTGAGCAAATTCATTATATGGTAATTATAATTTATATTTTAATTTTAATTACTTCTACAAATTAAAAAAAAATAAATAAATACCATTGGCAATTCCTTCATATCTGGCAGTTTTGGTTTTCAAATATTTTATACAGTACAGGTTTATGAATTGGAAAGCACTACGAGGCAACACCAATCGAAGCCACAAACCTATATATATATAATATACTCTAAAATCGGAACTGCCAGCAGGCAAAACAATATAAAACCAGTTCAGAAATTTCAGTCGGGTGAACCGACTTAAACATACCCTCACCCGAAGTCATCCATTGCGACCGAGTTCTATTGAATATTGGCAAATATGTCAATATTCAATAGCAGAGTGACATTGCGCTAAATATTATCCAATACCCAACTTAATTACGATCCTAAGTGAGTATGGAGAGTTATCGTGACTACCAGCCAATTTTCCGCCCAACTTTTGTATGGAAGGTACGAAACTGGGCGTGGACAGTAGTTAATCTTTAATTTTTAGACAAACATTGCCGAGTACCGAATTTCATTAAGATCGCTTGTAGTCTACTAGAGTTATCCTGTCGATCAACCGGTAATCCGCCCACCTTTTGTGTGCATTTGAGTAAATTTTGTTTAGTACCAAACTTCATAAAGATTGGTTCGGTTTTGCGGGAGTTTTCTTCCCGAACAACCAGCCGGCCGCACAACTTATCTTGGTAGGGCGTGGCAAAATCACCCTTGCGTTTTATGACACGAAGCCAACAACCAAATTTCATTAAGATCGGAAGTGTTTCACACGACTTATCTCATTGGCAACCCTGACGACCACTAAGCTTTTGTATGGGAGTTACCAGAATGGGCGTTCCAAAAAAAATAGAGGCATTTCACTAAATTTTGTCTAGAACCAAATCATAAATATTGGTTTTATTTTGCGGAGTTATCTTGCCGAACAACCAGCCGGCCGAACAACTTATGTATGGGCGGCACCATTATGGGCGTGGCAAAATCTCCCTTGTCTTACTTGGTGACTCACGTTTGATTACATGAAGCGTATAACCTAATTTCATTAAATTCGGAAGTGTTTCAGGCGTCTTTTCGCATCGCACCAAGCTTTTGTATGGGAAGTACCAGAATGGGCGTGGCAACCTCGCCAATTTTCTCCAGTTAAGTAGACATTTACAGATTATTATCCAATGTTTCAGTTGAAACTAATTACATCTACCAGGAAAAAGTTTTAGGAGAAATATGATTTTGTATAAAATGTGTCGATTTGTATGGGATGTACTAGAAGAGGCGTGGCCAAAACGCACATTTTCTACCTCAACCTAAGTTAGGACAAATAATGGTCACTAACAAAATATCATTGTGATCGGCAAAGATTTACGGGAGTTATCTGGCCTAACAGCCAGCCGGCCGAACAACTTTTGTATGGGAGGTACCAAAATGAGCGTGGCAAACCCACCTTTGTCTTAATCGGTGACTGGCGTTTATTGATATGAAGTCTAATACCCAATTTTATTAAGATCGGAAGTGTTTCATGCGACTTATCGCATTGACAACACGGACGGCCACCAAGCTTTTACATGGGAGGTACCAGTATGGGAGTGGCGACTTCGCCCAGTTTCTCCAATTAAGTAGATATTTACAGATTATGAACCACATCTACCAGAAAAAGGTTTTAGAAGAAACTTAATTTCGCACAAAATGTGTTATCGGTATTGTGGATCACAAAAAAAAAATTCAAATTGAAAAACGCATCTTCCCGAGAGCGTTCAAAAAGGGGTGTACTAACCATTTATGTGTTAACCAGGATATTGACCCCAACCACAATGCATGCCTACATACAACACCAACATGTGGCTTGGATAAATAAGTTCAAATTTGATAATGGTTCTTCCCTAATTTTCCAGATGTAAAGCCCAGGACAAAATTTTGGTATCATTAAGAGATCTCGACCTGAGAAAGACAATTTTGTAGTAGCGAAAATTTGATCACTGCTCTCCAAGATAAGTGTGCCGGGTTCCAAAGAAAATTATTTGAAGCTTTAAAAATTCTATACTAAAGTGATTGAAATAAAACAATACTTTAAATCTCAAACCAAATATTAGTCGTGCTTTTATCGCTTGCTAAGTTGCAAAGAAAACGGCTATTTAGCGTAAGTGATTTTAATCGAAAATATTAAAAAAAAAAAAATATTAATTTAAAAAAAATTTCTTATAAAAAAAAATTAATTTCTTATAAAATAAAAAATTATTCTCGACTAATTGTTCCAGCTTTAGGTCTCTTCCGATTTCATAAAACTTTTTGTGTTTTTTTCGATATTTCGATTTCCTTTGGAAATCTTCTTCAGGAAAGTTTTTATATTAATTATAACAAACAAACATCAATACAAATTAAAATGAAAATTTTTGACAAATTGTGAAAAGTAATACTATTTATACATATTATAATACAGTAAAGTTTACAAAAAGTAGAAATATTAAATTGAACAAAATTTTTAAATATTTTAAGACATTTGTGTTAATTTATCCTATTATTAACCTATTTGTTTTTATTAATTAAGATTCTACCATTTTTAGTGAAACTGATAAAAACTTGCGAAAATTAGCGAAAAATTACAAAAATTTAAACAAGTTACAAAATTACCTAATAATCACTATAACCAAAAGAAATGGCCAAAACCCACCAAATTCGCGAAAATCCGCAAAGCCTTCCAAATGTAGATGACTTATTTGTATATTGTATTTGTAATGTATCCAAATATGAAATTGAAGAATTCACTTCTTTTTCAATAGTAAACTTGATGCTTTGATCAAATGAGTTTAAAGTTGTTAATAAAATGTCAATCTCATTCTCTTTCACTATACAAAATAAGTCATCTACATATTTTATTATTATTTTATAGGAATTATAATTCAACAACGAAAACAGCGTTATCAACTCACTGTAGAAATTTCAATCACTATCCAGATTTCGAAAATACATCTATTCTGAACACAGAGAATTATAAAAAACGTAGATATATGTTAGAAATGTAACAGATTAATAATATTCCATTTGAAAAAAGGATAAATTTTAAAGTAGACACAGATAACTTAGCTCAAAATTATAGATGTTTATTAAATAAAAATAAAAATGTTAATAATAGGGGAAATTAAAACAAAGGGCGCGAATTTTTGCGGTCTCGCGGTTTTATTTTTAACAATTTAGGAAATTTTAGAGTTTATTATCAAGTTTGCAATTTCTTGAAATTTTGGCGATCTTTGGCGATTTTTAATTAATGTTGGAAATCATTGTCATAATGGGGTTGGCAAGGCTTTGCGGATTTTCGCGAATTTGGTGGTTTTTGGCCATTTCTTTTGGTTATAGTGATTATTAGGTAATTTTGTAACTTGTTTAAATTTTTGTAATTTTTCGCTAATTTTCGCTAGTTTTTATCAGTTTCACTAAAAATGGTAGAATCTTAATTAATAAATACAAATAGGTTAATAATAGGATAAATTAACACAAATGTCTTAAAATATTTTAAAATTTTGCTCAATTTAATATTTCTACTTTTTGTAAACTTTACTGTATTATAATATTGTTACGAATATCCTTATTCGTCCTTTTTGCGTGGTTTTATTCCCAATAATAAAACAAGGTTCGTTTTTAATTACGATAATTACAACGGTATCACTTCTGTTTATTTATTTATACAGTACAACAGTTTACTTTATTTATAACACGTTAACACGTCTTGTATTTTACTATCAATTCGCGTTGCTTACTTTACGGGGTTTAATCACAAACTAAACTCTCCATTCCAAAGACCTCCGCTATTTATACCAACTCACCATACACAAATGAAGGTACATATATCTAGCGAATTCAAGAACCTTCTAGAAAAAAAATGTTGTTGTTGTTGTTTATCTTTGTAGAACATTCTCCTACACAGGAGAATTATCTTTACTGAGGTGAATTCATGCTACTGGTTTAGCGAGCTGGTACGTTGTTACAATGCATACTTTCAGGCGCAGCACTAACCGCCTGATGTTTACATACTGTTAGTAGAGTCATTAACAGTAAGCAAAAGCTTTTACTTATTCGTAACACTGCCCCCCACTTAAGCCTGTTCGTCCCGAGCAGGCTCAACCCTCCGTTTTCCATACAGAGCTAGTCTTTCCAAATGCACGACTTTCATTTTAGCTCTTGGACTTTGACTTTTCTGGATTCTATAAACCACGTCGTTTATTCGTTTTACAAGCCTGTAAGGGCCTTCCCAGTGAGTCTGAAGTTCTGGAGATAAACCTTTCTTGCGCTGTGGGTTGAACAGTAAAACTAGCTGGCCTTCATGGAATCCTTCGGAATTTGCCGCTTGGTCGTACCTGGCTTTCATCTTATTACTGACCAACTTCATTCTGCTGCGAACAAACTCGTGAAGTTCGCTAAGCTCCCCTGGGATACCATCATTCTCCCCACTGTCGGATGTTAGGCAGTTGCCAAACTCCAAATTTCTAGGGAGCTTTAACTCTGTCCCAAAGACGGCACTAGCTGGTGTTCGGGCAGTGGTATCCTGGGTGGCCGACCGGTATGCTAGAAGGAATTTTGGTATGCGTTCGTCCCAGAATTTTCTATCCTTACTGACGATCTTGCTCAAATATTCTTCAAGAGCCTGATTAAATTTCTCTACCGTACCGTCAGTCCGAGGACGCACTGATGTCGTTCTTATACCACGAATTCCACTCCTCTCGCATATTTCTTTCAAGATCGCAGATTCAAAATTTCTACCCTGCTCCGAATGCAGTTCTAAAGGGACACCAAAACGACTTATCCAGTTGTTCACCATAGCTTTGCTTATTGTTTTCGCTTCTTTATTTGGAATAGCGTACACCTCGGGCCATTTACTGAAGTAGTCCATAACGACTAGGGCATATTGGTTCCCAGAGCTACTCGTTGGATATGGACCAGCCACACTCATGGATATTCGCTCGAAGGGAGCACTTGGGCTCTCCTGATGTCTCTGTTCGCAACTCCTCCGCGTTGGTCCTTTAGTTGTCATGCACTGGGTGCAGCCTGCAATCCACTCGGATACAGCTTTTTGACGACCAACCCAATAGAAACGTTCCCTTAGTTTCTCCATAGTTTTGCCTTTTCCGAGGTGCCTACCACTCGGACCATTATGAGATTCTGCAATTATCTCTTTCACTTTCAAGGCAGGTACCACAATTAGATTTTTCTCCGTTTTACCATCTTCACTTTCCCACACACGGTATAGACAGCCATCTAGCAATCTCAGGCTATTCCACTGGGCCCAGTATGATTTTAAAACGGGGCTTTCTGAAGCGATTTCATTCCGCGTTAATTGTCTATCCTCTTCCTTTGCCAAAATAATTTTTCCCAATACAGGATCACTTCTCTGTGCCGTGAACCACTCGTCGTCGGATTCAATTCTCAGGGATCGGACGTCAATAATTTGCTCTTTGATCTCAGCCTTAAAATCCTGTTTAGGCTCGATTACATGTGGACGGTCATTTACTCGTCCGGTATCGGCCGCTATCGCTGGAGATCTTGACCGTTTTCTCAGGTCTCTACAGTCACGCCCTATATGGCCACGTTCGCCATGACTGTCACCTTTCAATTTTGTTGCTTGCCATAGCGCTTTCGTGAGAATCCGAATCACTTCCTTCAGTTCGCTAACGGCGCCTTTCAAATCTTTTGATTTGCCTTCCGTTTCTACCCTTCGCACATGATATGTCTGTTGACTGGCAACAACCCTCGCCGTCTTATTCGCCAAAGCGAATGAAACTGTTTCCACAAATGTAGCTTTTTGTGAGGCATACACCGAATATCTAACGTCAGGATCGTTAATGCCCCTAACAAATGCCTCTATCTTAAATTGCTCTAGGAAAGTTTGGGGTTCTCCAGGATATGCCATCAACACCAAACGTTCCACCTCGGTTGCGAAGTCCTGAAGCGTTTCATTATGCTTTTGCACTCGGCCTCTCAATTCCATGCGATATAAATCCTTCTTGTGATCGCCACCATACTTGCGTTGTAACGCAGCCAGTATATCCTCATAGTTGTTTCTGGCACTGACGGGAATGCTCTGAAGGACTTCTGCTGCGTTGCCTTTCAGTGCTAAAATTAGCTCTACTGCTTTGTCGTTGCTGTTCCACAAGTTCTTAATTGCGACCATTTCGAATTGGAATTTAAAAACGTCGAATGGTGTGGAGCCATCGAAACTGGGAGCTTTCAATCTACTAGAGCCTTCAGGAATTACTCGAACTGGCCCTTCTTGCAACTGGAGATCATTCATCTTTCTTTCCAGTTCGGCGAATCTTTCCTCCACATCCTGTTCGACCTGTTCGATCTTCTGCTGAAATTCCTCGAATTTCTGTTCGACCTTACCGAATTGATCATTAACCTGTATCTCCATGTTATTCATAGCTTCTGAAATTTCATGTAGCTTGTCATTTGTGGCGTTTGATGTTTCCTGCATAATTCTAGAATTTTCACCAAATTTCTTTTCAAGTTTTTCATCCATAATTCTAGAACTTTCGTCCAATTTCTCGTTCATAATTCTAGAATTTTCATCCAGCTTCACGTTAATAATTCTAGAGTTTTCGTCCAATTTTGCAAACTTTTCCATCATGGCCGCAAACATTGTAGAAACATCTACATTACCAGTTGCTTCATTTGCAGATATCTCCATTTCCTCTTTGCACTCGAACTGATATGTGTCAATGTTGATGTTTCGGCGTTTAAATTCTTCTATTAATCGCCTCTGCAGCTCTACTTTATTACCAGCTGTCGGTTGATCCAATTTACTCAACTCCTTTTTTAGTTGTTCAACTTTGAGTTCTTCAAACTTCATCGTTGTCCTTAATTCGTAATCCCACTTCTGACACCAATGTTACGAATATCCTTATTCGTCCTTTTTGCGTGGTTTTATTCCCAATAATAAAACAAGGTTCGTTTTTAATTACGATAATTACAACGGTATCACTTCCTTTTATTTATTTATACAGTACAACAGTTTACTTTATTTATAACACGTTAACACGACTTGTATTTTACTATCAATTCGCGTTGCTTACTTTACGGGGTTTAATCACAAACTAAACTCTCCATTCCAAAGACCTCCGCTATTTATACCAACTCACCATACACAAATGAAGGTACATATATCTAGCGAATTCAAGAACCTTCTAGAAAATAGATGTTGTTGTTGTTGTTTATCTTTGTAGAACATTCTCCTACACAGGAGAATTATCTTTACTGAGGTGAATTCATGCTACTGGTTTAGCGAGCTGGTACGTTGTTACAATGCATACTTTCAGGCGCAGCACTAACCGCCTGATGTTTACATACTGTTAGTAGAGTCATTAACAGTAAGCAAAAGCTTTTACTTATTCGTAACAATATGTATAAATAGTATTACTTTTCACAATTTGTCAAAAATTTTCATTTTAATTTGTATTGATGTTTGTTTGTTATAATTAATATTGTTACGAATAAGTAAAAGCTTTTGCTTACTGTTAATGACTCTACTAACAGTATGTAAACATCAGGCGGTTAGTGCTGCGCCTGAAAGTATGCATTGTAACAACGTACCAGCTCGCTAAACCAGTAGCATGAATTCACCTCAGTAAAGATAATTCTCCTGTGTAGGAGAATGTTCTACAAAGATAAACAACAACAACAACATCTAGTTTCTAGAAGGTTCTTGAATTCGCTAGATATATGTACCTTCATTTGTGTATGGTGAGTTGGTATAAATAGCGGAGGTCTTTGGAATGGAGAGTTCAGTTTGTGATTAAACTCCGTAAAGTAAGCAACGCGAATTGATAGTAAAATACAAGACTTGTTAACGTGTTATAAATAAAGTAAACTGTTGTACTGTATAAATAAATAAAAAGGAAGTGATACCGTTGTAATTATCGTAATTAAAAACGAACCTAGTTTTATTATTGGGAATAAAACAACGCAAAAAGGACGAATAAGGAAATTCGTAACATTGGTGTCAGAAGTGAAATTACGAATTAAGGACAACGATGAAGTTTGAGGAACTCAAAGTTGAACAGCTAAAAAAGGAGTTGAGCAAATTGGATCAACCGACAGCTGGTAATAAAGTAGAGCTGCAGAGGCGATTAATAGAAGAATTTAAACGCCGAAACATCAACATTGACACATATCAGTTCGAGTGCAAAGACGAAATGGAGGTTTGTGCAAAAGAAGCAACTGGTAATGTAGATGTTTCTACAATGTTTGCTGCCATGATGGCCAAATTGGACGAAAATTCTAGAATTATGAACGAGAATTCTAGAATTGTGGACGAGAAATTGAGCGAAAATTCTCGAATAATTAACGACAAATTGAATGAGAAATTTGGTGAAAATTCTAGAATTATGAACGAGAAATTGGACGAGAATTCTAGAATTATGGACGAAAAACTTGAAAAGAAATTTGGCGAGAATTCTAGAATTATGGACGATAAATTAAGCGAGAATTCTAGAATTATTCAAGAAACATCAAATGCCACAAATGAGAAACTGCAAGAAATCTCCGAAGTTGTGAGCAATATGGAGATTCAAGTGAACGATAAATTCGAAAAGGTTGAAGAAAAAATCGAGGAAATGGGGCAGAAGATTGAAGAAGTCGAACATAAGTTCGAGGAAGTCGAACGGGAACTAAAAAACGATGTAAGCGAATTGCAAAGGAAAATGAATGAACTTCAGTTGCAAGAGGGTCCGGTGCGAGTAATTTCTGAAGGCTCTAGTAGATTGAAAGCTCCCAGTTTCGATGGCTCTACACCATTCGATGTTTTTAAATTCCAATTCGAAATGGTCGCAATTAAGAACTTGTGGAACAGCAACGACAAAGCCGTAGAGCTAATTTTAGCACTGAAAGGCAACGCAGCAGAAGTCCTTCAGAGCATTCCCGTCAGTGCCAGAAACAACTACGAGGATATACTGGCTGCGTTACAACGCAAGTATGGTGGCGATCACAAGAAGGATCTATATCGCATGGAATTGAGAGGCCGAGTGCAAAAGCATAATGAAACGCTTCAGGACTTCGCAACCGAGGTGGAACGTTTGGTGTTGATGACTTATCCTGGTGAGTCCCACCCATTCTTGGATCAATTTAAGATTGAAGCATTCGTCAACGGCATCCGTGATCCTGACATAAAATACGTGACTTGTGCCACACAAAAAGCTACATTCGCCGAAACTGTTTCGTTCGCATTAGCACAGGAAACAGCAAAATTTGTGTCCAAGCCTCAAATACAAAGAGTTAGAAAAATTGAAATGGAGTCGGAGGCAGGAGATTTGAAGGGTGCCATAAACGATCTTAAAGAAATCACCCAAACCCTCAGCAAGGCGTTACCAGGCGAAAGTAAGCCCAGACCAAAGTGCTACAATTGCGACAAACCTGGTCATATTTCACGAAACTGCAGAGAGCCACGAAAACGATCAAAATCGAGCTCACCCCAACGTGGCAATAAACGGGTAAATTTTACTACACAAAATGAATCTCCGTTAAACTAAAACGAGCTAGCCCAGAGGGGCATGGACTAGCTCCCACAACCGAGGGCCCCACGATCTCCATCTCAATAATACAACAGAAAAACAACAACCTCACTGTCTACGGAGCTATCGGTGGTCGGAAGCGCATATTGACTATGGACACAGGCGCGTCACAATCTATCATCAGATCTGATTTGATAAATGGACCAATAGAATCGTTACATGGTGTAAGACTCCGCACAGCAACGGGTGAACCAGCAACTGTACATGGTAAAGTTAAATTGAAGTTAGCCATTGCCAACATGAGCATCGAACACGTGTTTATTGTCGCCGACATTGTAGATGAAGTGATAATTGGCGCAGATTTTATGATTGCCCAAGGCCTCAAGTTAGATATGGGGCAGCAGATTTTGACGTGGGCTAATGTGGAAATTCCTCTCAATGTGGGATACGACAATACAACACAGATTAAAAGGCTGATCGCTTACAAAGATGTAAAATTGCCACCAAAATCAGAAACCATAGTATGGGCCCGAATGGAGGGAGATTGTGAGATCGGCGGTTTGTGGGTAGTTGAACCGGCAAGTATAAACAACTATAACATCATCACTGCCAAAGCTCTAGTAAGAACTAATAATGAAGGATACTTGCCTGTACGAGTTCTAAATTTGTCCAACAACGGGGAGGTGATCGGCGACCGCACAGAAATTGCAGAATGTACACCAGTCGAGGCGGTCATCAACTGTGAAGTTAATTCTGACTGCAGCAAACCATCAGAAAAGGAGCAGAAAGTGCTGGAGTCGCATCTCAGTGAGTGGGTGCGAGAACTAAAGCCTTCTGATAGGAACAAAGCAAAGCAAATACTGTGGAAGCATGCGTCTGCCTTCGCCCTGAAAAAAGAATGCCAAGGTAGAACATCAATGGTAAAGCATGACATCAATACAGGGGAAGCGAGACCAATAAAACAGGCGCCCAGAAGTCTTCCACTTGCAAAAAGAGATGAGGTAAAGAAACTGGTAGCTGAAATGCAGAAGGATGGTGTAATCGAACCTTCTTCAAGTCCATGGAGCTCGCCGGTGGTACTAGTTAAGAAGAAAGATGGAAGTACCCGATTTTGTGTGGATTATAGAAAGCTCAACGACGTCACCAAAAAGGACAGTTATCCACTACCAAGAATTGATGACACATTGGATACGTTGTCAGGAACAAAATGGTTCTCCACGCTGGACTTGCAAAGTGGTTATTGGCAAGTAGAAATCAGCGAGAAAGATAAGGAGAAAACTGCATTCAGCGTAGGGGATGGTCTGTGGCAGTTTAAAGTAATGCCATTTGGACTATGTAACGCTCCAGCCACCTTCGAGCGATTAATGGAGTGCGTGTTGAAAGGACTTCATTGGCGAACATGCTTGGTGTACCTAGACGACATCATTGTCATGGGGAAAACATTCGATGAACACCTGAAGAATCTTAAAGAAGTCCTTCAACGTATAACCGCGGCTGGGTTGAAACTCAGCCCGAAGAAGTGTTCTCTGTTCCAGAAAGAAGTAAAATACTTGGGTCATCGAGTGACAGCAGATGGCATTTCCACCGATGAAGACAAAATCCTGACAGTGAAGGATTGGCCACGACCGCAGAATCTCCATGAATTACGCAGTTTTCTAGGACTCTGTACGTACTACAGACGGTTTGTGCCGGGTTTCGCCACAGTGGCTGCAAGTCTTCACGAGCTGACAATGAAAAGTCGGCCGTACTGTTGGAGCGAAAAACAAGAAGAGTCATTCCACCAACTGAAGCAATATTTATGCACGGCTCCTTTGCTTGCATATCCTGTTGCTGGAGAGAAATTCGTGTTGGATACTGACGCAAGTGGTTACGGAATAGGTGGCGTGCTCTCGCAGGAAATCAATGGCCAAGAAAAAGTTATTGGGTACTACAGCAGAATACTCTCAAAGCCAGAGAAAAATTACTGTGTTACGAGACGAGAGCTACTGGCCGTCATAGAGTGTGTCAAACACTACCACAAGTATCTGTACGGCCAGCCTTTCCAGTTAAGAACCGATCATGCGGCGCTAAGGTGGCTACTGCAATTCAAGAACCCCGAAGGCCAACTTGCTCGTTGGATTGAAAGACTGCAGAGCTATGACTTCAGCATTGAGCATAGAAAAGGAGGAAAACACGGTAATGCTGATGCCCTGTCACGTCGTCCATGCAAACTGGAATGCAAACACTGCTCAAAAGCAGAGGTGAAAGAAAACATCATTGACGTACGTCTGCTTCGACTAGAATCCAACGAAGACTGGTCAACAGCACAAAGAAGCGACCCTATACTGGCAAAAATCATTTCTGCAAAAGAAAATGGTGAAAGACCAACACGCAATGACATCGCCTCAGAGAGCCCCCTGATGAAAGCATACTGGGCCCAGTGGAACAGCCTAAAATTATTGGATGGTTGCCTATACCGGTTATGGGAAAGTGAGGATGGTAAAATAGTCAAAAAGTTAATAGTGGTACCTTCCTCCAAGGAAAAAGAGATAATGACAGAATTCCATAATGGCCCGAGCGGAGGACATCTAGGAATAACCAAGACCATTGAAAAGCTAAAGCAACGGTTCTACTGGATTGGCTGTCAACAAGCGGTAGCCGATTGGATAGCAAATTGCACCCAATGCATGACAGCTAAGGGACCAACGCGAAGAAGTCATGGCCACATGCAGCAATACAACTCAGGTGCACCCTTTGAGCGTATAGCTATGGATGTGGCTGGTCCATTTGCCGTCAGTAGCTCTGGAAACCAGTACGTCTTAGTGGTTATGGATTACTTCAGTAAATGGCCCGAAGTATACCCTGTTCCAAATCAGGAAGCGAAGACTATAATTAAAGTGTTTGTGGATAACTGGATATGCCGTTTTGGTGTCCCCTCGGAGCTCCATTCGGACCAGGGTAGGAATTTTGAATCGACCATCTTCAAAGAAATGTGTGAGTCATACGGTATTCGGAAAACAAGAACAACACCATTGCATCCTCAGTCTGACGGAATGGTTGAAAGATTCAACCGAACTCTTGAAGAATACCTAAGAAAAGTAGTCAGCGCAGATCAAAGAGATTGGGATGAACACATACCGAAGTTCCTTTTGGCATATAGGACGGCCACCCATGACTCCACTTCGCGAACACCCGCTAAAGTAATTTTCGGAAATGAGCTGAAGCTGCCTGGAGATTTGGAGTTTGGTACCATACCAGAGTCTGACCCTGCGAACAGTGATGTCAATTACCATGATACGGGCGATCTTAATGATCTCCATGAATTTGTGCGCAACAAATTAAAAATGGTCAGTAACAAAATGAAAGCCAGATACGACCGAGCGGCAAATTCAGAAGGATTTCATGAAGGCCAGCTAGTTTTACTGTTCAACCCACAGCGCAAGAAGGGTTTATCTCCAAAACTTCAGACTCACTGGGAAGGCCCTTACAAGGTTGTCAAACGAATAAATGACGTGGTTTATCGAATCCAGAAAAGCCAAAGTCCAAGAGCTAAAATGAAAGTCGTGCATTTGGAAAGACTAGCTCTGTATGGAAAACGGAGGGTTGAGCCTGCTCGGGACGAACAGGCTTAAGTGGGGGGCAGTGTTACGAATAAGTAAAAGCTTTTGCTTACTGTTAATGACTCTACTAACAGTATGTAAACATCAGGCGGTTAGTGCTGCGCCTGAAAGTATGCATTGTAACAACGTACCAGCTCGCTAAACCAGTAGCATGAATTCACCTCAGTAAAGATAATTCTCCTGTGTAGGAGAATGTTCTACAAAGATAAACAACAACAACAACATCTAGTTTCTAGAAGGCTCTTGAATTCGCTAGATATATGTACCTTCATTTGTGTATGGTGAGTTGGTATAAATAGCGGAGGTCTTTGGAATGGAGAGTTCAGTTTGTGATTAAACTCCGTAAAGTAAGCAACGCGAATTGATAGTAAAATACAAGACTTGTTAACGTGTTATAAATAAAGTAAACTGTTGTACTGTATAAATAAATAAAAAGGAAGTGATACCGTTGTAATTATCGTAATTAAAAACGAACCTAGTTTTATTATTGGGAATAAAACAACGCAAAAAGGACGAATAAGGAAATTCGTAACAATATAAAAACTTTCCTGAAGAAGATTTCCAAAGGAAATCGAAATATCGAAAAGAACACAAAAAGTTTTATGAAATCGGAAGAGACCTAAAGCTGGAACAATTTGTCGAGAATAATTAATCAAATAAAGATCGAAAAAATAGAAACAAATTATAAAATAAAAAAATAAAAATAATAAAATTTCTTTAACTTAGCGAAAATGATTCGCGTCGCTAAGTTTTCGCTAAGTGCTTCATACAAAAGAAGCGATTATATAAGCAAGCGGTGTAACCAAAACACGCTTATTATATATGTATATTGTTTTAAAGTTGTATTTAAAAAATATGATATTAAGTTTAAATTTTCAAGGGCAAAATGAGCACTCATTTTTTGGAGTGACTGTTCATTTGGATGTTCTGAACACAGTATTTTTCAGAATTTCAATCGTGTGAGGTCTCAAAAGATGCGTATTGAAGAGCCGATTACAGGAACGTCAAACTTTATTTTTATACGAGGGTACTTAAACTTTTTCAGTACACCCTACCGTACACGTTAATGAAAGGACTGCAATTATCCGCACCTACGTATTACATATCTTTCAAGACTACAGTCTTGAGTATCCATACAATGCAATTCAAATCCCGGCATTTGTCCACAGAATGTGGTAGTTCTTTAAAACAAATATTTTTAAATTTCTTTGAAAAATTTATTTTTAAATTTCATTTAACTATCCTTGGAGGTGGAAAGTTTCTGATAGTCATTCACTTGGGAGTGGCCAGAAATTATTCCTTCATTGGGCAGTCCAAGCAGCTCACTACTTCCACGCAGTATATCCTGGGCAATGGCTAACCGGAAACCTCCGTTAGCTAGCTAAAGTGCGAAGGCGAAACGAATGAGCAACCTGAGTGGTAATGCGATCACTGATACATCTCAGGATTATTAGGTGACCCTGTCACTGAAGCTCTTCGAAGTAGTGGACATATTCTTCTGTCCTTTGGCCAATGGCGGATCAAAATTAAAGAAACCAAAATCCAGTTTCGACACACTGCATTCTGGTCAGCGTCTGATCCATAATGGGCGGCTGAAACATAATCATCCTGGCAGTAGGTAACATGCAAACCACGGTGGGCTGGGTTTGCCTCCCGCCACCGTTATATTGGCAATGAAAATACACAAAGAAGATAATAAACAAAGAAACCCCCCAACTGTTGACGACCCTCGCAAACGCTATAAGGACCATGATTTAAGGATATGTACCTGGAATGTACGAACGTTATACAGGACTGGTGTCACTTTCCAACTGGCGGATGTCCTCGGAAAATATAAAGCTGACATCACAGCGATCCAGGAAATGCGATGGACAGGATATGGTTGGACCAGAAAGAAAAACTTCGATATTTACTACAGCTGCCATGAGCGTAAGCAGGAATTTGGGTGCGGATTTATAGTAGGCAAGAGACTGCGACACCTAGTTTCAAGGTTCAACCCAGTGAGTGACCGCATAGCCACAATTCGCATCAAAACGAAATATTTCAACATCTCGTTAATTTGTGTGCACGCACCGACAGAGGATAAAGATGATGAGGTCAAAGAAACATTTTACGAGCGCCTGGAGGAAGTACCACGACATTAAGATTAATTATCCTAGGCGATTTTAATGCCAAATTAGGAAAGGAAAGTGTCTTTCGACCAACCGTCGGTAATCACAGTCTACATGATACCACCTCCGATAATGGAATAAGACTGATAGATTTCGCCGCTGCAGAGAACATGGTAGTTAGTAGCACACCAGGGAAAGCTGAATATTGACAAGCTACAAATACCGGAGATATCAATGTCCTATCGGTAGAAACTCTCTCTCCTGCTAGAGCAGAATACCCCTCTCCCGAAGACCCAGATTCGCAGTGGAGCCACATCTCCCATTCTTTGGAAACCGCTGCAAGGACTGAACTTGGCTATCAAAAACCGCAGAAGGATAAGCCATGGTACGACGAAGAATGTCGCATTGCAACTGATGAAAAAGACGCTGCACGTATGGCAACGAAACAGCCAGTTACTACGCGTACTGCGAGTGAGCGGTACTAGAAGCTGTTATCAGAATGGATGAAGATGAGCCAGCGCGAAAGGTTTTTGATAACGTACCCGATGGAAGCAGGAAAAGAGTTTGTTTAATTTTTAATTAATATTTGTTTAATTAATATTTGTAAGACGTCTGACCTCATGAGGTTGTAAAATAGTCAATAAAAGTAAGTTAAAAATTATTATGCTACTTTTATATTTCAAACTAAACAAATTTATTTTATAAACAAAAAACTTAAACATATAAATCATCCATCAAAAACCAAAACCCGTTTCTTTTAAATTATTTAATTTAAAACAGACGCTGAGCACAAATTAAGTTTGTTTCACTCTAATGGCAACCGGAACCTTTCAAATCAAATTTCTGTTTTGTAGAATTATTCGTTTCTATTTGAATCCAGAAATGTGTGTGACAGGTGTACAGTAGGGTACCCATTTAATCGGGTTTTTTGATTAATCGTTAATTGTAAATTTCATTCTGACAATTAACCGAACAAAACGCAATCAAATTCTTCGATTAATCGATTATTCGAATAAAATAAAACAAAAAAAAGAAAACAGTGTTCAAACATTGTACTAGACACATTTATTAAAACAAAACAAAACGTAACAATAGCAACTTCATTGTATAAAATATATGTAGGTACAATTCTCAAATCGTAGTTCCAGCAACATGAAAATTAGTGACTTCTGGTACCAAGCCAAAGTTAAGAAAATCTCAAATTTTGGACACAAAAGTGCCACGCTTTCCGGTACCTCCCATACAAAGGGTGGCTCTGAAATTATATCACACTATAACACCCTATTGGATTGATTAATTTTTACAAAAATTTTGCAAAACGTAATTTTTGACTATTATCCTTATTGTAACGGGTTTTTCAATAAGAGCGCTACAAAAGTTTTTTTAAATAAAACAAAACCGGTTTTAGATACCAATGAAATTCTTTATTCCTGTGAAGGTACGTTCGATGCCATTATGTATGGAACTCGATTTCTTTTGCATGGCCACCACGGGCACGCTTGCAGAAGTCCAGACGCTGAACCCAATTTTCGACGGTTTTCAAGCATAAATCGGCCGATACTGCTGCAATTTCACGTTCGATATTCGTACGAAGTTCATCAATCGTCGCTGGCTTGTTGGCATAGACCATAAACTTGACGTAGCGCCACAGGAAATAGTCTAACGGCGTCAAATCGCACGACCGAGGCGGCCAATCGATTGGGCCATTTCGTGAGATAACACGTTCACCAAACTTGGTTTCCAATAAATTGATTGTGACATTCGCTGTGTGGCTTGTGGCGCCGTCCGGTTGGAACCAGATGTCCTCCAAGTCCATATTATCCAATTGGGGCCAAAAATATTCGGTTATCATTGAACGGTAGCGCTTCGCATTCACAGTAATGTGCCGGTCTTGATCATCACGGAAGAAGTACGCCCCAATGACGCCGCCAGCCCATAAACCGCACCAAACCGTAATTTTTTCGGGATGCAATGATGACTCATGGATTACGTGTGGATTGCTGTCTGACCAATAACGCATATTTTGCTTATTGACGAAGCCATTCAGCCAGAAATGAGCCTCATCGCTGAAGATGATTTCCGATGATTTTCCGCTCTTAAAGTTGAGGCCACTGATTCCAAATTTCGGTAGTAAATTTTAATAATTTCGACTCGTTGTTGGCTCGTATATCTTTCCATGCTGAAATGGCAAACCTTACTGAAGAGAAATGTCAAAAGAGCGGGAAAAATATGGCGTCGTTTGCTGTCCCTATCGATTGACTTTTGTAGCGTCTCTGTTGAAAACCCCTTTATATAGTTTGAGCAGAATCGGACCAGGTATTTTGATACCCCCACACAAAGTGACCAGTGGGTCTTGAAATTTCATCAGACTATTACACACAATTTAATGAACCAATTTTGAGACATTTTTTTTATTTTATGTCTATGATCCAAAGCACTGTGCGACGCTTTCTCTCAACAAACTATCAAATCTGTTCGAAATGTGTGTAAAGTTATGAAATTTGTTCGCAAAACGTTGGCATATGAGTTGCCACATTGTAAGAGTGTTTCAAGACGGACTGCTTGCCATAAACACGTACTTATGTATATTTTATTAATCGATTAATCGCTATTATTTGTTCGAGTTAATCGTTAATCGAAAAACTTAATTATTAAAATGTTCGGTTAATTTTATAGCACGATTAATCGATTAACCGAATAATGATTAATTGAATGGTTACCCTAGTGTACAGGCTTGTAACCAAACTCCATGAAAGACAGTGGAATTCTTGTTAGAATTGCTGGGGCCGGAAATAGTTTCACAGAGTTCTATTTCATTTGAATGTCCAAAAACAACGTAAGAAATGCGTTTTAAAATGACGCTATTGTGTGGGGAAACAAATGTGTTTCAAAGCTCATTCAGACTGGCAAATTTTAAAGCATTTTCATCTTAAGCCCAGTATTCAGTTCTGCGGTTATCACCTATCTTTGATTTACCTTGCAAATATTTCATTTATAATTCCTCTTCGAACTCCATTTTATTTTTAACGCACGTATTGTTATTTTGTTGTTGTTGTAATTATCGAAATGCCAAAATTCCGGTCCAACACAATTGTTTTCGTACGAAATAGCTTTGGAGTAACAACCCTGTAATTCATTTTGCTTACGAACATTTAGCGAAGAGCTGATTCCCATCAAAAGAAAGTAAGCGATATTTTCGGTTCATGAAATTTTCGATATTTTTATACACGTACTTCTTATGGCATCGAAAATTTCATAAAAACTCTCACTGCAAACTTGGCCGTTCACACTGATCTTTTTGACGTTTACGTCGTTTTGCAAATTTGTAATAACAAACAAATCTATTTTCAAAATGGAAAGTGCACCCGAAAATTGTAACTTAAAAATAAAAACTTTTTCATTTGCAATAACCTTAAAAAATTGAGACATCGATAAAGTTTCTGCATCGGAAACGCAAAAAAAATTAAAAATTATAATTTTGCAAAATAAAAACTTCAAACTTATTATTACACTTTGCTGATAGGCAACCGATCGGAATGAATGCACATAAGAACAGATGAGATAAAACAATATCCATTTTTACACTTTTATCCGCCATTTCTTGGTGTATATAACCATTTGTCCTATTCCTACGCAGGCTTTCCTGGCCTGATGTCCAATTTTTCTTTTGCTTATATCTTATTTTTCTCCTAAACATGAAAAACATTTAATAGTTTCATATTGTATGCTATTATTTTTGAGTGTTATCAATATACATTTAATTAAAATATTCCCAAATTAAATATTTTTGTACGCTCTCCATCTTCCAATGCAAACAAATAGTTGTCAGTATTCTTTTTTCACAAGTGAAAAAATCACCAGGAACCGATTACCTAATGTTTGTATAGCTAGTTTCGGTGTTTTTGAGCTTATTTTTGACAAGAACACGTTCAGAACGCGTTTACATTTTGTATGCAAAACCTTTACTTTTAGTGTGTTTTTGACCGGAACCGTCATTAATCATGTCAGTGTGAATGAGCTTTTAGCCAAAAACACAAAAACTAGATAAAAACACGCAATGGAGATGTCTTATAAAATAAGAACAAATGCATTAAAGATAACCATTATAATAGAAACATGTATTTTATATTAATTTATTCTCATTTTTACAATCAGTAATGTGATTGCCAAAATCATATGGTACTGACTACAGGTTAAATCATTGTTAACTATTGACTAAAAAATACAATTCGATTTTAACCACAATTTAACTAAGTTACGTAGATGATCAATGACTGAAAAATTTGTCATTATTTCCGTAAAATTTTAAAAATTTCACTTATTTCATATTTCTTAATTATTTTAGGCGGAGTGTGCAATTACATAATATGATTTATCGGTAACTAAAAGATAATACAAGTGAATGAAAAACTGTTAAAAGCAGTAAAAAATATAAAAACTTTGAAACAACTTCGAGAAAACATCTGCAAATATAGCACCAGACGATTTCTTTCCACGCTAGAGATTCTTCATAGTAAAATAATTCAATCGATATACAAACAACACAGGAACACAAAAAGTACGAAAACAAAGTGCACATGAGTTTGACAACTTAAACGATACTTGGCATGAAAAAAGAATAAATTATTCCTTTTCAACGTTATCGGTGGTGTGTCCCATTCTGTTTGGACTATTAGGTTGGCAACGTTGTTGATACCTACTGAATGGTTTGTGTCGCCGCTACACTCACTGAACACGCCCCGGCTTTGGTAAATGGTACAATAACATCTAGATGGTAATAGCAGCATACTTTGTTGTAGCTGTAGGTAGCAACAACAGACATTTTGTTTCTGTTCTATTCGCTTCAATTGTCACACTTTACACGAATGCACGCCAACAACACAAGAATGAAAAACAGTACAAAAACAAAATACATATGAGTTTGGCAGCTGAAGCGAAATATCACATAAAAAAATTTAAATCAGCTGTTCAAACGACTTTACCATGTATATATTAATAACAATAACTCGAATTCGATGTGAGCAAGGCTGATCTAGTAGACGTTAAAGCACTAGGATTTGTTGTAATTGTGGGCACCAACAACATAGATTTTGCTTTTGTTCCATGACTCTAACTGTCAAATTCAACACAAACACATACGACCAAACACAGTAAACGAAAAAGTACAATAACAAAATACACTGAATTTGACAGATGGGGTCATAAGAAAGCAAAATCAGCCGTTGTAACGCGTCAACCTCTACTAGATCAGCCTTGAAATCAAAGTTGCAACTATGGTACCATTAAAAAGATAAAAGCACTAGAACAGCCCCTTTAATTTGTCCATACCTTTGACTATTTGACTGTTGGTATTTTTATTTACTTTTATAATTGATCATAGTAGAAATATAATGGTTAATGAAGTACGACAACTTTTAGTTTTTGCTCAGTTTGACATAAGTGAAAAACTCACTTCTACTCACTCAAGAAAAATGTTCTAATCAGCTGGGCTAGTGCATTGTAAAAGAACCAAGTAGTAGCAGTAGACGTTGTTGTAGTTGTAGGCAACAACAACAGGCGTTTTGTTTCATTGACTTAAGATGTCAAACTGTACACGAATGTATACCAGCAACACAAGCATAAAGAAAAGTACAAAAACAAAATACATATGAGCTTGACAACTGAAGCGAAAGATGTCACGAAAATCAGCTGTTCTACTGCTACTACTTGCTATTTTACTATGTGCTAGTGCTTCTACCATTTGTTTGTGTACCAAGTACATCAATATTACAGTTATTATTGCATTGTTGTATTTGTTGATGTAGTATTTTTACCTTCTCTTATTGTACCATGGTTGCACCGATTTGCAAACGATTTGCAAAACAACAAAAAAACATACACAAACTTTGTTGTTTTCGTCATTTGTTTATAAATCGTGAATGGGCTCGGACGTTGGTTGTTGTTTGGAACTGAAAAAACGAGTGTCTGTCGTCGAGTAAAAGGTGTACAGAGCAAGTAACAGCGCAAACTGAGAAATATTGAAATAAACAAAGTGAAGCGGCCTTTGCATTACACCGTGATTGTCTGTCTGTTCGTCCGTCTGTATCTTTGCGCGGAGCGGAGTTCATGTGAATGTGACATTTATTATAAATCAAGAAAAGAATTCAGATTGGAGGTTTTCTTCGGTCTGTGTAATTATCGTTTACTTGCAAGTGGCAGCTGCTGCTGCCTCAGCTGAAGGTGGTGTTGGTGGTTGTGGTCGTCGTCGTCGACGACAAAAACAACGGTCGTCTGGGTAGTTGTTGATGCTGTGGCAACCGTAATACTTGAGGCTAGATTGGTGGATGCACCTTTCGATTATTGATCTACTAATATTAACGGAGAAAAGATGATGCAGTAACACATCAGCCCAAAGACACAGGGATATAGCAACCATGGAGACACGGCAAACCAAATGAAGGAAAACACAAGTACTATGTATGAAGCTGTCAAGGACGGGGCAAACGCCACAATACGCAAATTCATTGTGCATAAACTTGCTTGGACAATGTCGCAATATCGCCACCTGCCTCAGAATTATCGTCCAACCAGCCACACACTACAGCTTGGTAGCTATGCAGCTTGGAAGCACAATCGCAGTAAACATCAAAATACGAATACATCCCGCCAACTTCATAACCAGTGCCCACCCTCAATACCGATGGTACCTGTCGTTCTTAGGACCAACTGTCCACTTTTTATTTTCAGTTTATTTTTGGTGATATTGGCTAATGCCATCCACATTGTACAACCGCATAATTGTCAACACTATCACCCTAAAGCACATGAGGTGAGTAAAGTCTAGAAGCCCGATTACCAAGAATCCCACCCAAAATATTTAAATCAAATTATAAATGTACCGACATCGAAACGGAATACATAACTGAAATATCAACCACAACGTGTTGAGGAGTGAAAGGGAGGTGTGTGGGATACCGGGTTGCTTTTGTAATTTCATTTACTTCAATTAGGTGCAAAATCATCAGCAGGCAGAGAGATCAGCCAAAGAAAGAAAACCTGTTTTATTCAATAGCAGATCTGTACGAATTTGAGTGTTTATTGTACTCTACACCACCCTGATGTGCAGTCGTTGCCAAAAGGGAGTAAGATTGTGGCGCTACATGAGTTTGTGCATATGTATCTCTGCATGTTACGTTTCCTAATAGATTTAACGATGATCGGTCAATGCTCGCAGTCTTTGATGAAAATTTTCAATTAACGTTTATGTATGATTACTAACTTGCTTCATAACATTCCTCACTCGCAACATTGGACCTATTTGAGCAAGCAATTGAATCATTATTATTGCTTCATTAAATTTGAAGGTCATGCTATATGAACTCAACGGAGGCTGGGTCAAAAAAAAGCAGATATATAAATGACACATACAGTGCCACCACGCTTTAGGCAGCTATCAGCAAATGCCAATTTTCAATTGATTTATTGAGCCTTCTTAATACATGGATATAATTTGGAACTTGTGGCTATAAAGAGTACTTAAGATGAATGTACCATCCTGAGTACAAAAATTTTGACAACAGTAACATACTTCGTGGTTAATGTGTATAATTATGTTGCTATGTAGAAATTGAAGAGGTACTTGCTCCAGGGACTATAATGAGTATTAAGCTTAAAAATAACTAAAATTAGTATAAAATAAATGGCGCATAAAAATATAGTAAACACAATATTAAAAATATATGGGATTAATCATCAGGAAAATATATATAAACAAATGGAAAATAAGCTGAGTGGTATTAACTGGGTTCCCACCGCCGCAATTCATAACAAATGTTCGTGTTTATATTAAAATTTGTAGGAATTTCGTTGAGGTATCCTACTCATGATAAGTAATTCGTACTCGACCAGCTGTAGTGTTTTTGTTCGTTAAAAATTTCACCGATTATCTGATTGGGCTGGTCAGGTAGATAGTCTCGAAATGGGTGTAACTTGTGACTTCCCGTAAATTACTTTCTTCGAAAATCGTTGGTTTTCCGATTCGAAATATTTTCCTACACCGTGTTGTAGAACTTTACGTTCTAGAATAAAGAGCTCCTTAATGAGAATCGCTTAAACGCTGACCCTTACTGGAAACCCGTTAAGGAATATTGGTCTAATACTCGTCTTGTAAAGAAGTAATTTGGTATGTTAAGGTAAACTGTTACTTATAAGAATCCTCGGAAATGAATTTAGTACTTTGTAAGATTTCCTTATCACAGATCGTGCGTGTTTGATAAATTTCGTCAGTTTATCAAATTCAATGCCTAAAAATTTTATACAGTTTTTAAAGGGAATTTCCGTATCGTCAATATATAAAGTTAGCCTTTTGCTCTTCGGGTACAACAAAAGACTTATATATTTCGGAAGCATTTGTCATACAACTTGCCTCAGATTTTGAAATGTTTATCTTAATTCTCCAAGCATCATAAAAGTTTCTTACTTTCACTAAATGTTGCTTGACATTATCCAATGCAGTAAAAGGCTACTACTCATCATGCAAGTAGAGAAGTGAGTCATCCGCATATAGTAAACCACACGAATTTACGTCAAGGTGAGGAAAACCGTACATACAGCCATGTCACAGAGAGCAATTTCGTTCAAAAGTGAAATTAATTTTGTTTTGTCCTTCTACAGAAAATCAAAAATTCAAAAATATTGCGTATTCAAAACAGGTGGTAAAACTGCAGTGAAATTGACAAATGTAAAGAGAAAACCCTAAAAAAACTGCTTATTATATTTTTATTAATTAAACTAGTTTGTCTAATTTAATAGCACTTTTAAAAATATAATTTTCCAAAACTTTTTCTTTAATAAAACATTATTTTTAAAGATTACTAAAGAATATGCAAGAAACGCAAAAAGTTGCAAAAGTTGACATTCTGCGTTGCCACGTACAGTAGCTCCAAGCGAAACTCGTACACCCAGGGAAATGTTTTGTTTTATATAAAACTAGCTGACCCGGCAGACGTTGTTCAAATACCGTTAGCAGGAGCAGAAATAATGGATTTTTAATTTGTGGTTTGTATGGGAGGTACCACGCCCCTTTGTCCAGTTGGACCGAATAGTAAATCTAAACCACCCAGGGCGCCACCCAAACGCATACAAAAAAATTTATTCAAATCGGTCCAGAAGTTTAGGAGGAGTTCAGTCACAAACACACGTGCAGTAGAATTATATATGTATATAAAGATATTTGTTACTAATTCCGCTACCAAAGTAAATATATTTTATTTTGTTAGTATATTATGTAGTACATTTAACCGCAGACGAAAACTTTCAAAATTATCTTTATTTATTAGAATAAAAACATATATTCTATGAAGTGACAACTTTCAACTCAAAAGCCAAACTCGCACAGTTCCAATTTTTTAGGCAACCCTGTACCTATTTGAAGCTAACTTCATATTATATAGGTAAAAGTATTTAGAGAAGTCCCTAACATTAAATTTGTGTGCCGAATTTTGAATATTCTGTTATTTGTTACTAAAAAGATAATAGAAGTAGAATATGTGACGACAAAGAGGACAAACCGGCGTTGAAGAGAGAAAATTAGTAATTCAGTATTTCAAAAACAACAAATCGTTTCAGGAGATATCCGAAATTGTGAACCAAATTCAATCAACTGTTCAGTATGAAATACAACGGTACAAAACTGATAAAAGAGTTGAAAATATCTCAAAATCAGCAAATAACCAAATTTTGTCCGTGAGTGATGTACAGTGTATTCTACGGCAGGTCAAAAAGGATTCATTCTTAAGTGCGTTGAAACTCGCAGTAATTGTTGAAAATGATTTGGGGAAAAGATGTTGCTCACAAACAATAAGATATATATTGCAAAAGTTTGATTACTATGACAGAAGAGCAAGGAGTAAACCTCTAATCAACCAACGGAATCAAAAAGCAAGTCTGCGATTATCAAACAAACATCATTCGAAAGATTTTTTAATTTTGGAATAACGTGCAGTTACAGATGAAAGCAAGTTCAACTTCTTTGGTTCATATGGTAGGCTCTATGAAGCCAAATGAAGCGCTTCTTGCTAACAATTAGAAGCCCAATGCAAAGCATGGTGTTGGGTATGTAATGGTGTGGGCATCATTTTCTGCATCCGAGCCTGGGTATAACATTTTGTTGAGGGTATTTGAGGGGTATTGCCAAAAGAAAATTTGCCACGTTGCAAAGAAAAATTTGGTCTAGATGAAGGCCATCATTTTTACCAAGACAATGGCCCAACGCATAATTCTTACACTGTGCGATCGTGGCTGTTGTATAAGTGTCCACATGCCATGGATTCACCAACCCAGAGTCTAGATATACATATATCCTATATTGAATTTGTTAAGCTATGTCGATAGGAAAATTCACCAACTCACCATATCTTCCAAGGACGATTTGAAGAGAGCTCTTCAGGTTAATGGCAAAATCTTTAACCCAGCTTTTGTCAAAAAACTGGTTAAAAGTATTCCAAATATATTACAGATGGTAATAAAAATCACAGGCATGCATACAAAGTATTAATATTGAATAATACTTTACCTTTATACATATATAGTATACGAGTTTGGCTTTGACATTGAAATACGTAGTATTTTAATTTTTTATGTTATGTTAAATTTACTTTAAAATTAACTATTAAAATGTATAATAAATTTTTTTGAAACTATTAGTTTGTCCAAGATATAAGAAAGTTGAAGAATTTTCTCTAGCTGTACGAGTTTCGCTTGGAGCTACTGTATGTATGTTTATAATTGCCTTGCATCGGGGTGCGACAGAGGATCAGATGCGTCTCTTAAATATTTCAACAATATTGAAACTCCTGGCATACTTCTTTCGATGTTTAATACAGCACTAGAAGTAATTTAATTGTTCACATTAGTCCAAGGCTGATCTAGTAGAGGTTAACGCAGTAGGATTTTTTGTTGTTGGCAATACATATGACCAAACCAAAGTAAACAAAAAAGTACAATAACAAAATACACTCGACTAATTTTCCAAGCTTAAGGTCACTTCTGATTTTATAAAACTTTTTGTTTTATAACTATCCTGAAGAAGATTTCCAAAGGAAATCGAAATATCGAGAGCGAAAAGAGTAAAACAAAAAGTTTTATAAAATCAGAAGTGACCTTAAGCTTGGAAAATTAGTCAAGAATAATTGAAAAAAAGGTCGAAAAATTAGAAACAAATTATAACAAAATACACTGAATTTGACAGATAGTCAGAAGAAAGCAAAATCAGCTATTCTAATGCGTTAACCTTTACTAGATCAGCCTTGCATTCGCCTAAAGTTACTTTTTCCTTTTTGTTTATCTTATATAGTGTACCCTCTATGCTATTTCAATGTCTAAATAAACAGCAACTGTACACTGCCGAATCCGTAAGTTGCGAATTACACCATGTTACGAAAGTACATACGACTGTAATTTCTTCATTACATATTTTATAAAAAAGATACATAATTTAGAATACTTTATACCCAACTTAACGTTGTATTTTCAATAAAAAAGAATTCAAAAGTAAAAAATCACATATTTCTTTCACAAGGAGGGTAGTATTCGAAAAGTCTCGAAAGTGAACGTAAACGCAAAAGCCAACGCTAACGCCAAAGTCAAAAAATGTTAGTTTATATATCACTTCCCGCTTGCGTTTGTTTACGAAAGCTGTCACTGACATATGCGGTTTATAGAGTTCCCCAACTAAAATAAACAATTATAAATTAGAAAAAGTTATCTTGAGTGAAATGCTGAGAATGAAAAAGATTACAAAATTTAGCTCCATTTCAGTAGATCAACAGATTTTAAGATTGCTATTATTTATAATACTGCAAATACCAACAATATTCACATAAAATGTGTAAAAAACCTATACTATTTTGGGGTTCAATGCCCAATAAATTTCCCCATCTGTATTAAATTAGTTGTCTTCTCAAAAACACGTGCCATTTGGCGGTATGTATTGATTGTAATGTATTGGTTCTTTTGTTTATTATTGTCAACATTAACTGATGTCTATAATTTTTAATATAATTACAATAGTTTTGCAACGCATTATTTATTTGAACGTTCCATTTCTAATTTTATTATCGTAAATAAGAATTTCAGTGCGTAAACAATAAAATTTTGAATTATTTAAAAAAAAAGTTTGAGCTCTATCCGTCGAATGCATACCAGATAAAATTGGCAACTACTTATAAGCAATTACATGCAAATTACTTCCATCTGCGTCTCCTCGATCGACATTTTTCTTTAAATTTGTAATTTCTTCAACTAACGCGAAGAACTGTGGCGTGTTCAATTTGACAGCTGAAGTGATCAAAAACGTTGCGCTGCGTTTTATAAACGACCCATTACATAACGTAACTCAACCCAGGTACTCACCGAACAGCTGTAACGTTTTATAAACTATCAAAACGACAAAAGTAACGCGAAGTGACTGATTCACGTCTTATAGAATATCACCCTTATTAATTTAAATCTCAAAATAACAAAAAAATTAATGACTATTGATTTCCAAAAGTATACATACGGCATCGAACTGAAGCTACTTCTCTTTCCTTAACCCTCGTTTTCAAATGTGCGCACAAATGCTTAATCACGTTAAGATTTGGAGATTGCGGAGAGTGATCCAGCTTTGATTGCACATTATAAGCAGCCATTCTATAATCAAGCCAGAACTATGCTTGGGTTCGTTATCATGCATGAGCATATAATTTCCGATTAATTGGAGTTTTTCAATACTTGGAACGAAATTTGTTTTTAAAACGTCAATATGCATGTGGCGACGATCCATTGTCCTTTCTATAAACCGCAGTTCGCCAACTTCACTTGCTGCTATGCAGTCCCACACCATTATAGAACCGCCTCTATGTTTCACTGTGGGGCACATTTTTTGGCTGAAGTGCAGTATTTGGTTTCCGCCACACTCATCCAAACTCATCCATCTCTTCCAAAAACATTGAATTTACATTCATCCGTGAAAATGACTGGTGTCCAAAATTTTCCATCTTCAATAAGCTTTTTTCATACTGTTTGGCGTATATGTATCTTTTTATCTGTTCACTTCACTCATTAGAGGTTGCTTCCTTGCCATTCTTTTTCAAGCAACGCTGTATACATTGAGCATGTACTTCAATTCCGTCGGTCTCACGCAATGTTTTAGCTAGTTTGACAACACTAGTTTTTGGGGTTTTCAGAAACGTTTCGCACTATTTTCCTCTGCACTCGCTCATCAAGTTTGCTGGTCCGACCACTTCTTGTCTTACTCTGGTACGATCCAGTAGTATTGTAGTTTTTAATTATTGTTTGGACGGCGATTTTCGCAGCTGATGTGTTAGTTGGTGTTGATGGCATTCCTATTAAGTTTTTGCAAATTATATTTCTAGTCATTTGATATATTTTATTTATTTATTTATTCACACTTGTAATTTGAAGCCAGTATTCGGCCAGTTCAAATAAAATACAAAAGAACTACTCCATGTATAATAACATACATTATATCTATTCATTAAGTAAGAAATTATTTAATAATTGTAGTTTTTAATTAAATAGCAAGATCAAACAACTAGTTAACAACTAAGTTCAATTCGAGATCACATAATTCATGACTAATAATAATTATGAGTTCTTAAGCGATGCACAGACTTGTCATTCATAAGCATGAGCTTGGTCGATAACTATTTATCTGACTGATGAATTTAAAAAAATCTTACCAACAAATGTTATGAACATGATAGTGATGCGAACAACTTCGATTATATTCCTATGTAGTATCAAAGAAGGGCAACAAACCTACAATAAACATCAACGATAGCTGCTGTTCATGCTCATGAATGCTGTGGTTCGCTTTATAGGTGTTTTATTCGAATTTAAATAGAAAACAATACATATTCTATAGACATTACTTAATCATTTGAATGCTCTAATAAAAATGTAATGTAACGATATTCCGTTTAACAAAAATAATAAAAAAGTAAATATCACAGGAACATTGTAAAAAAGAAACATTGTCAACTACTGCGTTATTTCTCCATAGTGTTGAGGAAGCTTTTTACTATACGTAGCGCTGGTGAAGTTAAGTGCTCGTAATGCACAAGGAAGCAAGTTGAACAATCTGGTTATTTTCACCTGAAAGGACCCTCGCACTAGGAATTACCAACTAATTACTCTGTGCAACTTTTTGAAAACAATTTTGGAAAACATATGCAAACTCAGCGGATTTACATTAATTCGTGTCCTACGACAAAGACGATTTATGATTAGACGACCAGAAGATGTGCGCAACTTGGCAACCCTGGTAAAAGAGAACCAAAAAGTGCTAGGAGTTCACTCAAACGCATTTCTCTCTCGCGTCATATCATGCTTATTACATACTTTTTGCATAGTTTATGTAATTTGACTTCAACATGGTTGGAATTTGTATAGTCATATACAATAACACTATCAAAAAGCTCCTCGTGTATTGAAATATTCAATGAAGAGAGTAAGAGAGAGAGTAGAGAAGTACTAGGGTTTCACTCGTTTTGTTTGTTGGCATTTGAGTGAAGAGAAATTTTGACTGTCTACTTGTACATCGTTTTTGTCCTACGAATCGAACTGATGATAATGATGGTTTCGCACAGAATTTGTTTTTTAATTTCTTACTTAGAGGCTGCGATTTAGAACTCATTTTTTTAGACAAGTTTATACATATGTCACCATTACTCGAGAACGCCTCATCCGATTTGGTTTAAACAAATTTAGAAAAATTAACAATTACAATACCTTTAATATATACCTATACTATTTTCCAAGATAAGTAACAGTTTCGCAGTTATAAAGAAATTTATGAAGAAAAAATAATAATTTTATGCTAAAAACATTAAAATTGTGTTTGGAAAAATTTGGAAAAACCATCTTTATAGGGCAAAAAACTAATGATGCAGTTCTATTCGTATGACCCGAATTAGTGTACATCCGGTGAGTCCACTTCTGTTTTTTTTTCGACTTGTACAGTATTATCAATTAGAAATTACTTTAATTGCATCTTGTCTGATGCTTGATTCGATGCAAATAACGCACTTCTAATTTTTTTTGGGTCTATTGCTATAGGAACCTATTTCATTATTATTTTTTTTTCTTTTATTAAATCTTTTTCCAAACTAAATAATTCAAAATTATACTGTTTACGCACTCAAATTCTTATTTACAATAATAGAAGTAGAAATGGAACGTTTAAATAAATAATGCGTTGCAAAACTATTATAATTATATTTAAAAATTATAGACATCAGTTGATGTTGACAATAATAAACAAAAGAACCAATACATTACAATCAATACATACCGCCAAATTGCACGTGTTTTTGAGAAGACAACTAATTTAATACAGATGGGGAAATTTATTGGGCATTGAACCCCAAAATAGTATAGGTTTTTTACACATTTTATGTGAATATTGTTGGTATTTGCAGTATTATAAATAATAGCAATCTTAAAATCTGTTGATCTACTGAAATGGAGCTAAATTTTGTAATCTTTTTCATTCTCAGCATTTCACTCAAGATAACTTTTTCTGATCTATAATTGTTTATTTTAGTTTGGCAACTCTATAAACCGCATATGTCACAAAGACGATTTAGAATTAGACGACCAGAAGATGTGCGCAACTTGGCAAACCTGGTAAAAGAGAACCAAAAAGTGCTAGGAGTTCACTCAAACGCATATCTCTCTCGCGTCATATCTTGCTTATTTCATACTTTTTGCATAGTTTATGTAATTTTACTTCAACTTGGTTGGAATTTGTATAGTTATATACAATAACACTATCAAAAAGCTGCTCGTGTATTGAAATATTCAATGAAGAGAGTAAGAGAGAGAGTAGAGAAGTACTAGGGTTTCACTCGTTTTTTTTTTTTGTTGGCATTTGAGTGAAGAGAAATTTTGACTGTCTACTACCATTTTTTAACTTTGGCGTTCGCGTTGACTTTTGCGTTTACGTTCACTTTCGGCAAAGACGATTTAGAATTAGACGACCAGAAGATGTGCACAACTTGGCAACCCTGGTAAAAGAGATCTAAAAAGTGCTAGGAGTTCACTCAAACGCATTTCTCTCTCGCGTCACATCTTGCTTATTTCATACTTTTTGCATAGTTTATGTAATTTTACTTCAACATGGTTGGAATTTGTATAGTTATATACAATAACACTATCAAAAAGCTGCTCGTGTATTGAAATATTCAATGAAGAGAGTAAGAGAGAGAGAGTAGAGAAGTACTAGGGTTTCACTCGTTTTGTTTGTTGGCATTTGAGTGAAGAGAAATTTTGACTGTCGACTTGTACATCGTTTTTGCTTTCGGGACGTTTAGAATACTACCCTAACTCTATTTATGAACGATAGTTTGTGATCCGAGTTGCTAGAATATGGAATGCGTTACCAACTACACTGGGAAATTTTACTCTTTTCCTTTATACTTTTAAAATTAAGCTCAGCTTACATTTACAAAGCCAAGGATAAGCTACTGAGCTTTTGATTTGTTTTGTGGTGTTTTCGGATTTAGGGACTATGTTGCTCTAGAACTTGATATGTGTCATAAGTGAAGTGAATCTTATCTTAGATTAGTTTAGTTTACTTTATATTCTGAAAGTGGTTATGAATATTTAGTAATACGTATCATTTGCCTTTGAGGCTTATTGTATTACGAATAAATAAAATAAATAATTCGTTTTTAATGAAGGGCAAAATTTAAACAAATTCGCGAGAACGAAAGCATATTAATTTTTTTAACATCTTGTGAAACAACAACAGAGATCGGAAACCCCCAAAATTTGAGAAACTAGAACCCATTTAAACAACCCTTTAGTTGACATTAACTTTTTGTTCATTAAATTTGAATTCTCAAAAAAAACCAAAAACTGTAAACGAAATTTAATTCAAAGTTTGTCATGAATTCTAAAACATTTGTACTCCACATTTTGTTCATTTATATATTTGTGGTAAGAAGGGCCATTGAGAAATACTTAAGAGTTTCCATTACACTCTTCGCCGCCTCTTCATGACGACGAGGTAGTAGGCCATTTCATAGAGTTTTATTTGCTGCCGTATTTTACCAATTTTACACTTTCGTTGGACATAAAACGGATAGAAATCGAAGGAAATTCGTATTTTCGTTCAATACAAAAAACATAAAACATAGTTTAGCTGTCATTAGCATCAATAAACACTATTTAAAATTAGTTCCTGTCTTCTTTGCTCTCTCATTCTCTATCATCGGCCTAGTACCTTTTCGATCAGCTGTGCCATAGAATCCCCCTGGAAGGACATTATCGGGTATGTGATGGAAATCGAATACGATTTGACATAATAATGATGTTCTCTTGTGCAAATAATGGATATCAAAAAATGTACTACTCTTTTTCGGCCATTAAATAATGTACATATAAAATATTTGTTCCCCAATATACGGAATTATGCTAATAAAATTCGTTGAAATGTCAAATGGTATACGATTTTGACTTGATCGATTTTCATAACATAAAGGTATGTGGTTTCATTCAAACTCTTAAATACCATATATTTATAGCCACATAACCGCGTGAATTCAAATATATGCTGGCAAATGTATACAAATATTTGAAAAAATTTTAAGCATTACGAAATACTCGAATTATTTTAGAGTTTGAATGATAATCCATGTTATAAATTTCGATATTTTCGTATGTATTGTGTGTCATTTTACTTTATAGGCTTCAAAATTTGAAGCCTATATATATCCGAACACTCGGCTTTTTACACATTGATTTTGTGTTTTACGTATGGATTTTTCGAGGCGCAAATGCGGCAATTTTTCTCGTTAACGTAGCCCCCGAGGTGAAAAAAAGCTTCATGGGAAAACACTATTTTTCGGTAAAAATGCCCATCTCAGACTCAGAACTTTGGAAGAAAGTTTTTAATATCTCCCAATATTCTTCAAGTGTAAAACGACCCATTTTAAATTTGTAACCTTTAACTAATAATCTGTCACTTCATAAATGTCAAATTGGTATCAAATTTCAAATTTTACCTAGCCCAGCCTTTAGAACAAAATTGCATCCATAAATGCGTCTAAAAACCCAACGAAACAGGAAATGCTCGCACTTTATGAAGGTGTCCACAGCCCATTTTGATCTGTAGATCACCTGGGTACTCTATATGCTCTACTGCTTAAATAGGGTAAGTCCGCAATTTTTAGGCGCCTGATGCAAGAAGTTATTGTTTAAGGCCATGTTAGACTCTAGAGAAATCGTTGGATATGTCAATATTTGTATTTGCGGAGTGCGAATGGAATAGAGTGAATTTGAGGAGAATGATTTGCAGAACAATTTTTGACAGATCTGCTGATTTCTTGTAGTTTTTGATTTTCGTAAAAAAAAAAAGATTGATTGTCTCAATTGTCGTTTTTATTATCTTTCCAACAGTAGTGTGTGTTGTCGAAAATTCTTAAGCGAACCACAGACTTGTCATTCATGAGCATGAACATCAGCTATAGTTGACACAATTTTTTGGTAATATTTTTTTTAAAATTCATCAGCTAGATAAAAAGTTATCTACTAAGCTGATGCTTATGAATAACGAGCTTGTTATTCGCTTTAGGAGTCTGTTCAAAAACCTTTATATTGTTTCATAAAATATATAAACATGCATTCTCCATATCCAGTGACAGCAATACTCTTAGCTTCCGACCGTCAATCCAAGCAATAAGGCTGGTGGTGTAAGGCTGTAATTCCAAAAAAATAATATGTATCGTAATTATTAATATTATAGTAAATATCAAAACTGTTCAAATAAATAACAAATGATGCACACTAAGATCCCAAAACAAAAGAAGAACGGATTCCATAAAATAAAACAATTTTGCGAAAGGATGACAGTATTTATAAAAATATTTTTTTTCTTGAGGAGGTTTCACAAGATGCGTATTTTAGAGCTGATTGCAGCGACGTCAAACTTTTTTATTGGAGGGTACTTATTATATCCCCGTTGAAGTTTCGATTCCTAGTGTATTTTAGCAAACAATAAATTTGGGCAATATGGGACTAAAACGACGTGCCATGATGAGTGTAATTGGAAAAATATATTTTCTTATTTTTCGTTTTTTATTCGAGCTTTTCGATTAGTTAGATCTAAATTTTTAAATAAATGGGCTCGAGGTCAATTCTTTTAATATTTCGTCTTTTGTCGAAAGACATCATCGGAAATTCTGAAATATATGATATACATTACATATGTATAGGTGTTATAGGACGTTACATATAAACAAAAATCTCGCAACACAAAAAATACTTTCAAGTCTAACTTACAAAACAACTTGAGTACAACACAACAAGTAAGTAAAGTAACGCTGCGAACACTACCCTACGTCATCGGTTTGTTACTGAACGAATCCATTCTCATTGAACTCTGATTTTCAACAGAGACGCTACAAAAGTAAATCGATAGGGACAGCAAACGACGCCATATTTTTTCCCGCTCTTTTGATATTTCTCTTCAGTAAGGTTTGCCATTTCATCATGGAAAGATATACGAGCCAACAACGAGTCGAAATTATTAAAATTTACTACCGAAATTTGGAGTCAGTGGCCTCAACTTTAAGAGCGCTACGTCCAATTTCTGAATTCTGAACTTCATTTCTGGCTGAATGGCTTCGTCAATAAACAAAATATGCGTTATTGGTCAGACAGCAATCCACACGTAATCCATGGGTCATCATTGCATCCCGAAAAAATTACGGTTTGGTGCGGTTTATGGGCTGGCGGCGTCATTGGGCCGTACTTCTTCCGTGATGATCAAGACCGGCACATTACTGTGAATGCGAATCGCTACCGTTCAATGATAACCGAATATTTTTGGCCCCAATTGGATAATATGGACTTGGAGGACATGTGGTTCCAACCGGACGGCGCCACAAGCCACACAGCGAATGTCACAATCAATTTATTGGAAACCAAGTTTGGTGAACGTGTTATCTCACGAAATGACCCAGTCGATTGGCTGCCTCGGTCGTGCGATTTGACGCCGTTAGATTATTTCCTGTGGCGCTACGTCAAGTCTATGGTCTATGTCAACAAGCCAGCGACGATTGATGAACTTCGTACGAATATCGAACGTGAAATTGCAGCAGTATCGGCCGATTTATGCTTGAAAACCGTCGAAAATTGGGTTCAGCGTCTGGACTTCTGCAAGCGTGCCCGTGGTGGCCATGCAAAAGAAATCGAGTTCCATACATAATGGCATCGAACGTATATTCACAGGAATAAAGAATTTCATTGGTATCTAAAACCGGTTTTGTTTTATTTAAAAAAAACTTTTGTAGCGCTCTTATTGAAAAACCCGTTACATATGTTACCAAGAACATATACGCTATATTCTCGACAACTGAAAACGTACCGGAAAATTTGGGGAAAACACTAAATACATATGTATATCGATAACTTCCACAAAAAACCTAAAACTTGGTTATAAAACAGAAACATGAAATAAGAAAACAGAATTTGGAAAATATTTCCAAGGTGGAGAATGCAATAAGAGTTAATATCTGCAGATGAAGCCACAGAGCTATTCAATTACGAAAGACTATTGGAGAAGAAATTGAAGAATGACTTACGAGCAAAACACAGACGGAAGTAATATAAACACAGACGGAGGACATAAAATTCAACGAAAAGTGGTTTCTAACAAAGCACGTACGGAAATACCAGCTAATGTTCAATGGTTGTTATCACATGGAAAGAAATGCACACTGCCACATACAAGAAAAGCTTTTCCTCTATTTAAATATATTGTGGACGGCGAAGAGTGTTCCAAAACTCTGAGGGACAGAGGAAATCAGGAGATCGCGAGAAACAAACTCACGTCAATTGTGGAGAGTTTCCTCAATAAACACACTGACAAATGGAAATATACACATATTACGCACAGTGGAACAAAGCAAACATTTTTTGAAGACTAATGGTAATTTAATTGTGGTTGACGCAGATAAGGGTAATGTAACAGTCGCGATGGAGAGGTCGGATTACGAAGACAGGATGGGCCAAATGGTGAATGACATATAAACGGTTGAACAAGGATCCGACAAGCTCTTTACAGAGGAAGAACAACGACTTCATAAATAAAATGTTCAACTATAACATAATTAGTGAAGTAGAGAGAAGGATATTGGGTATGGATACGACGATTGTCCCACGTGTCTATTGGCTTCCTAAAATTCATAAGGATAATTATCCACTTATACCGATCTCTTCCTCAATCAACGCACCACCCAGTAATCTTTGTAACTGACGAAGATAGCAGAAACATCGAAATACAATGTGAAAACTTCAGAGCAATTCAAAGAGATGGTGATGAATACGGAAATACAGGAAGATGAGGATGTTGGATGTTGTCTCATTATTCCCCAGTATTCCGGATGAATTCGCATTACGGATAATAGAAGAAAAATGGACGGAGGTAAAGAAGTAGAGGAATACGGATATGACGAGAACATTATTTATGAAAGCTCTACAATTTTGCATTATTTAAAGGATAACATTTATCAGCAGAAGAAAGGTCTCCCGATGGGATCATCGGCATCACCAGTGGTTGCCGATATGGCCATGGAGGAGCTACTGAATAAATGCATCGAAAAATGTGATACATATTAGGATACCTAGGATTCTGACGAAATATGTTGACGACCTTTTTGGAATAATAAATAATAATAATTAAAAGCAATGCAATATATAAGTAAGTATAATATTCTGACTATATTTAATAGCTTTAACCAACATATTAAATTAACGATTGAAAAGGAAACAGGAAAAACGGAACATATTATCGATAGTTTGGTACCAGAAACCTACGGCCTCTGGAAGATTAGTTAATTTCCATTCAAATCGGCCGAGGATTTATATATAGAGTACCCACTGTGAGCTGTGCGGAATTTCATTCCGACAATAGGGGCAAAATTAGGAACATATTTAATACTAAATAGCTTCCCAAAATATGCAATAGAACGACTTCTGGGGAAACGAAAACAAAGGCCCACTCTAGTGACGAACCCATCCATGTATGTAGAAATTTGTTGTATACATACCGGCACTTTCTGAAAGATTGGAAAAATCAAATTTTATTGATACCATCTACAAAAATGCACACAAGCCGAATCACACTCTTCAAATAATACATTCTAACTTAAGGACGAAGATAAATTCTCTCGATAGCTCAAATCTTATATACAATATTAAATGTAACGGAAATGCAACTTCACCATGCGACAAATACTACATAGGAACTATAAAGAATAAATTGAGAGCAAGAATAGCAGGTCACAAATCTGATATTAAGCATCCATAATTCTGACCACAAAAGGGCGTTAACGGCACACTGAGCCGAGACTATTACAATGTGAGAACAATTATAGCAAACGTCTGACGCTGGAGATGCTACACATACTCAATACAACAACAACGCAATATATAAACCATAAAGCAGACGTCGAACACTTGGCGCAGTTACATCTTTCTAACCAGAATACGACATACAGAGTTCAATGAGAATGGATTAGTTCAGTAACACCCGATGACAGAGGGTAGTGGTCGCTGAGCTACTTTACTTACATGTTGTGTTGTACTTAAGTTTTTTCGTAAGTTAGAGATTGGGTTGCGAGATTTTTGTTGTTTATATATAACGTTCTATATCACCTATATATGATGTATATCATATGTTTCAGAATTCCTGTTTCAGAATTCGACGAAATATTGAAAAATAAATTATTTAAAAATTAAGATAAAAATATATTTTAAAAAATTGTACAGCCTTTTTTCAAGGTAGTTTCAAGTCTTAGGTTAGATTCGGGACACGTGTTGTCTGTTAAAACCAACTCCCTCTACACTCGGCGATCCATTGTGATTGTCCGATGAAAAATGATATATAAGTAAAAAGGAGAGTATACATTAGAGGAAAGGGGAGATGATCGTGGGATGAGTTCCCCACGACAGTGCACCCGGCATACATCTTGACCCGGTCAATCATGGGAGGCACCGCATGAAACCCAGTAGAATACATTCCAATTGAGGAGTTATACTCTAGGTCCCCTATAAAACCTTGCCCCAAGTAGCTCAGCCTCCTACGGCCAGGAGGACACATCGTTCGGACACCTCGCACAAGCGACAGTAGTCCGGTAGAGGTCTATCCCATTTGCCCGTCAGGTGTCTGATATTGCAATGGCCAGTTAAAATTCCACAGGTCAGTCTCAAATCTCCCCTGCACAAGCCAACCATGTTATACAGTCAGGTCTGGAGATTCAAAGTCTGCTAGCTATTTTCCACATCCAGTCGTTATCAGGCAACGTACAGCCTCCTCTAGTCAGTAAATCTGCTGATTAAATCCGCAGGAATATTGCAATGTCCTGGAATCCAACAGAGGCTAATATCCAGTGGCTTTAGTCTATTCAACTTCTCACCAACTTTGAATATATCCCAGCATTGCTATCAACTCAGAAGTTTATCCATCTGCTAGTATCGATTCCACATCCCATAGTGGCCTTCTGAATGATCAGTACTTCAACCTGAAAGACGCGGCAGACGACAAGAGTCGTCACTACCCAAAAGCAAAAGAATATTCCCATGAGCATGCACAGACTGATGCCAATCGCCAGCTTTCCCTCTGTCCGCCGTAGCCTGACTTATAAGTCCAGGAACACGTCCAAGGCCCCTTACGGCGAGTGATCCCCATAGCAGCCATCCTCTGAACCTTGCCTTTCATCTTCTATAGATTACTCTTGTCAAGGCCTGCCCACCAAACCAGACATCCATATTTAATTATCGGCCGAACTATCGGCGTATACAACTACTTTGGCACAATCGGGCTGTGTACCCAGCTCTTACCTATAGAGTTCCGGCACGCATATAGGGCGTTGACACCCCTCTTCAGCCTTTCCCTCAATGTTCCTTGACCAATTCAGCTTTTGATCGAGAACAACACCTAGGTACTTGGCCTCCGTCGAAAGCTTCAGTTCCATACCATTCAGACTCGGTGGCCTGAAGTCCTTAGGACCAATTTTTGAATGGTCAGCGATCAAATATAATCTAAACTCTGAATTCACTTTTTAGGTTAATAGTTAATTGCTGTTTAAACAGCCAAAGTTGGGCATTTAAACTATGATCAAGTGTCCATATGATTTTGACAGAAAACAACAAGAAGAACAAACACAAAGCTTCCTTAATTGTTAATGTGAACAATTATAATCACCATCCTAGGTAAAATAACAATAAACACGTATCATTTAACTCGTAGTCAATGTAGAACTTTATTTCTGCTCAAATATTCTGCAATTTCATTAAATATTTTGTATTTTATCATTTCACTTTTGTTTTCACTTTGCATCGTAAAGATTAGCCGATAAATGTATGAATTCCGGTTATTTTTCGTAGCATTTGTCACTGTTGCCACATGGTAGTAAGATTATTTGACAAAGCACTGAAAAACTCTTTTCGTATTTAAAGTCAGATAAAACATAAATCAAAATCAATTGATTACCAATTTAAATAACAAGTCAAAAATTGGGCATTAATCTTATATCTACGAGTGAAGAGAAACAATTCCGTTTCTTGGAAGTTCACCCCCCAAGCCACTGGTCGTGGCCCAGCGTTCCTTATCGCGCATGAGGTCACGTTGTTAAAGGCCCCTTCTATATCCAGCAAGGCAGCTAGAGTGAAGTCACCTGATCTCAGATTGCGCTCCGTAGAGACCGCAACCCCATGAAGTGCACTCTCAACTGAACTCCCAGCGATGTACGCGTGTGGAGAAGTGCTCAAATCGTGAGTACTTACAGATGTCATTATAAAAAAAGTCCATCAATCTCTTCAAAACTTTCAACAGAAAGGATGAGATACTAATTGGTCTGTAATCCTTTGGGAAGGCATACAACCCGATTTAATTTTGAAGTGGTAGATGAATTTGTCTACCTTGGATCCGCCGTGAACAAGGACAACAACGTCAACCTGGATATAAATAGGAGAATTGTGCTTGCAATTAGATGCTATTTTGGGCTCAGCAAGCAGTTTAGGAACAAAGCCCTCTCTCGTCGAACAAAAGTCCAGCTAATTCCCGACATATGGCTCCGAAACTTGGGTCATATCGCAAGCGGATGACAAACACCTGCGAGTATAGTGTATTGTAACTTAAATAGCAGGCGTGGCGGAGAGTTGTATGTTTTGAAGCCTGGTCCACTGAGTACTTCGCGCTGGCTAACAACAGCTTCAAGAGTTCGTCGACTTTATGTTACAAAAAGCCATCCTGTTGATATTTTAATACAACTGACAGAGTTTATTGTAAAAGTTTATGCGCCATTTTGGTTTCTTGTGAAGAATAACCCTGAAACCATACACGGTAGTCGAAATGTCTTCAAGTACATATGTTGGATTAAACAGTTACCGATGGACGTACAATTGGTAATTCGCCCGGATATTGAAAACAATGCGTACATTTTACATCAGGAGAATATTTTGCTGTTGATTGTTACAGCACGGAGACTCTAATACGATCAGATGCCTATGGAAAGATTATTGCGGCGCGAATTGATCCTCCTGTAACCACTCGTAATTTTTACCTACCACGCAAGGCTATGGTTTTCAATTGTATATCTTATACTGAAATGACCGTTTGCAGTAAACTCCACAGAACAGAACCACCATGTTTACAGTTCTTTTTACAAAGTGAATTGTCGGATCATCAATATTCGAATGAAGTCATTAAAAATTAGCTATATAAAACAAGTATATTATAATTTTTCTCATACTGTGCTTAACGATTTAAATAGATTTCCTGTGCCATTCACAAAATACTGAACGTTACGTTTATGTTGTAAGTGGATACGCTAGCGAGGTTACGAATGGAGAACGTCTAGGCCATATCTTTGGCTACTCTAATCGCGGAAAGATTTGGTTCATTAATTATTTTCACATTTATTAGTATAACTAATACAAGTCAAAAAATACATCTTTCCGCCGCGCCTGCTATTGTTCGACCATTGAATGTTGTAAGTGAATCTGCTAGCGCGGTTACTGATGGAGAACGTTACAGCCTACTAGAACCACGGAAAGATTTGGTTCAATAATTAATTTTGAATGTTTAATAGTTTGTCAACAGCTTCAATTCTCCATCAGAAAATTTTGTGTTTGGGGGGTTTTTCAGAAAGTGATGCTGGGTACTAGTGGAGGATAATGTCGCAGTTCAAGGATTTCAATGCATGAATCGAGCCCTTATTAATACGTTTCCAACGATGTATTATACTTAAAAATCGGACTACAAACAGCCCAGTTACGGTAAACAAACAGACTGCCGGTACTGCCACTCCTGACATTTTCTCGATGTAACTGTTAAAATAAGGCGGTAACATTTATATATTTTTTTTATCCATATAGACCGATACGGCTTAGTGGATATAGCTAGGCGAATCAAATTAGGTCAATTGCGCTGGCTAGGCCATGTTATCAGAATGGATGAAGTTGAGCCAACGCGCAAGGTTTTCTATATCGTATCCGATGGAAGCAGGAAAAGAGGACGACCAAGACTCCGCTGGAAAGGCTAGGCAGAAGAATCCCCACGTATCCTTGTTGTTACCAACTGGCGAGAAAAGGCGAAGGATAGAACCAGTTAGAGCAATATGTTGAAAGTTGTTTAATTTGTTTGTTTAATTAATATGTGTACGACATTTGACCTCATGAGGTTGTAAAATAGTAAAGTAAGAGTAAAAATGAATTACTCGTATCCCAGGAAAATATTTAAACATTTTCGATAGCGGTAAAAAGTATGCAATAATTTGCGGTAATAATGCTAACAACATGAAGAAATATTTTTATTAATGCTGTTGTAGATACATCTTGTCATGCGTAACTTATTTGTTTTTGAATAAAACTGTATACTTCCAAAGCAAAATGTTCTGGGTTTTTAAAGGAATTTAATCTTAGAAACAAATATTTTTCAATTTTAGGGGTAGAAACTGCATTAAATGACTCTTTCATTACAAGATGATGTCGTACGTCAGCGACATCTATTGGACAAATATAGTACTCGTCGAGACCTAGACAACAATGTATTTTATGTTACAATCGAGCAACAAACGAAAAACTACAATAAAACAAATTGTGACTGTTTTTCACGGGGTCGGAAAGGAATTTTTTTAAGTTGTCTCGAGGTGATCTTTAGTGTTTGCCCTCGACTTTCGGGAACATTTTTTCGAGACATGGTCTAATATACAGTTACGAAAATAATATACATATACTCAAATTTTAGCTGCGCAAAACCTAAATAACTTGGCTTTCTTTCGATATTGTTTCTATTCTCGCACGAAAGTAAGGGTTATTTTCCAAGACATGAAGAGGAATTGCAAAGAAAATTTAATTATGCTTCAGTTTTGATCGATTGCGCCCCGCGAGATCTTCAATTTTTTTTATTAAAACAATGAGCCGTAAAATATACGATAGACATTTTGAATTGCTCCTTCTGGAGGCATATAATGGAGGTCGGTCACAATGCGAAATATCCAAAGAATATGGCGTGAACAAGAGCATTGTGTCACGATTAATAGAAAAATATAAAATAACGGGATCACTTGATACTACCAACAAAGGTGGACGGTCTCGCAAGGCATCTGAGTGAACATATCCACAAATTTGAAAGTTGATAAAACTAGACTTTTATCTCCTATGGAGATCGTAAAAACTTTGGAACTCATACACCACAGTACTATTCAGAGAAGTGCGGCGGAAAATGATTTGAAAAGTTATGTATGCACCATGCAAAAAACATTTGGATAAACGGTTGGTACAAAGCGTTATTTTTTCAAAGATCATAACATAAAAAATCGTTTTTCGTCCAAATTTTTTGCTAGAATAGCATTTGCGACAAAATATAAGGACTGGAAAACATGGTCGACTGTGCTGTTTAGTTGCGAATTCAAATTTAATTTATTCGACTTTGTCACGTTCGCTGCAAAAAAAAACGGCTGCATCTAAGTTTCTGTAAGAGAACTGTGAAACATGGCGGAGGAAGTGTGATGGTCTGGACGTGTTTCTCTGGTAACGGTTTTGAGCCCCTTCATGTCATTGACGGCATTATGGACCGTGACATCTTAGAGACTGTAATGATTCCGTACGCAGAGTGGAACATGCCACTCCGATTCGTGTTTTAACACGACAATGATCCGAAACATACTTCGAAATTTGTCACGGACTATATAAAGATGAATATGAGGGTCGTTTTTTTTTCGTAACTTATATACGTTAACTCATACAAAATGAAAACTTGCACGTTAACATGTATAATTTTACAAGTTGAGAATAACTCCGATAAAAGTGTTACCAAGTTTGACTTTATTGTATGAAAAATAAAAAATGTATGTCATTCCATTTCTTATATTTTCACGACGTTTCGAAAATAATGATGTAAATATAAGGGGTAGTTACTTTTTTTTTTAACAAAATATTTAAAAAGTATAAAATATTATTGATTTTTTCTTCTTCCACAAGCAGAATTCCAAGACAATACTGGAGACAAACAACAACTAAAGCAAACCCAAAAGAAGTGAAGTGAAAAAGAAAGCCGACGAATAGCTCGATTCACAAACAGATACTTTCACCGATATTCTCGATTCGCAAGAACGCCGTCGGTTCTGTCTGCTTGATGATCTTTGTATTCTTTTTTGATAGACTTTATGCACTTTTTGGTACCTTTGTGCACTTTATGTACTATTTGCATACACTTTATGTATTTTTTGTACGTTATGGTAAATTGTATGTACTTTTCGTGCAAATTATGGCGAATAAATGAGGACACCGATCCTCGTCCATCACTTGGAACCATTAACCCTTACTTCTCTGCTAATTTGAGTCGAAAAAGGGCGTACGAAAATGCAATATAAACAATTTCCGGGGCTTGCTTGGGGATACATGGATTTTTTGTTTCTTCTTTCTTCTTCGTGGCGATCGAACGGGTAATATCCCAATGTGGCATTAAAGTGCTGATGCATTCCAATCGAAATCTCCTGTTTAGAGATTTCGTTTACCCAAACATCTGTTTTTCAGTACAATAACCAAGTGAGAGAATGCTGCGGCAATATGAATGTAGTATAACCACCTCATATATTACATTGCATTTTTTTTTAGAATTTTGTTTAGTGTTTGACTTTTAAATTAACGAATTGACAAATACAAAGGAAGAATTATCGGATGAAGCCAAGTTTATTATACTCAACGTCTATGCGTTTTTTTCGTAACAGTTAATGTTAACTTATATAGGTTACGAAAAATACGCCCCTATGGTTTCAGTCCTTGATTGGCCGGCACAATCACCAGACTTGAATCCAATTGCAAATCTTTTTTTAATCCTAAAATGCAAAGTTGGTGGAAGGCATTTCATCAACCGCGAAGATCTTATAAAAACCATAAAAGACGAATGGAAATTTTTCCGACAGAAACAATAATCAACCTCATGAAATCTAGGCCGAAACGTTGCCAGCAGGATTTTATACAAAATATTGAAAAGTTGCGTAGTTTTTGCGCAGCTACAATTTGATTATATATTGTTTTCGCCACTTATTTTGCCGTTGTGATTTTCGATTTTTTTATTTTTGCAAATATTTATTTTGCCAATAATGAAATAAATTAAATACCGGCCTTTATTTTTTTTTAATTGCTATCTTTTTAGAATATATTTTTATTTTAAGAAATGTCCACAAAAGTTGCTTAGGTTTTGCCCAATACTGATTTGATAGTATTTTCATTTAAAGTTCAACATACATATGTAGTGCTAATTGCAAACTTATTTGAAATATTATGAAGTCCCAGTAAACTACAAAGTGTGTGACTAATTTCTAGGCAATTCAAAATTACAGTTTTTTTGTATTTTCTATAATTTAGTTTAAATTGTTATTATTTTATTGTTATAATTATAATTAATTGTGTTGTAGCGCATTTAACCATGAATAGCACTAATACTTGACTATTGATCGAATAAATAAATTAAAAATTAAAATTAAATAAAAAAGATGGGATCGTTATGGCATAAACCAGTTTATGTGGCGCGCGGTGCGATAGAAGTAAATCTGTGTTAAAAAATTGTCTGAGCGTGTAATTAATGCGTACAATGACCCCATATGTTTGCTGGTCGAAACACAGCTTATTATATAAGACAACCTCCAAGCATTTTAAACTTTGTAACAAATTCAGTGGATGGTCCATTATAATCTGAATTATTATTACTCAGATTATTATCATCCATCCGTATTCCCAAAGTAACCAAAACATCATTAGCGGTTTTAACACAACCAAGTGTACCCTTTTTATATACTCGTATTATAAACGTATTAAATTTACTACCATTTAATACACTTCATCAACAATATAAGTCTAATTTACACCTCTGTTGTTAAATTACAAGGCAAGAAGGAGGTGTAAACACGTATTGTATATCTTGTAAATATAACAGCTGATCGCTTTGCCGGCAAAATTATTACTGAGGGAAACAATTTGGTGTGATTTTGTAAAATATTGGAAAAAATATAATAAAAATGAATGCAAACAATGGAAAACTGAATTTAAAGAGAAAACGGACGAAAAACAGAAGATCAGCTGTTTTATATAGTGATGGCAATTCAGCGATTTCCCCACTATTTAAGGTGATTGTAAATTACAATCCTAAATGAACTCAATATGACCACCGATTACTGCACCCCCTCATTGACGTTCGATAACCTATTCGATGTCAGGTTTCCCAGGAGAATAGAGTGGGATAAAGAGGAACCACTTACAGGTTTTGAAGCCAAAGTATTTATGGACGGATCCAAAATGGAATGTGGAACCGGCTCGGGTGTCTTCTCCGAAGAGGCATGTCTCAATTTATCATTCAAACTCCCAGACAAGTGCAGCGTTTTCCAAGCGGAGCTACTGGCCATCAAAGAAGTCTGCGCCGCACTTATACTACAGCGAAGAACAGAGCACATTGGAATATTTGTAAATAGCCAGGCGGCTCTCCTGTCACTTAAATCTTACAACATTGCATCTAAACTCGTTAGTGAATGTAGGGAAAAACTTGTCGAGCTAGGCCGGCTGGTCAACGTGGTTCTTACCTGGATACCAGGCCACAAGGGTTTCCTAGGGAACGAAAAGGCAGACGAACTAGCCAGGGCAGGATCCGCTTCCACCGAACTGCACATGGCGTCAGTCGCAATTTCCTGCATTACATTGAACCAGCGAAGACCAGATGGGATAGGACCATACATCGGGCAAATTAATTATATGACAATTATAATTTGTTGTTTAATTTGAATTTCCTGTCCAAATGCAAATTCAAAAACTTTCAATACCATTGGCAATTATACTTATTTTCAAATCATTTCCTTCATATCTGGCAATATTGGCTTTCAAATATTTTATACTGAACAGGTTTATGAATTAGAAAGTATTATGAGGCAACACCTATCGAAGCCACAAACCTCTACATATAAAATACTTTGAAAACAGAATTGCCAGCAGTCAAACAAATTCAAAATAATTAAAAGCATTCGCATATTTCATTACAATTGGCATCTGATTCCACAACCTGCATTTGCATTGCCTGAGCAAATGCAAATTCGAAACTTTTTAATTGCCATTGCGAACAATGGTAATTCTTTTGCATTTGCATTAGATAAAGTAATGCCAATGAATATCCAATGCAAATTAAAAAAAAACATGTATGGATAGGACGGAAACAGATGGCCAGACTATAACATTCACCGGACTAACTCTGATTATCGGGGAGACATATCTAGGCTAACTGGCGTGCTGACCGGGCACTGGCCAATCGGTAATCACGCAAGACGGTTGAAGCTGCCATATAATGACCACTGCCGTGCCTACGATGACGCAGAAGAGGAGGAGACTGTGTAGCATCTCGTCTGCAGTTGTCCGGCTCTGATGAATAGACGCCTGAAGACTATGGGCTGTCTCTTCCTGCATAACCTCACTGAGATACACGGGATAGATCTAGGGGATCTAATGAGGTATCTCCGATTAACAGTCTGGATATAGACACGGTACTTTGGACTGCCCGGAGTGATGTGGTATGCAAAACGGTGTCTCAAGACACTAATTGAAATAGTATCTTTAGCAACCACGAAAACCAACCAACCAACCAAATTACCAAAAAAAAACACGCCAAGTGTTTGTTCATATTTGTTGTTGGTCGCAAAATATTTAAATAAATATAAAGTATAACAAAATTTTGTTTTGGCGATTTTCTTGGTAATGATAAGAAAATTTTATTTTTCATTCATTTTGTAAAAATTGAATTCAAATTACGCTTTTTTAAACTTTACTACATTTTTCTATATCAAAAAGTTGTATCTCTAGTTGTAATAAACAAACAATAAACACACTCACGCTTTGTAATACAAAACCATTGGTAAACTTCTACCTACAGTTCTAAAAACACTATAAAGTATGAAAACCGCTATTAATTTGCGCTTCCAAAACATCCATAGCAAATGATGTCCCATATGGCAAAGGACACACACCAATCAACAATGGTACTGAAAATATCGTTCAAATCTATACTTGGTATTATAAAGAGGGAGTGTTTGTGAGTTTGTATGTAGGGGGTAATCTTCTAAACTACTCATCCGATTTTAAAAATTTTTTCATCAATAGAATGCTCCGTTATCAATGAGAAAATAATAAGATAATAATAATAATGATAATAAGATGCAGTCCGATGACGGTATTATTAATAACTACACTTGGACTTCGGTCGACACATTGTGATTGCACGGGGGATCTGAAAAGAACAAAGAGAGAAAGGAGCCAGTAAAGTAGATATTACGATAGATTGAACAAGATGTAGGATAAACAAAATATATACCCAAAAAACGAATAAGATAGCCGTATAGAGAAACTCCCAAAGAGTAAAACACATTCAATATGCACGATAACCACTATGACATACATAAATATACATATGTACAAATAAATTATAGGCAAAAAATATAAACAGCTAATATTAAGCTACTAGTAGACAAATCATCAGGCCACATTCCCACTATCCCGAAGCCATATCTATAACCCTTAAAAACTCCAGTAAATCCGTAATGTCCACGTCACGTAAAGAGGCCAGACTATCCACAGAATACCATCCTAAGTAACATCGTCGCCTTCGCTGCAGGGCCGGGCGTGGACAGAGAAGGTGCTCAATGGACTCCACCTCCTCTTCGGTACCGCATACGCGACAGTAGTCAATCCCGACCGTAATCCAGTAGCGAGTGAAGCCCTTAACATCATAATGGTCCGTTATCACCCTACTGAGTAGCCTACCTACCTACGTAAGGGAGAGGAGCAGGATATTTCCATAGTCAGCCTCGCAGTTATGCAGGTTAATCGGCGGCACACGACGCCCCCTAAGTTTACCTTCGCGCAGAGAAGCTGGGATGGGGGAACTTGACGGTTTCAAGGCCAAAAAGCAACATTCCGTCACGAACTTTGATTAACTCCAGTGACTCCGCAGTCAGTCCCGAGTTCTATTTTCCAAGCAGCTTCAGTACTTCATTCGCCTATAGAACTGTCGGTGGTATACAAACGGATAGAATGGTTCGAAGAGAGAGATAGGACTGAGGTATAAACTCTAGTCTCCATCCTCGCCAAGCTTCGCCAATACCAACTATTGTGCTCTTAAGGAAGTCCACAGATTCCTTATTAACACAATCGACGATTTTGACTTTGTCGACACCACAGAAGCTTATCTCACTACTAATCCTTCTGTCGTCCAGCATTGCATCCATTAACCCTTTCTCGATCTGCAACCAATTGGTAGTGCTGATCTTACCATCGGGACAACAATTGCAACCTTAAGAGCCGAATCTTCCCCCATGCTGACCTGCTTACTGGGCTTCTTAGAGTTCATCCCCAAATCTAGCTTCCACTTTTGGAAAGTGAGCTAAGAGAATCTGATTGATTTTTACACCTTCAGCAGCTATTGAAGTAGAGGGACCATCCACATTATTCATTGGAAGATCCTCCCCCCACTCTGAAAGAGCGGGCAGCTCGGTTATCAGACTTTGCAGCCATCAATCATGGGACCTGAACTCGTTTTTTTTTTAGAGTTGAACCAGAACCACTTCCTTCTTTTCTATTCTCCGCAGACGGGCAGCGTATCAGGGTGTGATACCTGGTAAAAAAAAAATGGTTTCCCGTTACATCCCATGAAGGTATTGGGGAGAGTTTCTCACAAACCCGTGAGCTGTGCGCGTTCTAGTTTTACACTAACTGATTGGGACCTACAATTTTACACCGGTTTTGAGCAGCTTGTTCATGGTTAAGTACTCGATAGTGTCGCCGTCACTAAGCGAGGTGACCGCCGTCGAAAGAAATTTAAGGTGGTCAGAGCAGAGATCGAACCCACGTTCTCATGCATAAGAGCCACGCACACTACCATTGCACCTACCTCGTACCTCCGGAGATAAAGTCACGGCGATTGGATAACACCCGCCTGTCCTCCTCTGACAGAGGTTCGGAATCGCAGTTCATGAGCCTTCTCACGACGGCACATGTTCTAGGATAGACGCATCTCTTTTTATGTGCGCAAGACCTGTTCCTAGACTTGACCGTGGTGGAACCCGCACCAGTCACCCTAAGTCCAGTATCATCGGGCAAGAGTGCTGACTGCCTCTTCTACGTATCAGGTTGGGCAGAAAGAATGGTTGATAAGGTACCACCATCACTACCAAGGTCACAGCTTTCTTGAGATCACAGAATGTATAAGTGAGGCGGTCCCGTCTTTGCAAGACCATGATCGACACGCTCTCATGGTGATGTTGTGAATCCGCAAGGGATCCGTCTCAAGGGTAAAATATCTCGAGGTAAAATATTATCAATCATAAGCCCCAGTTTCGGTATCAGTATCATTATCGGGTCGAGGTATATTCGTATTTGTTATTGTCGTGGTCAGTATTCATGTAAGTTACACGAGATTGCCAGAAAATATAAAACAATCCAACACAGTGACGGCGTGAGGGGGACTGGACGACACGATACAACAGGGCCGTTCCCTGGCTCCGGAGGGAGCTGTTAGGGACCAGTTTATTTTAACACTAACTGACCATTCAGATCATCGACGCTTCTTTAAAGTGTTATGTGTTCAACATTGGATATTGTAATGGCACCTGGCGCACTCACCATGTCCGGGAAGCTTCATTGACAATTGATGTTTACGTAGCACTAATCAACGTATAGACCAGAGATCTTCAAAACACCGCACATGTGCGAAAGCTCTCACACGAATGAAGAGAGCATGAGAAGACAATTTGTATTTTAATTTAATAAAAACCTTTAGTCTTGTTTGGCCATTCATGTGAGCAGGTTGTGTAGTCGCTGTTACAATAGTACCAGGGTTGCCCATTTCTTCTTATATCATTCTTATGAGCTGATTGTGTAGTAACTTTTAACTAGACAACAGTGAACAAAATGTTTAACATAGAATGGGAGCATGCATGCATTTTTATTTGCCGAAAACTACTTCGGTAAAGCTGAGTGTTTAGTGTGCAAACGCACTGTGGTGCGTGATTATACATTTTTTATAGAAAGGCATTATCGCTTATGTCATGGCGAGTATGAAAAGATATCAAATAATGATAAGGAGGAATTAGTTATAAATCTTAAAAAACCTTTTTATGAAAAACTAATTAATGATTGGCAAGAATCTCAGGTTGAAATATTACCTGATCGTGTCTTAAAAAGAAAGGCATCATTTGTTATTGCAGCTGCTCTTGCTAAACGCTGCCGTCCATTTGAAGACGGTATGTTTTACAAGGAGCTAAGCAATTCTGTTTTAGAATGCTTTGGTGAAAAAGGCGCAGAAATGCGGAAAATTATTAACGATGTTCCCATGTCCTCAAATACGATTACCCGTCGTACTGAAAATATTAGCGCATTCATTTATTCTAATGTTTAAAATAGAATAATTAATTGCAAATATTTTTCTATTTGTTTAGATGAGTGCACTGATATTAATGACATATGCCAGTTGATCATATGTGTAAGAACTATTGATAAAAATTTCGAAATCCACGAAGAAATATTGACAATGGTTGCTTTGCATGGCAATGTTAAGGGTAGCACTATTTTCGATGTGGTAAATGAAGAACTTTCTTCTTTCGCCGATAAAAATAAGTTTTGTTCCGTATGCACGGACGGTGCCAATGTAATGGCGGGCAAAAAAGATGGTTTCGTGGGATTTTTATTGAAAAACGGTTTTAACTTATTTGTATTTCATTGCATAATACATCAACAGGCTTTATTCACAAAAAACTTGAATTTATCGAATACAATGCAAGTTGCCATAAAAGTAATTAATAAAATACGTTGCGGCCATAATTCTCTGACCCATCGAAAATTTAAAAACTTTCTTGATGAAGTAAATGCTGAATACGGCGATTTATTAATGCACACTGAAGTTAGATGGCTCAGTAAAGGTCGTTGCCTCGAGAGGCTATTTAACCTTCGCAAAGAGGTGATTTCGTATTTTGAAAACAATCCATCGAAAGACACAAACGAGATACTTAAAAGTTTTAAAAACAGACATTTCTTGCTAGATTTAGCTTTCTTGACTGATATGACGGAATTAGTTAATCAATTAAACCTTCAGCTGCAAGGTAGAAACAAAAACGTATTTGAACTGATTTTCGCAGTTCAGCAATTCCAAATAAAAATTAACTCATTAATATTGCAATTAAAAAGTAATAATTTGATGAGCTTAAAACGAACTTCAGAAGTTTTCGATGGATTTTCTAATAGCAAAATAGCTGAATATGTTAATGTTCTTAAAAATTTGTTAACAAATTACAGCAACCGTTTTAATGATTTTGTCAAAATTGAAAATATAATAGAGTTACATGATAACCCGTTGCTATGTAATATTGAAAATCAAGCCAGTGACATTAAAGAAGAGCTTATAAGAATGCGAAAAGATTTAGCTTTGCCACTTGCAAAAGGAATAGAGTTCTGGAAATATGTTAACGAGGATATATATCCAAAATCAAAAAATGAAGTTTATAAATTGTATTCGGTTCAACTTATATTTGCGAATCTTCAATTTCATTATTAAAAGTAAAACTAGAAATAAACTTACTGATGAACATGTCGAAAATCTTATCAGAATAAAATGTTGGCCATATAAAATAAATATTGATAACGTTATGCAAAACAGTGATCAAATTTTATAAACTTTATTTTTTACTCGTAACACGTAACGTATTACTAAACATACATATTAAAAATTTTATTGGATTCTTCTTTTTTCTCGTAACTTGTAACGTTTGAAATAAACTCCTATATTAAGCTTTTGCTTGGATTCTTTTGAAAAATAGTTTAATTTCTGGGTTTTCTTTTTTGTAGATCTGAAATAAATTTATTAAATACAATTTAAAATACTTCAAAGGTGCCATTATTAATTTTTTGGTAACACGAAATTTACTTCAATTCGGTTTACAGAACAGGGCCGATAATTTTGATTGTTCTGTCCACGTACTTTAATATACATATGCTTACCAATAACATAGTTATTGCTGAATGAAAATTACTAAAATTCGAATTAGAGTTTTATAAAAATTATAAAACACATAATTACCTAATTTAAAATGAATTTTATATTGTTTATTTTTAAAATTATTAAAAAATGTATAGAGAACATTTCAAGCTTTTTTTTGTTTATTTTTAAAATTATTAAAAAACGTATAGAGAACATTTCAAGCTTTGTTTTTTTTTTTGTACATTTATATCACACGTGGAGATTTGTGTGAACTTTTTTCGGGAACAGCGACAACTGTATCTTGGCAGCCCTGGTGGACTGAGAGAAAAATAAATTACGCTCAAAAACACACAACCCACACAAACAAAAATGTGAGTGTATGTGTGTGGGGATCCCTGGTATAGACCCACCTCGAGACACTCCACTTCCCCCGCTGTGCTGCCCGAGGGTAGTTGCCCCGAATTCAAGGATTCCCACTATCCGCATCCTGTGGACACGCCTCGTAGCGCCCAGCCTGTGCTTCCCAAGGGTTATAAGAACACTCGGGGTAGGGTGGAGAGATATACGCCCCAACCACCTCCTTGTGTTATATATCCCTATGACGGAGATAAATAAGCTTTTAGTTACATTAGCATCTACCCCATCGATCAGTCAAAATAAATTCGAAACCATCACTACTTAGTAGGCCATACATTGCCAGCAAGTCGGTATGATTAATATTATTTCTTGAATTTTCGTACAAGTAGTATTCTCGAGATAGATGTTACGTGCGAAATCTGGTATTGATAGATGATACATAATACGTAATGACTTCCAATACAATCCTCATCACTGGATTTCAGATTTCTTCTCTTCAATGGGAATATTGTATTGTATATACAGTAACGAGCAAAATTGTAACAGTTTTAACACAGTTTGGAAATAAATTTGATTAAAAACAACAACAAAAATTAACTAAATCAATTTATTGTTCTCTCGTGAATAAAAACAAAGTGAACAGTAAATATTTTGAAATCCCATTCAATTTATTTACGTTTATGAAAATACTTCCTTACAAAAGTTATACAAATGTTACAATTTTGCACTCTGTTTTTATCTTAATTTACATATTTTTTCAATATTTTGTCCAGTAGCCTTTGGCTTTTTAAGAGCTTGTATACGGCGAGGCATGCTGTTGCAAAATTTAGCCGTCATTTCCGCTGGAATCACATGCCAAGTTTCATTTACTCACATTAACATTACATTTAAATGTTTTCGATCGGAATTAAGTCCGTTGACTGCGATGGCCATTCCATAGTTGTAAATTATTGACCAGTTAACCAGAATTGAAAGATAGATAATTTGCATAATACCTTCAATTTAACCAGAGAACCTCCTCCATTCTTCGTAAGACATCCCCATACCATTATGGATCCTCAACCATCTTTCATGGTGTGTGATACTGCATTCGGGGTAGTAGTACAATTTGGATCTTTGGTTCAGTACCAAGCACGGTCATCGGGCTCGAGTCGATTGACTTTAGTCTCATCAGACCATATAACCTTAAACATAAGGCGTAACAATTTACCTTCTGCCAGTCAGCCTCAGTTTTCGTAGACCTGGACAAAAATTCTTTACGAAGATTTATATACTTTTGTGTTAAAAATGGTTTCTTTTTATGCTCTGCAGCCTTAACACACAATCTTTTGAGACTTCGACGGGCAGTCCACTCACTTGGGTTAACATTTAACGTTTTTAGTTCCGCAGCTGGGGTAATTGCATTGTCCCTTGTCACTAATTTTGCCAAATGACGACAAGTGCGGTAGTCAATTTTTCTGGGGCGTCCAGGAGCAGTTGAAGTTTTAATATTTTTCTTCCGTTTTATTCTGTGGATAGTCATATGCCTTACAATTAAACTTTTTTGCAACCTTCCGAACAGAATTCTTGTTTTTTAACATTTCCATGATTTCAACTACTTTAGATGCTTCCATTTTGATCAGCACGTGGGCAATAATGAGCAATTGAAAAAAATGGCAGTCATTTTATGAACTACGTGATGGTTTTGTTTGAGTTTCTGGCTCTTTAAAGGGATGAAGAGAGTGCAATATTGTAAGCTTGAAGAGAGTGCGTAATTGTAACATTGGGGTATGTTTACATATTACGCTCTTTTAAACATGTGTATAATTGTTGTACGTTTAAGTTTTCATTATGAAAGAGAACCATATCAAAGTAAAATTAGAAAAAACAATGTTTTAGTTCTAAGGTTAAACGCTGCTAAAAATTAAAGTTTTAAACTTCAATTATGGGAAACCTGTTACAATTTTGCTCGTCACTGTATGTACAGCGACCTTTTTCTGTACAGACTCTTGACTCATACATATGTAATTCCTCTCGTTGACGAACAGAAATGTCAAAAGAAAGGTAGACAAACGTGTGTTTAGATATTGCGGGACAAAAAAATTGTCTGAACACAAATCGATTTAAAAAAAAAAAATTACAGCAGACAGTTGTCCGAGGCCTTCGGCCACGGACTGTCCCTGCAGGCTGTGTCAGAGACACGGCCATTAAGTTTAACGTAGAATACGCCATCCGATATGACAGAAAACATATATAACAATAAATTCATTTGCTTATATTATTTATCATTTATTGTTATATATGTTTTCTGTCTTATCGGATGGCGTATTCTACGTTAAACTTAATGGCCGTGTCTCTGACACAGCCTGAAGGGACAGTCCGTGGCCGAAGGCCTCGGACAACTGTCTGCTGTAATTTTTATATTTACCAACGGCATTTGATTCAAGTCCGTTTAAAAAAAAATATTATGTTCAATTTTTTTAAACTTAATTTAATTTATGTATTTTAATTAATATTTTTATTGAAATAAGTTCTGCGAATGTTGAGAGGGCCGCCCTAATATTAAAAAAGGTTTACCTTATCGAGTCTTCGCATTAGCATTCGAGCGTTGTGTGAAAGCTTTACGCTTTACAATTCAAAATTAATGTTACAACAGCTTTATTGAAGCTTTCGCAAAAAAGCTTTATTACGTTAGCTTACTGTTTGTTTCACTTTTTACTAGATACATGTTGCCAAGCAACATTAGCTTGCTGTTCGTTTCACGTTTTACTAGATACATGTTCCTAAGCAATGTTGAGCAACCAAAAACACTCAACCAAACACCACACATATGTTTGAGTGTATGTGTTTAAACAATTTTCATTTGAGAAATTAAAATACTAGAAATATATCAACCAATATGAAATGTATATCAAACGAAAGATAACATCTTCATTTACCTACAAAAAAAATTTTAAAAAAATTCATCTAGCCGTTTCCTCAAATTCAATGAAATAAAGATTACAACAATAAAAACCTGACATGACTCCTCATACCGTAAGGTAAGACGTATTCTACGTCAACAGCAATTAAAGATGTGGAAATATTTTGGAATATTTCACTAATAACCCCGCCACTTTTTTTCCCAAATGCATCTAATGTCAAATGCATTTGTCATGAGATAAATACTCTACAATATTCAATCGATGCCAATAATATACTATTGGTAACGTTTTCGTTTTAAATTTAAACTTATGTTTAAACTACAATATACTGACATACTTTGTATAAATATGTTTTAATTTACCGACTTAAGCATTCCCAAAGAGTCATATAGCATTCTTATATAGATATATATTAAGTCACACTTAAGTGATTTAATTAATCACGTGATTTATATTTATTTATTTTTTTTTTGCTGTCGATTGTTCTGTTGTTGTTGTGCTTTACATTTGTAGTTATGTCATTAGCTAGACTTATCGATAGGAATGATATAATTGCAAGTTTTCTTTTCGTAATTTTCATTTTATACTGGAAAGAACAGGTTATCGACTTAATTTTCGTGAACAGATGTTGGGACTTATTATCCATTTTATTTTAATTGGCTGTATGTAACTCACGGAAGCATATACGAATAATCAATTTTATTAGTTATTTACTATGTGATTTAAGTTGGGTCAGGTTAAGCAGATTCCTACCCGTCCGGTAAAAAAATACTAACTTGATTCCGAAGTCATTGTTTTGGGAAATATTGTTCCATTTCTGTCACTTTCAGTTTTACAATCTACACACTGGAAAAAACGGTCTCTATAACATATTTTCTCTAACACATTCTGCAGGAACCATCTATATATTTGGAACACACTCCAAATATTCATATATTTGCAAGTCCTAAACTCAATTATGTTTAAAAGCAACCATAGCCCCTTTACTATATACTTTTACGTGGAGCCATACATATACAGCCGTGTACAAAATAATAGGAGTGCTGCCACCTAATATTTTCTCATGTCAAATTTGTTGGTATATTAACTTGCAAAGCAAGTGATATTCTAACGGTAATTCCAACGGTATGTAAGAAGTAAAATAAAAAAGGGAAGCTTATTATAACTATTATATTTATGATGCAATTGATTTATTTCAGTATTTGCCCTTGGATCGACTTGATCATAAAAATGGGAGTGATAGTGATTTGTACTAAAAACAATATAACAGCATTTAATTAAAAATAAAAAAGTGAATAGTAAGTATGGAAAGTGACGTTGAAACTTTTTCTATAGTTATTAAATAAATTTTCATATAAATTTGTGTAATAGTGGGACGAGGAAAACACTGTTCCGAAGAAAAACGATAATAAATTAAAAAGTTACGAAAACAAAGAAAAATGTATAGAGAAATTAAGGAAATTTTAGGGTGCTCTGATCAAATGATTGCAAATGCCTTATCATATAAAAAAAAACCCGAAACACGTGGATGCAAACGTAAAACATTAACCGTTGATGACCGTTGAATTGTGCGATATAGTACGTTAACCCTTTCCGTGCCTTCAAAAAAGATTCAAAAGGAGCTAAATCTTGCTGTAAGTGGTCCTACTATTCGTAGACGACTGATAGAAAATAATTTATTCGCAAGAAGTCCACGAAAGGTGCCATTGCCACAGGCAGCTCCTCGCTTAAAGTTCGCTCAAGAACATATCGATTGGTCAAATGAAAAATGGAGGAACATACTATGGACAGACGAAAGCAAAATCGTGTTATTTGGTGGAACTGGGTCTAGACAGTATGTCCGACGTCCGCCCAATACTGAATATAAGGCACAATATACAAAGAAACGGTTAAACATGGTGGTGCAAAAATAATGATATGGGGGAGTTTTTCATACAACGGTGTAGGTCCAATTCATCAAAGAAGAGGTATCACGTCTATGTGGAAATTTTTAAGTAAGTAATGCTCCCTTATGCAGAGTGGAATATGCCTCTGAAATGGGTATTCCAGCAAGATAATGACCCAAATCACACCAGTAAATTGGCAAAGGAGTGGTTTCGGGGCAATGGGGTTGAGGTTATGTCGTGGCCTGCTCAGTCTCCGGATCTCAATCCTATAGAACATCTATGGGGATATGTGTTGTTGCAGGGAAATATGTTGCAGGGAAACAACCATCAAATGTGGAAGAGCTATGGAACGCAACTCGTGATGCCGGGCACCAAATCCCTTTAAAGAGATGCCAGGATCTTATTGACTCCATGCATCGTAGATGTGCCGAAGTTATCAAAAATAGAGGGTATTCCACTAAATACTAAAGCAATTGACATTTTCCTTTAATAATTTTAGATTTTTGTGCCTTTTGCTTTAAGATTTTTCGGTTGTGGTTTAACACTCCTATTATTTTGAACAGTGAATTTTTAAAAAAGTTTTGTTTAAGTGAAATACTTTAAGTTAATATGGCTTTAATTGAATAATTAATTGGTATACAATTTAGAGAATTAATTAATGTATAATTTTATGTAAAAAGATCTGAATAAATTTTTTATTTTTTCTTAAAAAATTAAAAGTTGTTTTTTTATGAAGGGCACTCCTATTTTTTTGAACACAACTGTACGTGTTTCATCACAAACGTCCATATACTTAAGTCAAAGCACCATGTGTTCCATCCCAAACGAACGATTGAAAACTGAAACACAACAGATCGGTCAAAATAAGAAACACTCAGTCATTTACACACGCATTGAGGAAAATTTATAAATAACTGACTGAAAGAATAACGCAAAAATAGAGATACACTTGCAACAACATTAACTTAGGCTGAGAACAACCTCTCTTTGCCTCTCTTTTGTTATTTTACTCTCGACAGATCATAGCAGCAAAAACAACATTAAGTAAACAGTGCCCCAAACACAGATGTGTTTGTATCACAACCTAAGTTGTATTGGAATCACAAACACATATATTATAACATATTAATTATTGTGTTTCAAACATGTAAAAGTAAATGTGTTTGGACACAAATATTCTATATTTGCGACAAGCTCCAAACATATGTTATATTTGCATCCAAACAAGAAAAAAATACCGATTTACCGATAACACGGAGCTGGTTCATATTTTACTACAGTAGTAAATGGTCGAAACAGATCAAACAAATACTTCATAATTAACTAGTTAGTGAACTAGAAAAATCGGGCTACTAGTTGCAATAGAAATAAATAGTTTAAAGAAGGTAAAAATTGGCTGGCCAATAATTCCGATATACGGAAAAGTATTACTTAGGTATATATCACTGAATCCATCTTAAGCGCTCGCTCTGTCCACTTGCTTGCATTATTTCCATTAGTTCTATTTTTGTATTGCTTTCTATTGTGTAGAACTAGTTTAGGCCTTAAGTCTTCGCAGTCTGGAAGTCTCAGCAGCGTTTTCAATGCCTTCGCAGAAATGTTTCCTAGAACTATTATTTGAACATCTTAACTCTTTCTTAAATATGCTAACGCTACGTTCCATGAACATTTTGTAATTTTATGAGGATTGTGGATATTGTTTTATGCATTTCTGCTAACATACAACTTATGTTGTCATTAGTTCCGGAATTTACTTCTAAATCGGAGTTAGCAGATATATCTTCTATTTCCATTGGTCAACTTATTTCGGGAAACAGGCGGCGAAATAATTCGTTGGCAAAGTATTTTTTGTTCTGTATTCATCTCTGCATGTGGAAGAGTGTTTACCTTGCACACCAATTTCCAGGTCGTCAGTGAATAACTTTCAGACTGTGCAACCTGATCTCGCCAACTATAGTAAAATACTATCCAGTGGTAAATTCCAGAGAAGTGGAGATATGACTTCCGCTTCGGGTGTCCCTTTATTCACACTTCGAGTTAAAGTCGTGTGGCACAGGCACGAGGTTATGCGCCTTCTCGCAGGCAATCCATATAAGTATCAAATTAATGATTTCCTGGTATGATACAGCTGTGGTCGCCACGCGCCTCATTCACTTTTTTGCTATTCTATAATACGTTGGTGATGTGATTGCTAGAAAACATATGTATTTTGAGATGTGCAAACAGAAACATATGTTTTCTTTCACATCATATGTATTCTAAAATACTCGTGTCACTTATTTATATGTCATTTTCGTTCGACGCCAATATCCGCGCGTTTACCGTTAATCTGGATCGCGTGCCACCCGGGTTAGAAACAGGCAAAATTAATTTAATAAAGTGATACAAAGAACTTAAGTATTAACTACAAATAAAATGTCATTGATTGAAAATATTTCCATCCTGTTGTTTCTTAAGCTTTTAAGGGCACTTCGTAGATTTCCCGTGTTATCAGTAACATAAAACGCAATGGAATCCATTTTAAATTAAAATATGAGTTTTTCTTTACAATTTCCCAATCAGCTGATTTAATTAGTGATGCCAAAAATTTTACAATTTTTATCGATAAGTCATCAGGAGTATTTTAGAATGCTTCGAAAGCAGAGCGTCGAAAGTGAAATATTGCCTTCGTCGAAGTGAAGCGCGTATTTAGGAGTCGACCTGAATGTTTAATGAGCATTTGAAATTCACTTTTTTCCATTTTTAAAAACATTCACGAGATTGTATGTTTTGAACAGCTGTTAAACGCAAAGTAAACGAAGGAACTTGCTCAAAATTTGACAGCAGTCTATTAACAGGTGGTACTTGATGGGAGCAGAGTTGTATTTTATATATGTAACTACGAAGGAGGTTCGAAAAGTCAAGTACTTATAGATCCGCCTCGTACATACATAAATGAAACAACCATACCTTGAAAATATGTCTTAAATTTCAATTGATGTATATTAAATTTCAATTGTAATCTTTTAAATATCAATAAATATCAATGAGTGTGAAACTAGAAAGCGCACAGCTCCACTGGTTGTGAGAAGCTCTCTCCAATGCCTTCATGGGAAGTAATGGGAAATAAATTTTAAATATCAATTGATGTCTTTTAAATTTCAATTGGAGGTGTTGTAGTATTTTTTCTTACTGCACAGAAAGAAAAATCAAGGTAACACTTCCTAAAATTATTGTATGATTTTGCCTAAGAGCTGAGACAACATAAGGTTTGTTTTACGGCAATATCACAATTAAACTTAGGTATTTTTCATGTTTGAAAAATCAGCTAAAACTATAGGTATTTTTACTATTTATAACATAACTATAGCATACATGTTATTCTATACACAAAATTTCGTTAGTTTATTGAAAAATTTTAGTGAGGTTGGCTTAATTTTTTAGCTATAATAACTTGTTTGTTAGATAAAAATATGAATAAAAATTTGCATAAATTCAAATGTAATTACTCATTATCAAATTGTAATTAAATTTCATATTTCTCAGATGAGATACAAATATAATGGCAGTATTCCTTTAATTCAGCACATTGTATATTAAGAGAAAACATTCAAATTATTGACAAAATGCAATGGAAACACTACTTCCATTAAACCTGCAATTTAACAGAGGGACTTAGAATAAATAAAGACATAAATAGGATTAGTGTCCCAAGACAATGATGCAATTATACAGTTTATGCAATCGCAGTTAAACTTCCGGAAAAAAAACTGAATGTCGGATAAGAAATCGACTAAGGAATAGAAATGGAATGTATGAAAGTAATTCAGAAATGATAAAAGCCAGTAATCACAATGGGCATACATTACCCTTTGGCCCCAATATTTAGCTTTATCTCTGCGATCGTTCTTGATTTGCATTAAGCGATTCTCTTCCCATGGATAGCAAACGTTCCTCTCGGGTAGTTACATATGTTCTTGAAACTGTGTAAGCGTCCTACAACAATATGCATATTCGATAAAAACATTAGTGGTCTTCATGAAAGCTCGAAAGAACCTCGTAAACTCGAAAACATCGTAAACCTGCACAGCAAACGTCAAAACAAAAAAATTTCCCACACAAAGCGACTTGCACAAAAATGGAAAGTTTTCGAGGCAAATTTGCTGAGCAAACCTTTTTTTTTTTTTTTTTTTAAGACCAGCACTCAGGGGATGCCCCCTATAAATGCAATGCATTGTGCTGGCGACGGAAATTTAGGTAGAGGAGGGTGGAAAGAGGGAGTAGTGCTCATTTACATTTGCCTTGAATCGCTGTATGTCACAATTGGCGGGAAATACACTTGCGGGAAGTTTATTCCACATACGGACCGTACGACTGAAGAACGAATTTTCTCTGTAGTGTGTTGTGCGATCGACTGGCCAATAGATAGTAAACGGAGGAACACGCACCGTGAAAATACCGACAGAACAGTGTCACGCAACCCACATTACGCCGATGCTCAAGGGAGGCAATAGAGCTGGACACCCTACTGTCCCCTATCAACACCTTTGCTCTCCTTTGTACACGGTCCAGCAACTCCAAAGATGACTTTGGAGCACCTGCCCATATATGGGAGTTATATTCCATTCGCGGCCTGATGTAGGTGGTGTAGATATTAAGGAGATCAGATGGAGTGAAGTACTTCTTGCACCGCTTTAAAAAGCCTAGGCACTTCGATGCATCTTTCGACACTTCAAATACATGTTTTGCCCAGCGAGCATCACATTGTATTTTCATGCCCAGAACATCAAGAGCGTCTGATTCCTCAATATCCACACCATCCATAGATAATGACGATACGACTGGGTCAGCTGTCCGCTTGTGCGAAAGCAGACAGCACTGGGTCTTCCCCGCATTAAAACTAACTCTATTCAATCGACCCCACTCAACAATGGCCTCGAGATCGCGGTTGAGTGTTTCATTCATTAATTGACGTTTATCACTAATTTCCTGAAGATTTGGCCTGTGGTCGAATGAATATGAATGACAGAGATTACTGTCATCCGCAAAAGAGTAGATTTGGTTCACAGTCCGACCCAGGAGATCGTCAATGAAAATAAGAAAAAGAGAAGGAGAGAGAACAGAGCCCTGTGGTACCCCTGCCGTTAATTTATGTTCATCGGAAGAGATGCCATCTATAACAACTCTTATAGTGCGATCTCTGAGAAAACTCGATATAAATCGAGTGAAATTATCACCAACACCAAAAGCAGCCAGCTTCGACAAGAGTGCCTCATGCCAAACTCTGTCGAAGTCCTTGGAAATATCTAGAGCCACCACCTTACTCTCACCAAGCCGGTGGATGGATCGACTCCACTGTTCCGAAAGGAACGCCATCAGGTCTCCCGTAGATCTTCTCCTACGGAAGCCATACTGTCGATCATTAAGCAGGTAATTTGACTCGAGATACTTCACAAGATGGTGGTTAACCATGCTCTCCATAACTTTCGAGAGCGCAGAACAAATAGCAATTGGGCGGTAATTGGCGGGGTCACTTGCATCACCTTTTTTGGGAATAGGCTGGGTAAACTCCAGCGCGGTATGCAAGATTGAAAAGGTTGCGCAGTGGGCGTGTCAGCGTTGAAGAGCACTTACTTAGGACCAGTGCTGATATACCATCCGGACCCGGGGATTTACCTACGTCGAGATTCGCGAGAACCTTTTTAACTCCTCGTGTTCGAAAAAATATTTCAGGCATGAAGCCAGATACGTTATCTACCATGGGGAGTGGTTGATTGCTTTCCGGCAAGGAAGAATTCCTTGCAAACATTTCAGCCAAAAGATTTGCTTTATCAACCGGTTCAGTGAATAAGTGGTCATCTTTGACAAGAGTTGGAATAGAAGAAGAACTATTCTTTATTCTTCTCGCAAATGACCAAAAGTTCTTACTTCCCCTAGGGAAAGAGAGGACATTAGCACGAATACGCTGTTCGTAAAGAAATTGTTCGCGTAGAAGTACTTTGGCACATTCTGATCTTGCCTGCTTGCGTAGCATTTCAGTGTGCACGTTTTTATTTCGACACCATTCACTGAATGCTTCCTCTTTAGATCTGGCAGCATTCTTGCATGTCTGGTTAAACCAGCATTTTTCATATGGTTTAACCGAAATGTTTTTAGTCGGAATGAATGACTTCATACCGATTAAAATTATCTTTACAATCATTTCAGCAGCAGCATCAATGTCATTATCTAGAAAGCAAAGCTTCCAGTTGAAATGCTGATAAAAACTGTTGAGCTCAGCCCAACGTGCCTTTTCGTAGGAAAAAGTTGTTCGCTTCGGGGCTGAGTTTGAAACGAGTCGAAGAGCTGAATACGAGAAGGATGCCGAAATGACACAGTGATCCGAATTACCAAGAGGTGCAAGAGTGATAACTTCATACTTTTATACTAATAGGTCAAGTAAATTACGGTAGTGCCCTTGAACGCACGGAATGTGCGTCGGTTCATTCACTAATTGCGCCAGGTTGTTGTGGGCGGCGAAGAGCTCAGCGTATTGGCCCTCCGGAGTTGTATGGTTCGAATGGGTTAGCCAGGCGGAGTTATGGACATTAAAATCACCTGCGACAGCAATTTCACTGTCCGGATATTTCTCCAAAATTTTGGATATGGAGTCAGAAAGGGCGTCGAAGCCATTAAAGGATGCCTCCCTTTCCGCATTGGGACTTCTATAAAGAAATCCAAAGTGAAGGACATGTGTTTCAATCCTAAATTTAACCCAAAGGGAGTTAAATTCCGGATCTTCGGAGTCCAAATGACGCTGACTCTGAAACACTATGCCATTTTTTATATAAACCACAAGGCCTCTGTGGGAAACAAAAAGAGAAAGAACGTGATACCCAGGAACGTGAAAATCCTGTGGATCAGAATCCTCACACACCTGGGTCTCAAAGAGCTAGAATATCAGGCCGGTGAACATTAATATGGGAGTAAACACTAAAAAAATTCGTTCGCAGCCCTCGTATGTTGGCAAAGTGAAGAGAAAACTTACCTACAAAAATCAAAGCAAAGTCAATGCTATGTGCACAACCTGGAAAAAGAAACGTGAAAACTTTTGACATTTCAATGTCAATATTTTTGTATTGAAAAAAAGAGAGGGTTTTTGATTTATGTGAAAAAAATAAAATAATGGAATTGGTAAAGCATATACTTTTAATTTTACTTTGTTTATTTACTTTATCAGCCTTTTTTGACAATTGCACAGATACAGCGAGCAACTTTATTTGGTGCCTCATGAAACGCTTCGGGGCAAACTTACGCTGAGTAAAAGTTCTAGGTTTTCTTGTTTGCATGAATACCACTATTGATTTAGCAAACAGATACATGTAAATATATGTAGTATTTAAAACTTACATTATTCGTAATCGGGATATACGTTTTCCAATGTATTAAGCAGTAAAGATTGAAATACTTGGGAGCGAGTATTTCTGAGAAACAGACATAAAAGCTGGACTTTTTTCGACCCGCTGGAATGCCTGCCGTTTTCATTAACACCTTTAGATGGAATGGACTATTGTTGAAAAGCGCAGGCCAAAGGAGATGCCAGTGACCAAGATGTCTGCACGTCACCTTTGGCTAGTATGATATACAACCCAATCGCGACTTGTCCCATTTCGCCCTATGGCCCAAGTATCGGGTGTTTTTTTTAGGGGTATAGAACTTCGAATTGAAATAAAACACAGGAAAATCGTTTTAATGTCCATCAATTTGGCTTTATTGGAAGGATAATGTTATGCCATTAATGTTTAAATATGATTTCGGGCATGTGGCCGCCGCGGCTGGCTCGAATAAAGCCAATTCTACAGGTCCAATTTTCAACCACTTTTTCGAGCATATGGGGCCGTATGTCGGCAATAACGCCACGAATGTTGGCTTCCAATTCCCCTAACGTTTCTGGTTTGTTGGCGTAGACGAGCGACTTCACATATCCCCAAAGAAAATAATCCAATGGTGTCAAATCACACGATCTTGGTGGCCAATTGACAGGTCCATTCCGCGAAATTATGCGCTCATCGAATGTTTCCTTCAATAAATCGATTGTGACATGCGCTGTGTGGCATGTAGCGCCGTCTTGTTGGAACCACAACTCATCCACATTCATGCCATCCAATTCGGGAACAAAATAGTCGGTTATCATGGCTCTATACCGGTCTCCATTAACGGTAACTGCCTCTCCAGCATTATTTCGGAAGAAGTATGGCCCAATGACTCCACCAGCCCATAGAGCACACCAAACAGTCAGTTTTTGTGGATGTAATGGCGTCTCAAGGGTCTCATGTGGATTCTCTTCACTCCAAATGCGGCAATTTTGCTTGTTGACGTAGCCATTTAACCAAAAATGAGCCTCATCACTGAACAAAATTTTGCGATGAAAATGGACGGAGCTTGCGGTAAACTTCGCGAACTGAGCCATTATTTTCGAAATAAATTTGCACGATTTGCAAGCGTTGTTCTTTTGTCAACCTGTTCATGATGAAATGGCAAACCAAACTGAACATAAATGACATTAGAGTTGCCAGATTTGACCACAAAATGCCAGTTTTATCTCTATTCGAAAAACAAACCTCTAAAAAAAACACCCGATACATCCATGTGCAACGCCAAAACGCTGTTTTACCAAAGCGTTTGAATGATCCTCCGCCAATTAAGCTATTCGATCAGACTCTAGACAAAACCATTGCAGTGAGGATGTTCAGAATGTTGGGGAAATACCGCCCCGAATCATCCATTGCCAAGGAGCAATGCCAAGGGCGGGAAGTTCAGCCAGGGGAGAATCCAAGTTTCGTCCGTTCCGGCACTAACACTGTCACCATATTGGTTGAGCAGAAGAAGGCTAAATTGATGGTCATTGCTCGTGACGTCGATCCTCTCGAGTTGGCTCTGTATCGCAAGATTGGTGTTCCATACTGCATTGTTTAGGACAAACCCCGTCTCGGTTTGTTGGTCCCTTGCAGGACTTGTATTGTCTTGGTATTGATCAACGTTGAAGCCAACGATAGGACTAACTTCGGCAAAATCGACGAAGCTATCAGGACCGACTACAATGATCGTCATGTTGAAATCCGCAGACACTGGTTCTGTGATATTTTTGATTCCAAGAGTTTAGCTCGTATCGCTAAATTGGAACCCGCTACGGCCCGTGAACTTGCACGGGAACATGGTTGGATTAACTTTTATGTTCACATTTTATTAACTTTATTTATACAATCCAACGCGCATTCTGGGAACTGTTTCAGATTTTAATTTATGGTATGAAATAATGAAGAAAAGTTCAGAATATATTTTCCCTCAATAACGTTTCGAAAACAAAACAAATTTCCAAAAGATTTACCTATTTTGAAAAGTTGACTTTACCTATGCGGTAAAAGTGAGAATTGTGTAAAAGCTTGGGTAAAAAATCGAACTTTTGTCAGTCTCATACAAACAAAGTTTACCTAAGTTAATCAAGATAACTTAACCTTGGGTAATTTTCTCTGTGTGGTCAAAGTTATATAGGTCGACCTTTCGCCACTTGGAGATTACGAGGTTTAGCGTTGTACAAAATTCTTAAAATAGAAGAACTTAATGAATGTGATTTTCTACGTGATCATAATCCGCAAGGTCAATCGCAATTTGTAAACACAAAGATGTTCACATCGAAATCATAGTACAGTAGTATCTCGATATAACGATCTATATATTGTCAGCCCTTATCGTTAAATCGAAAATATCGTTATATCGAATGAATTTTTTGATTGTTGAAACTGCAGAGTAAAGCTATATTTTTAGTTTTATTATATGTATGTATGTATTTATATACAGATACAGAAATCGAAAATCCAACAACTGGAATAATAACGGTATTTTTTTTGCTTGTTTGCGTTTTTTTTACAGTTGTTTCTTCTAACAATGGCATCGAAAAGAAAAAAAGTAATTTGTAGGAGAGCCCGACCTACATTATAGAACCACTAACAAAGACACTCTCTGTTGCTAAGTACGGCGAGTAAGAAAGAGAGCCGTAGTTGAATACAAAAACAATAATAATTTTTCCTTTTTAGTGTGTAAGCGTTATATTGAGTACAACATTTTTGACACCCATCGTAATATAAGGTACACAATGGTAATGAATTGTGCCATCGTTAAATCGCAAAATCGTTAAATCGCATAATCGTTAAACCGGAATACAACTGTGTATGCTACATTAAATATTATGATTTATTTTGGTTTTGGTAATTAATTGTTAACTGCCGCATAGTAATCCCTGAATGTACTCAGTTTTCTTTAATTTTCTTTATTAAATAGATTATAAGATGTAGTATTCAAATTTACGCGTTACATTTTAAATTGCACTGACCTTAAACTTTTTCAAAATGGTTGGTTTTAAATAGCAAATTGAAAATTTTTATATTTCCGCCTCACAAACAACAAGTCATTTTGTCATACCGTGGTATTAGTGAGTCTGAAAAGTTTTATCAGGAAATTACTGAAATAAATATATAAAATAAAACATATGATTATTTCTACATAAATATTTGGTTAAGTTATTCAAATGTTTTCTTGAGATATGATTATTATTAAGTCACATAATGCAGGTTATTTCTTTTCGGAATTGTAATTATGTAGCTCCAAATGTCTTTTACGCCATACAGCAAAGATGAACGCTGTCAAATGATACTCAGTTCTCCCTTCAATATGTTATTTATCTAATTAATTGTATATGCTCATGCAAATGAGCGGCAGCGGCACATAAATACCAATTTGAATTATTTGTTGAACCCGAGAAATGTGTGTTCTCTAAAGTTTCGGTTGATTCAGTTTTAAATTCTATAATACGATAGATATAATATAATACATATGTAGCTCAGCCTATGTGACTTTACCCTAAGTCAACTTGTTTTTTTTTTCTTTCAGTTCTGTATCTGATCTGTATCTCATAGCACTAAATAATTTCAACGGACATTGTTCTCCTCCATAATTGAGAGATTTGTTGAAATCAACTTTATAGTACATGTGTAGTACATTCCATCACTTCATGCCTACTAGTTTTGAATCTGCGTATGTCTGGCTGCTTTGTGCTTTTGTTTGCCGTTTGTTATTCATTTAAGTTTATTTTATTATATCAAGATATCTTATGCATATCTGTATCGTATTCAAGTAGAGCAACAATCGCTACTTAAATGTAGTGTTATCGCGTTATGAAGATTTTTCGACCTCTGGAAGTCCCAGAAATTGTTGTCTTTTCCTCTAATTTCATGCGGAGAGTGACGATTGCCACTTGCACGTACGTTATATAGCACAATGTACATATACATATGCACACATGGGTATTACAATGTATACCGGCGAATTAAATGTGCTTTCGTACAGCCACTTAACGAAACAATTATCGTAATTTCTAGTCATGTGCCCGACCAGCAGTCACACATAACGGGTAATGAGACAAAGTTTTCTTTAACTGATGCGCTTATGAAGTAACACTAACCAATTTACCCAGTCTCAACAATGAGGTAACAAACAGCAGCGGTATGACAATGATATGAACATAAATGAAAGTTAAACGTGAACAAAAACATAAACTGTGACGAACTATCAACGATGAACTTGCGTGCTGCGCTTACTAACCATGCCATTCGATCATTCCTAAACATAACTATCTGACAGTTTATTTTTTATTTTTTTTCTTTCGTTAGCGTATCAAGTTTTACTAGCAACTAACTATTGGCCGCAAACGACTTGAGTACGATATCAATACAAAATACGAAATAGTTTCATGTGCAGCCAAAACGAAAGTGAAAGCAACGCCTCTGATCGATCGCATGTGTGCGGCTGATTCGGTGGTGTCTGTGCGCGAAACTATTGCCGATGCAATTAGTTGGAAACTGGAGTAGTGGATGGATATTTTTCAATCTGCATTTCAAGTTCAAGCATGAAATAACTTTATTTCTTGTGAAAATTAAAATTCCCAATTTGCAATTACCCTCCTCCTATGTATAGACGATGGTGGTGAACTATTTGTTCCCAAAACACATTGACACAAAGTATGAACTGTGCTGTTATGTAGTCATTCATGAAACGTACCATTTTGAAATCGTATCGTGCCTGCAGAGCATTTCTAAGCAAAACAATTTCACAAATGTACATACTGTGAGCGTCAAAACAAAGTTTACACCTTTGTTAAATTTGTGTTCAAATTTATTTGAATATTAAAAAATAATAATTAATTCAACTTATTATATTTTTGGCATAAAACTATTTTAGCAGCAAAATCAGATCTGCACCAAAATTTCACCAACGGTAAAGGCTTTTGCGCTGAGTTGAAAAATATGTTTTGTTTTTTGCGCTAGGTCCAACTTCTTGCAATATAGGCCTTTAAAGCTTGAGTATATAATCGGTCATATCTCAGGTATTTATCATCGGATCTGCTTGAAATATGTATCATTATAAAGCCCTTGTGAAACTCTATAACTCTGTATATAAATATATTTTATTTTATTAACCCATTGAGGGCTCATTTAAAAAATGTTTTTTAACCTCACTCCTGTTTGTCGTAGATATTACACACCAAAATAAAAAAATTATTTCTAAAAACTCACGCGATTTTTCTGATTTTGTCACACATCGACTTAAGCTACAGAGGGAATTTGATCCCCCCCCCCCTGCCTGAGCCCGGCAGGACGACTAGTTGAATATACATTTAACGATTTATGAAATTTATTTGAATTTGAATTGACCGATTTTGTTAGTTTTTGGTTAATGTATGAGCAATTCATACTACAAGCTTACAAGTCATGGACATTTTTCGAATTGAAAAATTGTTGGCTTATGTTGGAAATAATAGACAATTCAGTTTCAACACACACTCACGCATGACTAGTTTCGAACTCCGTGACAAGTTCAACATCAGATGCCTAACTACGTGCCTGAATTGATACCATCGGTTGAACATCAATCGTATATGTATGTATATACAAACTCAATTCTGCAATTCACATGTGCGAATTAGTATCGATCGAAGATCCCTAAGCATCAACATCACTGAAAGGCCTATAATTCCAACAACAAGAACAGCCAGATTTTTTCCACCATGTTCTTCTTTTCCTCATGCATTCTCGCAGTGTTGCAGTGCCTTGAGGTGAGGTGTTAATCAATATCACAGAGTTGTATTTTTCCGTGGTATAGCATTTTTGAAGACCGTGCTAGTGTCAGTTACATTTATTTGAATTTGAATTTTGTTGACCGATTTTGTTAGTTTTTGGTTAATGTATGAGAAATTCATACTACAAGCTTACAAGTCATGAACATTTTTCGAATTGAAAAATTGTTGGTTTTTGTTGGAAATAATAGACAATTCAGTTTCAACACACACTCACTGGCGTGACTAGTTTCGAACTCCGTGACAAGTTCATCATCAGATGCCTAACTACTGTGCCTGAATTGATACCATCGGTTGATCATCAATCGTATATATACAAACTCAATTCTGCAATTCACATGTGCGAATTAGTATCGATCGAAGATCCCTAAGTATCAACATCACTGAAAGGCCTATAATTCCAACAACAAGAACAGACAGAATTTTTGCACCATGTTCTTCTTTTCCTCATGCATTCTCGCAGTGTTGCAGTTTTAATCAATATCACAGAGTTGTATTTATTTATTTCATCAGGATCGGATAATAAATGGCAGAATTATGCGCGATTATACATTCAAGCTTTGGAGACCTATATTTCGGAAAATATGGACTTCCGCATACTTTTTTCTTTTTTTTTAAATCCGCATTTAATGCTCTACCAGGCAAAATAAAATTGAAAAAATCCAATTTTGCTGCTAAAAGAAATTTGCTCCATATTTTTGGCGTAGAATACGTCTTACCTTACGGTATAGGGAGTCATGTCAGATTGTTATTGTTGTAATCTTTATTTCATTGATTATGAGGAAACGGCAGGATAACTTTTTTTAAAAATTTTTTTGTAGGTAAATGAAGATGTTATCTTTCGTTTGATATACATTTCATATTGGTTGATATCTTCCTAATATTTAAATTTCTCAAATGAAAATTGTTTAAACACATACACTCAAACATATGTGTGGTGTTTGGTTGAGTGTTTGAGTTTGTAGCGTGAACACAAACTATGCTGCTGTTTCAGTGTGGACACAAACCTTCGGCTGTTGTTTTGATTGATGAAATATTGAAATTTCGTATATTTACTTATGTATTTAAGTGAAACGAAATGTTAAATGTGAATTTGAATTTAACATGGATATATAATTATAAAAAATATATGAAAAAATTAATTCATACATTTTTATGTTAAATGAAAGTGCTGCCAAGTAAGCAAAATAACAATGCTGCTTGATGCTGTTTGACAGCAGCTGACAGTTGACGTTTAGTAAATTAACATAAAAACTACTAATCAAAATGGCACCTACACGAAATACAAGAAAGCAACAACAAAAACAACAAAAAAGTAACTATCAAATAAATAAATTCATTTGCTTATGTTATTTATCATTTATTGTTATATATGTTTTCTGTCTTATCGGAGGGCGTATTCTACGTTAAACTTAATGGCCGTGTCTCTGACACAGCCTGCAGGGACTGTCTGCTGTTTTTTTTTAAACATAGTCTTGGACCCTTTATCAATTTGTGAAAAAATAACAAGAAAAATCTTACACCTACAAAAAGTACATTATTACTGGATGTTGTCTGTTTACTCCAAAAACCAGTAAAAGATTTTTTTTGACAGTTCAATGATAGAGAATTTACAAGTTTTTACAAGATTTTTTTCCCAGTAAGAAAGCATATGTTTTATGGAAGCAGCTGTTTTATGAAACATGTTGTATGTCAATAAACATATTAAAAGAAAATAAAATTGAAATTTAACAATGGAAGTTGTAAGTAATAGGTCTGAGAATTATTTTTTGTGCATTTTAATATGAATAAAAGTCAATAAATACAATGTACAACATAATTTATTGCAGAATGGTAATAACCAACAATGCGATCGTTTTGTTTTTAAGGCTTGCGCTTTTGCCTAATATTGGACGCAATACCCTTCACTTTGGCGATCAACATTTTAGTTGAGGACTACAGCCAAGGCGTTTTTTTGGCTTCCACCTCCATTGTTGGACTTAATTGTGCATCTGCATTTATGGCATCAATTGTATTCAGGCTGCCCATGTCCATAGGCGATTCATCTTCGTTCGGCAAAAATATTATTTCGTCGAAGGTTTCTGTTCCCGCAACTTCCTCAGAAACAATTGAATTAAGATCATCCATGCACTGTTGCTGAGTTAATCCACGTCGAAATTTGTAAAAAATAATCGCACGAAAATGTTCACGATTTAATTCCATTTTTGGGCCGAGATGAATCTTTTAAGTTACTGTAAGCAACACAAATAGCGCTCGTATGTCAAAACGTTCTGAGTACGCATAACCTCAAAAATGTACAACTTTACGATAGAGCTGTCAGTTGCCAGATTGCAACACTAGGGTTGCCAAATCGCGAAACATAAAATTCAACCGTAAGCACACAAATCAACACATTTATATCTGGAACATAGATAAAGGAATTAACTAGATATCGCACATGCCGTGGTAAATTTCTTGTTCAATGGGATATTTTCTAGATGGAGCTGAAAGCAATAATTATAACATTTGATAGCAAATAAAATATACCTTGCGAGATGTATTTGGAACAGGTGATAGCAGTAGGTATTGTAGGCAACATCAAAAGGCATTTTGTTTTATTTAGTGGGCCGATGCTGTACAAGTCAACATAAACCAATACCAACAATAACAGTACACCAAAAAAGCACATAACCAAAATACATTTGAATTTGAAAGTGGGGAACAAAACGACATGAAAAAAACTAAATTAGTTGTTCGAATAGCACAACCTGGAAAATGATTCTATTTTTGTATTGAAAAAATTTCCCACACTGTTGAACAAACGTCAGTGAATGTTATGAGACACGTCAATAAGAGTTACAAAACGACAACACAGCACCTAGTGGCAGAACTTGACAACGCCTGTGCGATATCTACTTATTTCCTTTATCTATGATCTGGAATAACATAAAATAGCCACGAGATCAAATTAGAAATTTGTTGGTAATAGAAAGTTCGTCAAAATTTGGAGAAGTAAAAACAAAGAAATTTCTGAATAAAATGTATTATCTACAATAAAGCACGGCGGGTGTTCCTTGATGGTTTCGGGTTGCATGGCACGGATCGGAGTCGGTAAATTAGTATTTATTGAAAGGACCATAACTAAAACAGGCTACCTTTCTATTTTGAAAGAAAATTTGGCTCGCAGTGTTGTGTTGTGTTGTGCTTGGATATGACTTTAATCGTTAACAAGATAATGATCCCCAGGACACCTCAAAACCAGTACATAAGTTTCAGTCGGGTGAACCGACGTAATCATAAACTCACCCTAAGTCATCCATTGCGTGGGAGTTCTGTTAAATAAAAACCCGCATACTCAAAAGTCCATATTCAACAGCAGATTGACATTGCACAAAATATTATTGAATATCCAAATTAGTTAGTCTCCCTCCCAATATTTAATGCGAGGTACAAAAATGGGCATGGCAAGTTGTTGCCAAAATGTTGATCAGTACCAAATTTTATTAAGATCGGTTATGATTTATTGGAGATATCGAGTCGGCAAACTGAAAATACGCCCAACTTTTGTATGGGAGGTACGAAACTGGGCGTGGCACAATCGTCAGTTATTAATTACACAGTAGCTTTTAGCAAAATATTGCCTAGTACCGAATTTTATTAAGATCGGTTGTAGTTTAGGAGAGTTATCGTGTCGATCAACCGGTCATCCGCCCAATTTTTATATGGGAGGTACCGGAGTGGGTGTGGCAAAACAGCTCATTTTCTATAGGAGAGTTTTATTTGACTAAATATTGGCTAGTACAAACTTTCATAAAGATTGTTTCGGGTTTGTGGGACTTCTCAACCAGACGGCCAAACAACTTTTGTATGGGAGGTACCACAATGGGCGTGGCAAAATCACTCTTGTTTTAGTCGGTGATTGGCGTTTGATAACGTGAAGCCTTATACCTAATTTCATTAAGATCGGAAGTGTTTCACACGATTTATCGGGTTGACAACCCGAACGAACACCCTGTTTTGTATGGGAGGTACCAGAATGGGCGTGACAATATCGCCCATTTCCTCCAGTTAACTAGGCATTTACAGATTATTAACCGGTATGAGAGTTGAAGCTAATCCCATCTACCAGAAGAAAGGTTTGAAAGAAATATGATTTTGTGCCAAATGTGTCGATTTGTATGGGAGGTACCAGAAGGGGCGTGGTCACAACGCCCATTTTCAATCGCAAACTCAATATTGGCAAATAATAGTCACTGACAAAATTTCATTGTGATCTGTAAAGATTTACGGCAGTTATCGTGTTGACCAGCCAGCCAGTAAGACAGACAGACAGACGGACATGGCTCAAGCGTCTTAAAAAGTCCTAAAATGAATTCCGTCCAAAGATTATAAGGGTCTAATATGGCTCCTTCTATGTGTTACATTTTTTTACGTATTAAATGATATATACCCCCATTAAATGATATATACAGCCGTCGGTGGTGCAATGGTTAGTGTGCGCGGCTCTTGTACATAAGATCCTGGGTTCGAACCCTGCTTTGAGCACCTTCAAAAAATTTCTTTCGGCGGCGGTCACTTCGCATAGTGACAGCGACACTATCGAGTATATAGCCATGAAAAAGCTTCTCAAAATACCGTTCGGAATCGGTGTAAAACTGTAGGTCCCAATAAGTGAGTGAAAACTGGAAAGCGCACAGCTCAGTGATTGTGAGAAGTTCTCCCCGGTCCCTTCATGGGATGTAATGGGAAACCATTTATTTATTAATTTTTACCCCCATCCCTATGGGTGAGGGTATAATAAGTTAAGGTATGTCTACTTTACCATACTCCTAACAATTGGATCATCCTCTACAGTCGCCGGACCACAATCCGATTGAAAATTTTGTGGGGCATCTTGATCGCGAAATAAGAAATGGAGTAATAAGTAACAGAGGCTTTCTCACATCTGTTCTTATTTATTTATTTATCTCACAGCTACAATCCTCAATAGGATACAGCCGGTAATATGTTTTCAACAACGTTATAAAATTTATATTATATATGTACGTAGTAGACATAACATACAATACTTAATAAAATTAAAATACATTTGACATAAGAAAAAGAGTAGAGTACAATTAAAATAATATGAAGAAAATTTAAAAATTTAAAAAAAAAAAAAATATAAATATTAACATAAAATAATTAAAATGAAACAAAATAGTTAAAAAATAATACAAAATACAAAAATAAAAAATAACTTATAATTAAAACAGTAGCAATACAGGAGCTGGGACAGGAACATCTGGAGCATGAGGAACAGGAACATCAGGTGGAGTAGAACAACAGGGGGATGAGCAGGAACAAGACAAATGGTAAACAAACTCCATAAATTTTAGTGGAACGATTCGCAGGAACTTTAGGATAAAATCATAGGAGATAACATAGGCAGTCACATCTGGAGCAGGAACATCGCAACAATATGTGTGGAACGATAAACAGGAACATAAAAATAGCATAATGGGAGATAAACAGGAATAGTAGGGACTTGAAGATCTGGAACATAAAGACGAGGGACATGAATGTCAGCATCTGGCGTCAACCGCTAATGATCCATCCATCTATTCAGCGTCAGCTACAATTCATTGTAGAATTTATAATAAGATTGATTAATAGAAGCAGGACTGGTTTATCAGAGGGAAATGGTTGGCAACACAAGCTGGATAATAGTTCCCGATTAATTACGAATTAAATGTTGCTTAATTATATTCAAAGAATCTGCAGCGGGTAAGGAATTGTAGATCTCATTGTAAATGAGGCAAACGCGTCGAAAAGGATTGTAGTAATCGTAACTATAACGGACAGTCGGTAGTTTTATAGGATAGAAATATCGGGTTTGTCTACAGGGAACATTAAAATTTAATTGACTCACGAGAAAATTTGAATCTATACAACCCCTAATGAGTTTTACAATAAACATAGCATTTAACATATACCTGCGTTTTTCAAGTGTAGGAAGATCAATAAGCATCAGTCGATTTTTATAAGGTGGCAAATCATCAATGTTCCAAGCGAGACCACGTAAAGCAAAAAGTAAAAATTGTCGATTCGATGCGGTCTATGTAACAGGCATTATACGGACACCACACAATACAAGCATATTCTATCCCAGGTCTAACGAGAGAGACAAAAAGACGTTTAGTGACGTACGGATCAGCAAATTCTTTCGCCCATCTTTTTATAAAAGCTAACAGTGATCTGGCTTTGCCTATACAGGAATCACTATGAAGATCAAAACGCAACTTTTGATCAAGAAGTACTCCTAAATCCATGAAGGAAGACACATTTTCCAATATATAAGAACCAATAAGGTAATCAAAATTCAACGGTGTACTACGGCAAAACTACATTTTCCCTGATTTAGCGACATACCATTTACCAAACACCAATTAGTGAGACCATCCAAGTCATATTGAAGATGGGTGGAATCCTCAGTATCGCATATAGGCATATATAACTTAACATCATCTGCAAACATCAAAATGTTAGAGGATTTAACTATAGACGGTAGATCATTTAAATAAAGAACGAAAAGTAGAGGACCTAAATGAATGCCTTGAGGAACACCGGATGGTACTGATATAGTTGAAGATAATACATTTTTAAACCGCACTTTTTGGATACGACCACTAAGGTAAGAAGATACCCAGTGCAACAATTTAGGTGGAAAACCAATAATATCAAGTTTGTATATTAACAAATTATGAGCAACTGTGTCAAAAGCTTTACTAAAATCTGTATAAATTACATCCATCTGACATTTATCACGAAAAGCTGCAAAAACATGAGACGTTAACTCCAGTACGACCTGCCCTTAACAAAACCGTGCTGATATGGCGAAACCAAACATCCAACAAAATGAAGTAGTCTATTCGTAACCAATTTTTCAAATAGCTTTGGAATTATAAAAAATTTCACCTGAAATACCCGCAAATTTAGTTAAATGGATTCCGAAGAGATTACAAGCTATTATTAAAGCCAAAGGAATACAAACAAAATATTGAAATAATTTTTTTATGAATAATTTTTGCATTGTATACTTTCTTTTGACGCGACAAATATGAAGAAATTTTTGATTTAGCTATGTATTTTTTGTAGTTGTAAGAATTTTGTCGTTTTTTTTATAAACTGATAAAGGGTCCAATATCATGTTTAGAAAATATAAAGAGTTGAATCATTCATCATTTGTTAACATTCAAATAAATTTGAATACACTTTCTTTTGACGCTCACACTGTGTGTATATAAGTACATTACATGACATACATGCGCATACTAGTAACTGCTGTTAAGGCGCAAACGTGTTAAATAATATACTTACCTAAATGCAAATTGATTGTTACCTCTTACCTCCTCTGCTTCTGTACAACTTGATGGAAAACACTAGACAGACAGACACACAGACATATTGAAAAATGTAACTCTTTTTGTTTGCTGCTTACAGGTTGTCCATGGTGTTCGAATCGAAATTGCTGAGTCTCCTGTGGATCACTTGAAACAATTGCATGAAGATAATGGAGGAGCGGCGGCGTCACAACACCACTCACGAAGCAGACGCAGCATTGTTGAGAGGCCACTGCGAATAACACTTATCTATGACAATTCCGTTTATGGGTGAGTACAATGCAACTAAAATAAACGACTTACAAATAACAGTTAATACATTTTCAGTTATTTTCGTTAATAATTGAGCTCAAGGTATTAATGTACGCATAAGATCCAAATTAATAAGAAACCACTTGCATATGTACATATGTATATTGTCCGCGAAACGCCAAATGATAGTGAGTGAAATTTTGTCAAACCCCCGCTATTATTTCAAATTGTCCATTTTGCTCAGATTCATGTTTGGTAACACTAACATAAATATGTAAATACAACATGGCACAAAGATGATTATAATTGTATGAATTGTTTTGTATAAAAACTACCTTATCATTTGAAGACGGTGGAAAACTTAACTGCACATTTGTCCCATCATATACGCGCTTGTCGAAATAGTTTAAGTATAATTGAAAAAGGAGGCTGTGGTTGGCAATACATCTGTCACACAAACAACTGTTGTACATCGATTAAAGTGCACAAAGTATGGAAGCTGTCCTAAGATCCGTAGCTCTTTTTGCCCAATTAAAACATAATTGCACTATGACATATAGTTTAATGAGGTAACACGAACATAGTTAATTTGGCCGTTGCGGACCAATTTTAATAATTCGTGGGTAAACGATGCGTGAGCGAGAAAAATAAGTACTTTGTGACATGGGTCACATTTTACCACCCTTCCCATTTGCAGAGAAAATGACACATCTCTTGTATCATCACTTAGTTTACACTATGGTTCTTTGAAAATATTAGCTTGGTATATTTGGGGTCACTTTCTCAATGTCCGGTTATCTGTTATCTTAACGATAAAGTACCGGTTAGCAGAATTTAATTTTCTCAATGTATACTTGACATTTATCCAGCCGATAACGTTAGCAGGAGTTCTAACGAGGTTTTGGTTTAAGTATTTGGTCGTCTAAAAATGTACTTGCGTTCTTCCACCAGGTCAACCAGTAAATGTTCCTCGGCAACTGTGAAGTTCTTCCCACGGTGTCTTTAGGTCTGCCTACATACTGATTATTTGTAACAATTTGTACAAATTGTTACTGGATGTTGTCAGTTTACACCAAAAAGCAAGTAACAAGAGAGCAAGAGAGATTATTATGACAGCTCGATGATAGAGATCTTACATGTTTTTATTGGAGAAATTAGTTGTGTTCGTTTACTTTCCCAACAATAATTTGCAAGATTGTAGTTTGAGAGAGTAAGAAAGATTTTACGCTCTTTTTGAAAATTTACAGAAAAAGTAAGCGAACAGCATCCAACAAAAAGTTGCAAGAAACCAGCTGATGAGTTTATGTTTGTTTTTTAATTATGATTAAAAAATGGAAAGGAAGTAATTACTTTTAAAGAGTTCTCCAGGAACTTTTTCAAAAGTTTCAATTGGTAAGTATTCACACTAAATATGTAATAAAAAGGGTATAAATAATGTTTTTTTTCAGATGTTGAATTAAGAAATTTAATGGCAGAGGATATTGTCTTTGATAATTTATTTTTCATTTGCTTTGTTTACAAAACAGCCGATTTTAAACAGCTGTTCTATCTTGCAAATTTTGGTTGGCTAAACTTTATCCAACCAAAATTTGCAAACTCTCTAACATCGAACTGTCAAAATTTACGTTCTCCAGCTCTCTTTTGATGGTTTTTTGGAGTAAACGAACAGAAAACTAGCAACAATTTGCAAGAATTTGCAGGTAAACGAACACACTTATTGTTGACAGTAAGAATTTGCAAGAAATAACATACATATGTTTTGAAACATTAGCTCTGTTCGAGTACTTTCCCAGTAAAAATTTGCAAGAATCTACTTTTGAGAGCGAAACAACAATTTTACTCTCTTTATGAAAATTTGCAAATAAAGTACGCGAACGACTTCCAGTAATAATTTGCAATGAAACAGCTGATGTTTATGTGTGCAAGGAAACAGCTGATTTTTGTGTTTGCATTTCATTATACAAAAGCTGTAATTTTTATTTGGAAGAAATTTTTATTTAAGAAAATGAGTAAACGACAACTGGATATACCTCTGTCGTTGTTAATTTATTTTTGTGTTTTGTTTCTTTACATAAAACAGCTGATTTCAAACAGCTGTTCTATCTTGCAATTTTATGTTGGCTAAAATTTCTCCAATCAAAATTTGCAAAATCTCTAACATCGAACTGTCAAAATTTTCGCTCTCTGGCTCTCATTTACTGGACTTTTGGAGTAAACGAACAGAGTTCAGTAAAAATTTGTACAAATTTGCACAAATTTTCGAGTACTCGAACAGAGCTAATATGTGTAAGACGTCTGACCTCATGAGGTTGTAAAATAGTCAATAAAAGTAAAGGCTGTCTGTGTAGATACATATTCTCCGGAGGATTGTGACACTACTTTTCAGTAGTTCAGCAACCTCCAGTATGGCGGTAATTTCCGCCTGAAATACACTACAGTGATCAGGCAGCTTGAAGGAGATATTTACATTTAGGTCCGGTGAATGGACTACTTGCCTACTTGCTCGTCCAACTTTGATCAATCCGTGAAAAATCTGATACTACTGGTATCCGCTTCCAGTGACTTTTCCCAGGTATTCCTGTTCAGAATAGAAGTCCTTAGATTAGTCGCTGGTAGAAGGTAGGGGATACAGTAGTCCATTTTTACGGGAATAGAGTTGATCCGGTGTAGTAATTCAGCGTGTCTGGAATGCCCCGATATCAAAACGCCACAATCTCTGATTCTCACCAGGGATGTAGCGGCTGCCGATTCGGCCATGATATCAGGAGTACAGATGTTCAGGATATAACTAAGTGCAGTGCCTGACGTCGTGCCCATTGCCCCAGCAACGCTAATCAGTGTTGATCTTCGAATTTTCATCAAGGAATTCAGAATATATTTCTTTTGGAGGGACCTCCACCAAACTACGATGCCATAGAAAAGAATTGGTCTGGCTATTGCCGTATAAATCCACATGGTGATCTTAGGAGACAGTCCCCAGCGATTTCCTATCGCCCCTTTACAACAGTAAAGCGCAACAGACGCCTTTTTCACCCTCTCCTCCACATTCGGTTTCCAAGACAGCTTTCTGTCGAGAATTATTCCCAGATACTTGACCTTTTCCATCAACTGTAATTGCACCCCATTAACTGACGGCAGTTCAAATGCGGGTATTTTATATTTCCGAGAGAACAAGATAAGCTCGGTTTTAAGTGGGTTAAGTGATAGTCCGTTGTCGAAGTAGGCTGGTTGTACGAATGCTAAGTAAATTAAGGTTTCTACCCGTACAGATGATAGCAATATCATCGGCATAGGCAAAGACCTGGCATTCGGCTCTGTCCAATTCAAGAAGCAGTTCATTGACAGAAGTTAACCATAATAGTGGAGACACAACTCCCCCCTGCGGTGTCCCCTGTTAACGTTCCTAGCAATTGTAACACCACCCCATTCAGCTTTGACGGATCTATCCACCAGAAGCTTCCCAATTAGGAGTGTCACTAAGCTGTCGACTCCTAGATTCTGTAACGACCTGATAATCGCCGAAGGTTGAATGTTATTGAAGGCTCCCTCGATGTCCAGGAAGGCCCCAAGGCCGAAGACCTTATTCTCAAGAGAATATTATTTTGTCTTCCAATGTTTACATTGTAAATCAGCTGTTTACATACAAAAGTTCTTGCAAGTTTTTACTGGATGTCGTATGTGTACTTTTATGATATACTTTGCTGGGAGAGTAAAATCTATCTTACTATCTCAAAATAGTTATTATTTTCCGCCAAAATGTGAATAAATTACACTTTGCACAAAATCAATATTAAAGTAAACAGCTGATATCTTACAGTGCTGACAACTATATACAGTAAAAAATATACAGTAACTATTTTTGAGAGAGTAAGATAGATTTTACTCACCCAGTAAAAAATATCACAAAAGTACACGGACGACATTAACAACTGTCAAACTAATCTCTCTCTTGCTCTGTCGTTACTGGCTTTTTGGTGTAAACAGACAACGTCCGGTAACAATTTGTACAAATTATCAGTACGCCTAATTTGTACAAATTATTACAAATTACACTGTGAATGTCGAAAAACGAGACAGGACAGGAGAGGACGGTTTTACCCGAATTCGGGTATGAAGAATCGAACTGCATCATTAGTTTTCTGAGTTCAATCATGGTTTCATACAAAATTTATGTAGGCTTGCCAGACGTACTGTTTTCAACAGTACGCGTACTTTTTTTTTTTGAACCTTGTACGATACTCTTTTCTACATAACCCATAAAAAAGTAGACGAAAGTACTTTTGTTAACCATTGTACCTTTTTCTTGTAGTTTTTTATGCTTTTCTTTGCTTCAAACCCCAATTAAAGAAAGTATTTTTATCCAAGTAATTTGTTCAGTGTAAAAAAATTGTAAAATTAAGTGGAATTTGATAATTGTAAATGATGATGACTAAATAAATGTAGTTACATATATAAATAAATAAATGGTTTCCCGTTACATCCCTTGAAGTGATTAGGGAGAGCTTCTCACAAACCAGTGAGCTGTGCGCGTTCTAGGTTTACACTCACTGATTGGGACCTACAGTTTTACACCGGTTCCGAACGGTATTTTGAGAAGCTTTTTCATGGCTATATACTCTATAGTGTCGCCGTCACTAAGCGAGGCAACCGCCGTCGAAAGGAATTTAAGGTGGTCAGAGCAGTGATCGAACCCACGTTCTCATGCACAAGAGCCGCGCACACTACCATTGCACCACCGACGGTTACATATGTATATAGTGAAAGGTATTCTCTTATTTGACGAACGTATCTGTTTACTGGCAATCATTGAACGGAAAACTCAAAGAAAGTCGGAAAATTACTTTTCTGCCGATGTTCTGAGCCCCAAAAACCTGATTTTAGAGGTAAGCTGTATTCCCTAAAGTTGAAGCCCTAAACGTTTAGAACAACTTTGTTGAAGAATGTTTACCGGCGCAACCAACCAAATAAAAGTTAGTGGCTGTCAAAAGTGAGTCAAAATCGAAAAATCAAAAAAAAATGTCCACTTTGATAGTCACATTAAAAAAAATTTTTATGAAACCGTAATTGTAACTCAAAAAACTAATCGGCCTTATTCCCAAAGTTTTTGATGTCTATGATCCAAAAACACCCTCTTAAAACATCACGCAAATTTTTTTTGTGTCGATATTGTATTTACGTCGACGACGACAACGGGAATAAGGGCGAATAATGCAGTTCGATTCTTCGTACCCGAATTAAGGTAAAACCGTCCTCTCCGGCCTTGTCTTAAATTTTTTTTTGCCAAAAACTATCACAGTGTTTGTATGTACATTTCATCAGAGTTGCCAGTGTAAAACATCTAACATCCTGTTAAATTAACCGGAGTATGTGAAAATGAAAAACCTTAACAGGCAGTATATCGTTCTGATAAATTAAAGTAGCGATTAGTACGCAGGCACTTTAACCGGACATTGAGAAAATTACCCTTAATTGATCTTTCAAAGTATCAGAGAGCAACTTTTGCATAGACTAATTACTATACTAGACTCAACATTTCTCCCAGCAAATTTATGACATTTGGCCTGGTGTGATATGAACGTTGGATGTCGAAAAGAATTGATTCAATAATACCAGATAGAGGCAATGGTTCAAAACAACGAACAAAATAACAACAACTGCATTTCGTTTTGTGTGTTAAAATTATTGTGTTAGTAAGTCTGTTCGCGTACTGGATAATTTGTACAAATTTGTACAAATTATTACTATTTCTTACTTGATAGTGTTCGTTTACACCAAAAAGCCAGTAACGAGAGAGCAAGAAATTATTTTGACAGTTCGATGATAGAGAACTTGCAAGTTTTTACTGGAGAAATTTTTGCCAGTAAGAATTTGCAAGTAATAACATATGTTTTGAACAGCTGTTTTATGTAAACAAACAAAATTAGAAAATATAAAGAGTATAAAACAACAAATTAATCTTTGGAATCTTACATTTTAAGATAAAAGGTGATTGTTCAATGCTCTGTAATTAACCTTTAGCTATTTCTTTTAAAAAAGGATACAGTTTTGGTGATTTGTAGTATTTTGTTCGAACTACGTTTGTTGGTTCTCACAATGTTTACATTGCAAATCAGCTGTTTACATACAAAAGTTCTTATTTCTTGCAAGTTTTTACTGGATGTCGTTCGCGTACTTTTTGTGATATTTTTTACTCAGAGAGCACAATCATTCATACTCTCTGAAAACTAGTTACTTGATAATTTTTACTGGAAAAGTACTCGAACACAGCTAAATACAACACCAATGTATGCTAACAATAACAGTCAATAAAAAAGTGTTAAAACTCATTTAAATTTCACAGTTTTTCAGCAAAAAGATATGAAATATTAAAGCAAGAAGTTATTGTAATTCCACCTGGTGTATGCCACTTTTTATCAAACATCTCTCTATCACACCGACCGCGTCACGAAGAGTGTGAAAGGAAACGTCAGATGAGTCAAATATTCTATCTACTAAGATTTACTCTATGAACTTTTGCTATCACTTCATCAATCTTTGACACTCTACAATCAGTAAGAATATGTCTTACAGTGAAATGGTCACCTGATGGAATCGGTTATTTTCTACTAGTGCTCAGACAAACCAGCAATATACTATCGGATTTGCTTAAACTAATCAATGTATATTTTGATATTTCATACAGTGGGTTAAATTGTCCAGAAGCCGGCTGGAGGAAAATCGTTCAGATATAATTTCTCAATGAACTTATTTTAAAGTCTTAACGTAGGTATTAGTACATGATATTTCATTGTATTAACAATTCAATTGTCTCACTGGTAAGACAACTTTATTTTCAGCAATCAAGACTCCAAATGTAACTTCGTCTCATTTCATTTTGCAATAAGCTTTCTCGTTTAAACGAAATGTAATGTAGAATGTACACATTAATAGCCAGACTACAATAGCACAATCCCCCACCCATTAACTTTGTTATAGACAATGGGATTTGAGAATTGTATACATAGTATTAATTCAATTTATAAAGATTTTATAACGAAAATAGGAAAAAATCTTTCCGTGGTCATTGTTACTAGTCTCCAAGGTCATTTAATGAATCGCAACAAGTTTAATGCACATTTCAATAATCGAAGTAATAAAATGCAATTTGTTCGACTATAGATAGATATGGCTACATAATTTTTACAAGTTTCTTGGAATAACAATAAGCACGCAATTTGTAGCGTGTGAAATTACTTGCACTTTCTAAGTGAAGAGTAAGTCGGTCTATTCTATAAATATAACACCGTGTGACAAACTTCATATTTTTATTGACACTTGAAAAAGTCGATAACCATGTGAAAGTGGAAGCAAAATTGCGTATTCTGTTACTACTCTTAAAGTTTACAAGTTCAAAAAACGTATTTAAATCTTTAAACAAATGAGGCTAGAATGGTGAAATTGCAGTATGCATATTTATATTTAAAATGTTTTATAAATCCTAAAGGACAATGAATTCAATTTAAAACAGAATTTGTTAAGCTAAGGAGATCCTCCTCTTTCGTCTGATATCCATATCTCTATTACATATGTATCCTTTGCAACGTAGGTCCCTTTAAAATGTATACAGGATCACAGAGTGAAAACCGAGAACGCGATTTCACGTAATCAATTTTATAATGTGTAGGTAGAAAGTACTGTCGCACGGTGTAATAATTGAAATGAGAATGCAAATATGCGGGAAATACACGTTAAGTTTGTTCGCCCACCATAGTAATTAAAGTTAATACATTTTTAAAGCAATTAACAGTGTTTCCGGCTACATGTAGTTAGAAGTAGTATTGAAACGACTGACGCTAAGAGCAAAAATTAAAAGTAGTAGATGAACGACTCATATTGAATTCAGAAATTCATGATTAAATTTACCTCAAAATGCTTGAATTGAAATATGTAGTTTATTCGTTCTACTTCAATTACGTTGAAACTAAGTAAACAAATTTTTCAATAGCTCGTAAGAAATCTTTAAAGTCTTCAGAAGAAAACTATGTAATAACTTCTTCATTGCTTCACAATAAATGAATGACCTGACTGTTAAACGTGATTGATTTAATTCACCTATCATTATTTTCTTTATTTTTAGCTTGGATACTGACAAATTTATCTTGATAAATGTAAGTTATCACGAAAATCTAAAGATCCACTTGTATTTATATTACATGCAAATTGTAATGATATGTTGTCTGATTTTTGCAGGATACCGTCCTACCTGAAGCCATAGACTTTTGGAAACAAGCATTAATGGTGCGGCAAACAAGTGGACCGATCCGACTAAATAGGTAAGAAATATAAATAGTGAATGACAACTCTGATTTAACCCATTACCCCGCACTATTCAATAGGAAATGCAACAGCACTAAAGTCTTTGTAAAAAATGGTCTTTCACATTGTATAGATAACTGCAAATCGGTAACAATGTGCGGTGAAGTTCAAGTGCCAGAAGAACATCTCGATGTAAGTAGGCATCAAGTAGTAGAAGGTCTTTACTATACTACCAGCATTCTATGATAGGTTTGTCGTATTTGTAATGCCGCCGGACAGAATTGTCGAAATGACGAGAGCACGCAGGCAGGAGATGGTATCGAGGATTCAGATTTTGTATTTTATGTGTCTGCACGGCAAACAGAGCGATGCCATCGAAATCTAACAGTGGCGTATGCGGCGCACTGCCAACAGGAAGCGACATTGGATCGGCCCATTGCAGGTCATGCTAATCTTTGTCCAGAGAGTATCAGCACCAAACCTCAGGAATTACAAACACTAATATCAACAGTAAAGCATGAGATACTACACGCTCTGGGGTTTTCTGTAAGCTTGTTTGCTTTCTTTCGTGATGATGAGGGTAATCCAAGAACTCCTCGTAAGCCAGATTCGGGAAAACCTCATTTGAATGAAAGGTTTGTATTTTTTCTATACGCGCTTGATACATTGAACGTTTTAATTAATTCCCATTTTGTGTAGCCTTCAAATCCATCAATGGAGTAACGAGACAATACGCAAAGTAGTAAGAGAAAACTGGTCTGTTCGAGGTAGACATGTGAGCAAAGAAATTGACATGATGGTAACGCCGCGAGTTGTAGAGGAAGTACGAAAGCACTTTGACTGTGACAAATTGGAAGGTGCTGAGTTGGAGGACCAAGGCGGAGACGGTACAGCTCTAACGCATTGGGAAAAACGAATATTAGAGGTATTGTCTCAATATTTATCGATTCGTTTTGTGTGCATGACGTATAGACGCGTTATTCAAACATGGCTCCCAATAATCGAATGAAATTATACAATTTTTTAGAATGAGGCAATGACGGGAACTCATACACAATCACCGGTATTCTCTCGTATAACATTAGCTCTAATGGAGGACTCTGGATGGTATCGCGCAAACTACAGCATGGCGAGTCCCTTGTCTTGGGGTCGAGGGCTAGGATGCAATTTTGTAATGCGCAGTTGTAAGGACTGGATACAACTGAATAATGCAAGGTAATGTACATAGCATCTTTTGACTTGTCTCAATTATTTAAATACATGCTTTGAATTCAGGGGACGTTCTATACATCCTTTTTGTTCGAAAGTCAAACAAGATCCATTACAAACAGAATGTACAGATGATAGGAATTCCGTTGCTTTATGTAACTTGATAAGACACAGTTTTAAATTGCCAGAACAGTATCAGGTTGGTAGCATGTGTTTATATTACAGAAAATCCACAGTGGCGACTTATTTTAAATTTCATACATCAACTTTTTTTATATATATTTTATTTGCCAGAACTTTGACAGCATTAGCAATGTCAAAGAGGGTGATGAAGTGTATTATGGTGGATCAGTCTCTTTGGCAGACCATTGTCCGTATATTCAGGAGTTTACATGGCGGAACAAAAACGTTATTATCCGTGGGTCACACTGTCATTTCGTAGAGAACAACCCAAGTAAGTTGAAAGTGCATTATAAATGCTATTGGCTTCAATATACATATGAGTTTGCTTCCGTTTTAGAACCAGAGAAAAATTATGCTTTGGAAAACTACGGGCAGGGTTCGAAATGTTTTGATCATGGAGGAGCTATGTGGGAGGAGCGAACATGTCACCACACTCGTGAATGGCAACATTGGGGTTCGGGCTGTTACAAATATAACTGCAGTGACGGTCACCTACACGTATATGTGGCAAATTACAGCTACACTTGCTACTTTCCTGGTCAAAAGCTTTCGATAAGCATATCTTCCAATGGCTGGCTGCACAGAGGTGCTCTTGTGTGTCCGTCGTGTGAAGAGATGTGTGGTGAATACTTTGGAGCCCGCGAAGAGAAGTGTCGCCTAAGAGAAGAAGCTCCGCCGTTGAACAAATATCCTCGAGACTATTTGCAATGCGGTGCAACTGCGCTCTACACTTTATGTTATCAGCCTATATATTTGGGCATTGCTGCGATACTCTTGCATGTGGCTTTGAGCAAACGATAGTTAGTATAGGATAGTACAAATGTACATATACATATATAATTTGTAATATAGATGAATAAGATCGTGATTAGTGTTATTTTATAATTATAATTCCATTTTCATTTGAAAAATGTTGTGCTGTGGGCATTAATCTCAATGTGAAACTGTAGTATCTGTGTATAAGTTCCACAATATCACTGTAATCGATAAATTTAGAATTAGACGATCTTTAACATAGAAACATGTCATAATATACAAAATATTTATTCGGTCTTTTTGTGATTGTTCTTATCGTCAAGCCATTCTTTTAAATTTCTGTAACATTCCTTTTAGAACCTACGTTCTGCAAACACTTTTTAGACTAACCAACCAAAATATTTTGGTTGGGATGTACGATAACTGTAAGGTTTTACTTATTTATAAATGTATGTTTGTAAAGTTATTTTCGAGTATTTGTATTAATAAAGACAGGACTTTATCCAGTGCATTTTATGCAGATTTTGAGCCAATATAGGAAGTAAATTTGTTTTAAATTTTGAAAGAACTGTCAACGATTTCTAGCTCCTTTAAACTCCGATTAAAATAGAGAAATGCTAATCTAATAATAATATATTGTATTGATTTTGTATCTATATATTGTGTTGTAATGATATTATATACTTGCATTTAAAGCCAATCAGTGTCAATGTATGACAATACTTATAAGGAACTGATTGTTGTATAAAATGATTTGAATTAAAAAATAACGGTTTGTGTTTGCTTCGTGAGACATGGAGGAATGACCAGAAATTATTCCTTCAAAGGGCAGTTCAAGCAGCTCACTACTTCCAGTCTTAAATTAAGTATGTCCCGGCAATCTGAACACTCCATTATCTACCTAGCTAGAGTGAGAAGGCTAAATAAATGATCAGCCTGATTAGTTATGCGATCACTGATGCGTCTCAGGTTAAATAGGTGACCCTGTCACTAAAGCTCTTCGAACTAGCGGACATATTCTTTTGTCATTTGAAGGCTAATGAGCCAACACCACTGGTCAAAGGCGGATCAAAAGTAAATAAACAAAACTCTGGTTTCGAAACATTGCAATCTGGCCAGCGTCTGATCCAAAATAGGTGGCTGAAACAGTAGATAAAATGCAAAACCTGGCTTTCCTTTCGGCACCGTTGTATTGGCAAAATGAGAATTTAAAAGGCCCACGATTTACGGATATGCACTTGGAATGTTAGAAAACCATAAAGATCCCATGCCACTATCCAACTGGCAGATGTCTTTGAGAATTATAATGCTATCCTTATATCGTCACCTAAAATTCAAAAAGACGTAACATTTTCATCACTTTACAGGAGAGCCAAAACATAGATATAGAATCAGAATTTTGTGAATAAAATTGCCATTTTGGATCGTAGATGTCTAAAAGTTGGTGGGAATATGTAGTTTAGTCAATTGTAACTATATGTACATCGAAATTTTATAAAAAATTACAGTTCAAAGAAAAAACCTGGATTTATCAAAAACTTCATCTACTTAATCCTTTTAATAACATCGTTGATTTCGAACTTAGGTGTTTAAAATTTTGTCAAGTCATGTTTTTTAGTCAAACATATCGTAATCAATCAGAAAGCAAATTTTGGAATTTTGTTGTTGTCATTTTGGATTTTAGGTGACGATATAAGGCTAATCCAACACAGCTGTACAAGGAAGAAGGATTGTGACATATTGAACTGTATAAAATAATATAAATAAAATACCACATCTGTCTTGTGAAAAATCATGAATTTAGTTGCGGATTTGTAGTTGGCAATAGACTGGGGCATCTGGTCTCAAGGTTCAACCCCGTGACCATCCGCTTAAAAACGAAATATTTTAACATATCGCTAATTTGTGTACATGACCCCACAGAAGAAAAAGACGAGGACACCAAGGACATGTTCTATGAGCGCCTAGAGAAAACTACCACCTTCCATTTTAGTTTTATTATTCGATCTTTAAGATGTTATGTTCTTTAATAATTTTTCCGTTCAAGATCAATTTCTATGAAAAAGTACTTTTATGATGAAAAGTACATTTTCATGGAATATAACGGGTGTTTCAATAAGAGCGCTACAAAAGTTTTTTTTAAATAAAACAAAACCGGTTTTGAAATTCCAATGAAATTCTTTATTCCTGTGAAAGTGCGTTCGATGCCATTATGTATGGAACTCGATTTCTTTTGCATGGCCACCACGGGCACGCTTGCAGAAGTCCAGACGCTGAACCCAATTTTCGACGGTTTTCAAGCATAAATCGGCCAATACTGCTGCATTTTCACGTTCGATATTCGTACGAAGTTCATCAATCGTCGCTGGCTTGTTGGCATAGACCCATGATGAAATTATTTTCAACCGTGGCATAGACCATAGACTTGACGTAGCCCCACAGGAAATAATCTAACGGCGTCAAATCGCACGACCGAGGCGGCCAATCGACTGGGCCATTTCGTGAGATAACACGTTCACCAAACTTAGTTTCAAATAAATTGATTGTGGCATTCGCTGTGTGGCTTGTGGCGCCGTCCTGTTGGAACCACATGTCCTCCAAGTCCATATTATCCAATTGGGACCAAAAATATTCGGTTATCATTGAACGGTAGTGATTCGCATTCACAGTAATGTGCCGGTCTTGATCATCACGGAAGAAGTAAGGCCCAATGACGCCGCCGGCCCATAAACCGCACCAAACCGTAATTTTTTCGGGATGCAATGATGACTCATGGATTACGTGTGGATTGCTGTCTGACCAATAACGCATATTTTGCTTATTGACGAAGCCATTCAGCCAGAAATGAGCCTCATCGCTGAAGATGATTTCCGATGATTTTCCGCTCTTAAAGTTGAGGAGACTGACTCCAAATTTCGGTAGTAAATTTTAATAATTTCGACTCGTTGTTGGCTCGTATATCTTTCCATGATGAAATGGAAAACCTTGCTGAAGAGAAATGTCAAAAGAGCGGGAAAAAATATGGCGTCGTTTGCTGTCCCTATCGATTTACTTTTGTAGCGTCTCTGTTGAAAACCCCTTTATTATTAAAAAAAATAATGTGAAATTGATTATTATGGCGGATGGTTGGGAATATAGATATTTCAATGCCCACCAAGGCAATATCATCAGCTCCCTCCTCCACAAGTATTTAGGTATATCATCACACATTATGTTTTCGCACAAGTAGGAGTTTAGACAATTTTCGCTTAATTTAAATTTGTTTATCTCTATAATGGCACCGAAAGTTTTGAAAAACTGGTTAAAGGCAAACCATGGTGCGATGAAGAGTTTAGCATGGCAAGTGATGAGAAGAACGCTGCACGTATGACATTGCTTTAGTCAGTTGCAACGCGACAGTGAGTAAATTGAATCATACAGAAAAATCAACGGCCATGGAGCAGGTGCCACCTTTTGTAGAGATAAGAACGGTAATCTTGTCGCAGATGTGCATAGTATGTTGGGAATATGGTGAGACCACTTCTCTGATTTACTAGTCCCAGGTGACTTCAATATAGATGAGGGTGTTGAGCACATACAGCACGTTGGCGTCGACTACCCCTCTCCTAACCAAACTGAAGTTAGAACTGCAATTTCCGGGCTTAAGAACAACATAAAATTTACTCTTGTTATGCAGGATAAACATAATAAATAAAATAAAAATATAAGCCCCTGGTGCGGATGGACTACCGGCTGAGCTGTTTAAGGCTGGTGGCTATGAGTTGGAAAGGTGCGTGCATCACGTGATATGCAAAATATGGTTAGCCCAATGCATGCCCGACTATTGGAGCTTTAGCATACTGTTTCGTTTTCAAAAAAGGCGACCCAAGTATATGTGCCAACTGTCGTGAAATAAGCCTTTTATCCATCGCATACAAGGTCCTCTCGAGCGTAATGTCCGAAAGACTAAAGCCGTTTGTTACAGACCTGAGCGGTCCTTATCAGTGTGGCTTTAAGCCTGGAAAGTCAACTATCGACCAGATACTCACATTACGACATATCCTGGAGAAACCCCACGAAAAATAAATCGACACCCACCACCTCTCTGTAGATTATAAAGCTGCCTTCGATAGACGGATACGGTGAAAACTGTACCAAGCTATGTCGGAGCTTGGTATTCCTGAATGACATTGACCGATTCGAAATCCTCAGTTTTCTCACCGAACCATTTGGTACGAGTCGAGGCCACAAGCGGGGCGACAACATATCATGCGATCTCTTCAATATATTAATTGAGATTCGAATGATGATGGTTTAGACATAATTGGGCGATGGAATCAGCAAAAGTGGTTTAACAGTAAACGAAAACAAGACAAAATCAATGGTTTCGACAAGCAGAACATCCACCCGATTGTTCAAAATGGTGAATGTTGATAGCTGTTATAATTGCGAGGTAGTGGACATATTCATTTTCCTCGGATCTGCCGTAAACATAAGCAATAACGGAGAAAGGTTCTTGCAAACAGGTGTTATTTCAGGCTAAGCTAGCACTTCAGAGATAAGACCCTCTCTCGAGAAACGAAGATCCAGATATATCAGACTCTCATACTTTATAACCTGTCTTGGTTTATGGCGCAGAATTCTGGGTTATATCGCATTCTGATGAAACATCATTGGGAGTGCTCGAGAGAAAAATGCTCCGAAAGATATATGGTCCTATAATAGAAAGCGGCGAGTATCGACGACGAATGAACTAAGAGCTGTATTATCTGTATCCCGACATCTACGTTGTTAAGAGTATCAAAATAGCGCGTTTACGCTGGCTAGGTCATGTCAGTAGAATGGATCAGAATAAACCAGTGCAAAAGGTATACAACAAAGACGTACCCGAAGGACATCGAAAAATATGACGACTTCGCTGGAAAGACCAGGTGGAAAATTGCCTATGAGAGCTTGGTGTTACCAACTGGCGGAGAAAAGCTGAAGATCGAGCCGGTTGGAGAAATTGGGAGAACTATTACGATCGCACCCGTATTCGAGTAGCGGTAAATTTGTATGTTACAGATACATTTTTAGTATATTTTCCACAGTCAAGTGGTTCACAAGCACATTTTTTGACAATGGGACGACGTACTACCATTGAATACCGAGAATTGATCCTCAGCCATTTCAAAAATGGCCACTCACGCCGAAAAAAATGAAATAACATGTGTAAGTGATTCTACAGTGCAAATTATAATAAATCGCTATATATGTACAAGAAAATAGGATCCTTAATAAAGGCTGTTCCCTTTATATATATTTCGCACCAGAAATAGAAAAAAGATTGTAAATTTTCAAGTTTAGTTGTCTTATAGGTCGATTATCGATAGCAACCGAACCTCAGTTGCGTTGTCAACTGACAACGCCACTGGAATACAAATTAGTATTATGTATTGCGACTTTGGCCAGTTGCCGTAGGTAACAGTGTATCCCATCGACAACAGAGTTTTGACACTTCGCCAACTGTAAATAATGTAAACAAACAATAAATCTAAAGTGTGTGAGAGATAAACGTGTTTTTACGAAGAAAATAAACAAATTTTAAATAATGATAAGTTCAGTGGAATTATTTCTTGACGAGGAAGACAAAGTACAAAACGTAGCATATACATATTAGAAGACACTTAAGAGACAACTCTAATCCTTTAGAATTGCCGGCTACACTGAGTGAATGTTATTGCTGGGAATAATTGTTAATAAACAATTCCGTTTTAGGTGCAAGGCATATTTTCGCCTTCCAAAAAAGGAATAGTTTGTTTAGTGGATATTTTGGAAAATGACTTCAAACGAAGTCATCGGGCGACAGCAATACCTCCGCTTTTATAAGTTTGTGCACCTATAAGGTTTTTTGGAAGTTTGGGCATCTCTGTGACGTCGTTGTGGCGAATTTTGCGAAAAGATCTTGTCCTACATCCTTACAAGATCAAATTGACGCAAGAACTGAAGCCGCTTGACCACCATAAGCGTCGTATGTTCGAGAATTGGGCTAAGCAACAACTTGAAAATGATTCGGATTTTCATCGGAAAATCATCTTCAGCGATGAGGCTCATTTCTGGCAGAATGGCTTCGTCAATAAGCAAAATATGCGTTATTGGTCAGACAGCAATCCACACGTAATCCATGAGTCATCATTGCATCCCGTAAAAATTACGGTTTGGTGCGGTTTATGTGCCGGCGGCGTCATTGGGCCGTACTTCTTCCGTGATGATCAAGACCGGCGCATTACTGTGAATCAATGATAACCGAATATTTTTGGCCCCAATTGAATAATATGGACTTGGAGGACATGTGGTTCCAACAGGACGGCGCCACACAGCGAATGCCACAATCAATTTATTGGACACCAAGTTTGGTGAACGTGTTATCTCGCGAAATGGCCCAGTCGATTGGCCGCCTCGGTCGTGCGATTTGACGCCGTTATATTATTTCCTGTGGGGCTACGTCAAGTCTATGGTATATGCCAACAAGCCAGCGACGATTGATGGACTTCGTACGAATATCGAACGTGAAATTGCAGCAGTATCGGCCGATTTATTATGAAAATTTATATTGTTTATGCCTGAAAACCGTCGAAAATTGGGTTCAGCGTCTGGATTTCTGCAAGCGTGCCCGTGGTGGCCATGCAAAAGAAATCGAGTTCCATACATAATGGCATCGAACGTACTTTCACAGGAATAAAGAATTTCATTGGAATTTCAAAACCGGTTTTGTTTTATTTAAAAAAACTTTTGTAGCGCTCTTATTGAAAAACCCGTTACTATAATTATTTTCATAACAATGATCTAATTGTAGATGTGCGACTAGGAAATGCGAATCGGGTATGTTGACGCCAGACACCCTGATTCTACTCACGATGCCCTCATTTGGAACAACAGTCCACTGAAGCAACAGGTTGCTGATTTCAGGACAAACAAACGGTTACTACATCTAAATTGCGGACTTCGGGCGCAGTTCAAAACTTGATAAAAAAGGCCGAAATTAGAGAAAAATATAGAAAACGAAAACTATGTTATTTTTTGTCCAGCAATGAAGCAGATTCATCATTCCCTTTAATTTGAACACCCACAATAAATGTCAAGACATGTACTATAATGTGGTAAATTGAGGTTATCTGGGTGCACAGATGCCGTTCCACAAAAATAAAGACACCATTAAATTTGGGATAAAAATACCATTCATTTGAGTACCCACAGTTGCCTGTTTCTAGCAGTCTCTAACTGGACTCATTTTTTGGAGCCTGTGGGACCACCAAGACACCGCTCGAAAGACCTGGCAGATGAATCCCTCCGTATATACAACCAGTTGGAGGAATATGTTGAAATTTGTTTAATTTGTTTGTTTAATTAATATGTGTAATACGTCTGACCTCATGAGGTTGTAAAATATTCAATAAAAGTAAAGTAAGGGCCCCATAGGTCTGTCCGACAACAAAAATATATTTTTCGTGTTCTTATATTTTTCTTTAATTTGGATTTTTCATAAGTTTTGAGCTGCCTGAGCTCCTACAATTTTGCAATTTGTATAAAATATAACAAAAAATTAGGATTTTCTTTAGAGCCACAGCTTTTAACTCCTTATCGTTCACCTGAACGTTTTGTTTGTTTTAAAAACTATACAGCAACCAACAATTCGAGGTTGTCAATATAACCTCTATCAAGCAACTGAAGTTGCTAGCTGTCAGTTGCCATATGTAATAACTGTTCGGCAACGCAACTGAGGTTCGGTTGCTATCGATAATCGACTCATTAGATGCGAGTTATTTTTAAAGTTGTAATTTTTCATTTAACTTGTAATTGAGATCGAATGATTACATTCTCTAATATAATATACTTAATAACTCGTATAATAAAAAAAATAAATGGTTTCCCATTACATCCCATGAAGGGACCGGGGAGAACTTCTCACAATCACTGAGCTGTGCGCTTTCCAGTTTTCACTCACTGATTGGGACCTACAGTTTTACACCGATTCCGAACGGTATTTTGAGAAGCTTTTTCACGGCTATATACTCGATAGTGTCGCCGTCACTATGCGAGGTGACCGCCGCCGAAAGAAATTTTTTTTTTTTTTTTTTTTTTTTTTTTTTTTTTTTTTTTGAAGGTGGTCAGAGCAGGGTTCGAACCCAGGATCTCATGTACAAGAGCCGCGCACACTAACCATTGCACCACCGACGGCCACCAACTCGTATATGCATTAGAATTCTACACCAACATCGCAGTGCATGAGAGTACCGAGATTTATCTTCTTTGGGCGGCCACTTCCACAGGGTCTTTCGAAAGACTTATTTTTTTTTATATGTTTTTATTACATAATGAACAGTAGTGTGGGGTTTTTTAACTATTTTCCCAATATCTCGCACTGAGATTTTTTCAATCCATAGTTTTATGATAAGTTCTTTCAAATCCTTTGAAATTAGTTTTTTCGGCATTTTTTATCACTTTACGAAAATGGAATGATGAGATCAGTTTGAAAAACAAAACTACTAACCTTACCTACGAAGTTATCAACATTCCCTTTTAAATTGTATAACGGGACTCTTTTATACAAGTGTACAAGTTTTTTTTTTGCTTAATGAAATTAGCATATTTTTGTTTTTGTTACTTTTTGCTCTAAAAATAAACAATAAGAAGATAATTTTTAATTTGAATTATAGTACGGATATCAAGCTTTAATTTCATATATAATAAATATATATTTAATTTATACTTTTCATATTGTTTTTCAATTTACTTGTTTTCGGCTAGTGTACAACTTTTTTTTGACTGACTGTATTTGCCTTTATAATTATTACGATTTATAAATATTTTCGAAAATTTATATTGTCACTTGTTCTGTAAATGTCGCGTGTATTCTTATTCCCGTTGTCGTCGTCGACGTCGATACAATATCGACACCATTTTTATTGGCGACTTGAAGACATTTGCGTAATGTTTTAAGAGGGTTGTTTTTGGATCATAGACATCAAAAACTTTGTTGTTGTCGATGTGACAATACATTTATAACGTTCTAAAGTTGTCAAAAATCTGATGACGACGTCGACGACGACGACGACAACGGGAATAAGGCCGAATACTACTTACATTTTCTATTTTGGGACCGGGAATCAGTCATCAATGTCATCTAAAGAATCCGTCATCTATATTAATTGTTTTATAATTAGTTATCTACATTATTTGTTTGATTTAATTGGTTTTCATTATTATTAGTTTTTATTATTTATATTACTATGACATATTTGTTGTGTTAGTTTATATACATTAACTTTATTTTTAATTTTGTTAAATTTGTATTTGGGTAGAAATGTGTTGCAGAAATTGTATAACCATTTATCGGTCATTGAACTGTATAAAATAAAATAAAAAATAATTAGAAATCTCTATCTTGGCTATGGGCCTGTTCGGAAATGCACCAGCTAATGCAGATGCTTGTATGAGGCGGAATTGATTTGCAATTCCCAACTCAAAACAGATGTTGTATTTACGAACGTGTTTGGCATCAGATGCAGAGCAGTGATGCATTTCCGAACAAGTCCTATGTCAGAAACTATGGAATATTAAAGACAATCACCCTTATTACGGCTGTCGTAGTCGACATACGACTAGTGTTAATATGTAGTTGGAATACAACTATATCAACTAAGCGTAATCTGGGTGAATGTGTTTTGTAGCTCATCCGCTTGCAAAAACTTCAATCAACGTAAAAAATCAAGTGAAAAAAATCATTTATGTTTCTCATATCAGAGACCTCCTGATACATATATTTAGGTCCACATAGTAGTTGTCTGACCTCATCTTCACTAACAATTCGATATATTTGTAGAATGTTTCAGATACTTCGGTAGCTCATAACTGTACATAAAGTTTTTTTTTCCATTCTTCATGTTCTTTGGGATGGGTTTTCTTCTTGTGTCTTGACATACTGCTATTTGAGTAAAATTTCTGTGGACACCAATCACATGTAAATTTTGGCTCAGCAGAGTGAATAACGGAATGGTGCTGAAAATAGGTATATAACAGAAAAAAACGTCTCTCTTTAGAAGAAATGAAAACATTTGTAAAATGACAACGTGTCTTCTGCAAACTTACATCCTTACACAAGCTATTTACTCGTTTGACTCACCTTTAAGTCGATCGCCTTTTTAAAATTCTTATCACATACAGGACACTTGTAGTTCCCCAATGTTTTGTGGTACACAACAATATGCCTATTCAATATTGATCGGGAAGCCGCAGGTTTTAAACATATATCACAAACGTATGGTAGCACGCCGCTTTTAGGATGCATGATTAGTTTGTGTGATTTTAAACAATTATTTCCTTTCAGTAGGCGGCCGCAAATATCGCACGGCAGCTTTGGCGCCGTATTACCTTTATGTTTATTTATGTGGCGCCCGAACGAAATGGGGCAACGATAAATCTTGCCGCAAAAGTCACAAATTTGTACGTCCATATTGCGATGCATCTTATCCCGATGACGCTTGACTTCATACCTGCAAGAAAAACTATAGAATGGAGAAAATATTATCATTTCCATATAACTTTGTTAATAGAAGTTAGTTAGTTTGAAAAGAGAGTTGCGATGCAGTGTTAGAAAAGCACTCTGATCCTTCCCATGTCCGTAGTCATACATTTAAGCGGCTGAGTCGACCTGTTTTGCGCTCTCAATTTGCCGTACTAAATCACTATACCTCTCATAGGAAGTCGCTGCTATTCACGAAATTCCTGAAGATATTTCAGACCATTCTCACAAAATTGGTCATGTCCGGTATTATACTGTTCGAGAGAAGGCCGGGCATTAGCACAAGAAATGCTCCATCGTCTCATCGTCCTCCATGCACACCCTGCACTCACTATTTGCCACTAGTCCAATACGGTACAGGTGAGCTCGAAATTCCGAATGTCCCGATAAGACTCCCATAATTTTGCTCATTTCAGGCTTTCCCAGTTTCATCAAACTTTTTGTTATCGACCGATCTGGGTCTTCCCAGATCATACTGCCTACTGTTTCCTGGTTACACAGGGCTTTGTGGGCCAATTCCGCCCATTTACCCAACTCAGCCTTCGTTACCCCGAAAGGTTTCGCGCTCTCTAGGCTCACCGTTTGAAGTCACACAATTAGCCTTTATCCTTAACTCGAGCATTCGGTCCGATTCACTCATATCTTGCGTTTAACCCTCCAAAGCCACCACCCTAGGTATTTTTTTCATATGATAATTTTTTAAAGAAAAATAAGTTATTAATTTATTTTGTTGTTTTTTTTTTTATTTATTTATATCTTTATTGTTGATGACAAAAAACCTAAGGAATTCAGAAATTTGTAGACAAAAAATTTAAATCCAAAAACCATTTTACGTCGCAAATCGCCAAGTGGACAAAACTAAAGTACCCCGTTCTAAAAAGAAAATTGAAATTAATCCTTTATGTCGCAGGGCACACGCACATCTTTTAGGCATAGAAGGTATTAAATTATAAGTTATAATCGGTGATACTGCTTCCCAGGCTATTTTTACGGCTTCGAAAAGATCTGAATTTGTTTTGGAATTTTCTCGATTTATTTTCGTGTTAACGATCTCCCACAAGTTCTCAATTGGGCTAAGATCGGGGGATTGGGCAGGCCTACGAAGAACTTCTATCCCGTTCCTCTGGAACCAATCTTTAACCACTTTTGCTGTATGATTTGGATCGTTATCATGCTGGAACCCCCATTGGAGTATGATCTCTTCATCAGCATATGACAACATCACGTCCTTTATTATCTCGAGATACTTGAATCGATCCATAATTCCATCGATCTTATGAATTGGCTCAATTCCTTGTCCAGAGAAGTAATCCCAGACCACTATGTTTCCTCCTCCGTGCTTTATAGTGCCTTTGCAATATTTAGTATTCAACCTTTCTCCTTTTGGTCTGCGTACACGCCTTATGCCATCTGAATCCTTCAAATTATACTTGGATTCGTCAGAAAACAGCACAGCCTTCTATTTTTGGACACTCCAGTTGAGATGGGCCTTGACGAAAAGAAGGCAAAGGCACTGACTGATAAACACGGAGTAGGCAACATAGTGGTCTGGGGCTGCTTCTCTGGACAAGGGATTGGGCAAATTCATAAGATCGATGGAATTATGGATCGATTCAAGTATCCCGACATAACAAAGAACGTGATGTTGCCGTATGCTGATGAAGAGATGCCAATCGAATGGAGGTTCCATCATGATAACGATCCAAATCATTCAGCAAAAGTGGTTAAGGATTGGTTTCAGAGCAGTAGGATAAAAATTCTTTGTTGACCTGCCCAATCGCCCGATCTTAAACCAATTGAGAACTTGTGGGAGATCATTAACACGAAAATCAACCGAGAAAATTGCAAAACAAAGGAAGATGTTTTTGTCGAAGCTATAAAAATAGCCTGGGAAGCAATATCACCGGATATAAGTTATAATTTAATATCCTCTATGCCTAAAAGATAAGCGTGTGTCATCCAGAATAAAGGATTCGCAACGAAATATTAATTTCAATATTTTTTTTTTAGAACGGGGTACTTTAGTTTTGTCCACTTTGGGATTTGCGACGTAAAATGGTTTTTGGATTTAAATTTTTTGTCTATAAATTTCTGAATTCCTTAGGTTTTTGGTTATCAATAATAAAGATATAAATAAATAAAAGAAAACAACAAAATAAATTAATAACTTATTTTTCTTTAAAAAATTATCATATGCAAAAAATTACCAAGGGGGTGCTTAAGTTTTGGCCAATACTGTATTTTCGTGTTGTCCGGGTTAACATTTAACATGCAATCTCGCCCTCCCTGCATAATTGATTAGGATCCTTTCCCCTAATATGTATTACAACGTCGCAGATTAGTTAAGTCCTTCGTCGGCAAGATTCCTACACAGACTGTGTATTGTGAGGAAGAGTGGTGATATAACCCCCCCCCCTTGTTGTGTTCCACGTTGTACACTGTCTCTAACATTTATGTCATGGGAACCGCAGTTTATCCATCTATTCCTTATCATATGATTGATCCAGTCTTTAAATAGTAAGTGTTCAAATAAGTGATGGAACCCGTTAAAGTCCAAATCAAATCAAAACTGTGAACATTAAACGTATTTGAACTTTGTTTTTATATATTTTTTTTGTTATTGTTAGAGCGAAGCGAAGCTCCCATACAGCGACTCGAAAGTGACTTCTTCCTTCGGGCATAACTCTGCGAGATGTTAACAGATTGTGATGAACTTTTTTTTAATATATTTCGAATGACCAGGAGCGGGTGGAAACGAAGCCCAAATTAAAAAATTTGTCAAAAATTAAAAAAATATTTGAAAAAAAAATAGGTCTATGGGAAAATACTATGTTGTAGTATACAAGTAAATACACAAAATAAATATAAATGCTACATTTATTACTACGTAAATTTTTTTTAACGGCAAGACCTTCATCCTCTCGAGAATTATGAGACAAGTGGGCGATGATCAGAGCCGGTTCAGAGAATGTTTGACGCGAGTTGCTCGTGGTGAAGCCACAGAAGCAGATTATCAACTTCTAGCCACACAAGATTCACCGTTAATAACCTAACCTATGCTAGGTAATTCAATCGCGAGACGTGCTGAGACTGATTTCTACTAATGCGGAGATCGAAGATTTTAACTTGGAAAAGAAGATTTTAACTAAACAGATGATTTCAACTAAACAAATCAGTAGTCAGGATCCAGGCTGTACACAACGACCCTAGAGCAGCTCTGGTAGCTTGTGATGAAGCTAGAGGCTTAGTGCCTTTGCTGTACTTGTGTGAAGGTGCTAAAGTTATACTTCGTCAAAACCTATTCACATCTGCAGGTCTGTGTAATGGAAGTGATTATCATAATTTATTAACCATGTCAACCAGCTGCAAAGGTGTATAATGGTCAAGTTTGAGACCTACAGCGGGCCGAAATACTATGCCACTAATATCTTGCCTACCCGACCGCAAACAGTTGCATTCAAGTAAGGTTCAAATACTTTCACTAGGAAACCATTTCCTCTGCAACTGGCATATTCAATAAGTATCAATAAATCACAAGGTCTGAAATTAGATCAAGCAGTTGTCAGCATTGGCGAAAGAGAATTTGCATTGGGAATGACATGGCTCTATCACGTGTAAGAATGCTTAATGGTATTTTTCTGGATTAGATTAAAATTAGAATCAGATTAGATTAGAATTAATTGATATCAATATCAAATTAGATTAAAAACAAGTTTAATATTTTTACTTTCCATGCGAAAAAATATAAATAAGTACCTTGAGGCACTCTTGGGGCTTTAGTGGCAATAAATACAGTAAAGTTCATATGAGAATTGAGAAACGCATTATTAATTTTCGGTTATGATAGTCAAACTAACAATTTTTATGAATCGAACAGCATAAATGAAGTTTATCGCAAATCCAAGTGCCTACCACAAAGCGGGAAGAACTGATTAAAGGGAGCGTTTTACAAATATATTGCCATCATTAGTGGTATTCATGCAAACAAGAAAACCTAGAACTTTTGCTCAGCGTAAGTTGTAGCTCAGTGTATCTATGCAGCAATTGTCAAAAAAGGCTGATAAAGTAAATAAACAAAGTAAAATTAAAAAAATGTCTAAAGAAAGTAATTCCTGGTTATCTTTTACTGCTTCCACCACTTGAGTAAGAAGAATCAGCGTTTCCGACTCCCGCCATCTGTGTATGGACTTCGAGCGCTTGCGCTTGGACTTCTGTTCATCGGTCTGGAATAATTTTGTTTAATAATAAATTTAAAAACATATACATACGTATATGCTTTACCTATACCATTATTTTATTTTTTTCACATGAATCAAAAACCCTCTCCTTTTTTTCATTACAAAAATATTGACATTGAAATGTCAAAAGTTTTCACGTTTCTTTTTCCAGGTTTGCTCAGCAAATTTGCCTCGAAAACTTTCCACTTTTGTGCAAGTCGCTTTGTATGGGAAATTTGTTTGTTTTGACGTTTGCTGTGCAAGTTTACGATGTTTCCGAGTTTACGAGGTTCTTTCGAGCTTTCATGAAGACCACTAGTATGTCTTTTGTGAAAAGTGCCTTAAGGCACTCTTAAGCATTAGTGTTAAATTTGAATTACATGTTTAATAAAATGTACAACTTTCAAGGAATGCTTCGTTCCAATCCATGCTGCAGCGTAGCCACATGGCGATCTCTGCAGTACCTAGTTAGTATACATTTGTGTTGTATTTACCCCTAGAGCATAAGATAAAAGTCGTCATCCCTCTCTTGACGTTGTCTTACTTACGGTCATCGAGGTGGTCGATTTCATCATCGAGTTTGAGTTGCCGTTGTATGTTACTCTTTGTTTGGACAGAAATAACGAGTGCGTATTTTGTTCGATGCAACCAACATAAAACATAATTTTGTTGTCATTAGTATCAATCATCAAACTATATTTAAAATTCGTTTTCTGCAGGTTCTCTTCTGGTTGCTTATCGCTCTCTCACCTATCTACTCTGTTTTCTATCAATTGCCTACTTTATAGTCGATCAGCTGTGTCATACTTACCCCCTATTTTAACACACATACACAAACCCCGTTGATATTAACTTGTAGGTTGTTTTGAACTACTGTATCTATCGGATATTATTAAAGCAATCTATTTCAACATCTAGCGTCCATATGCAACCGAGCCTACTGCCATAAATTTGCCGAGAGAAATAGTCACTCCACACAAACACGAAATGCCGTTGGTGTTTTCTTGTTGTGTACAAATGCCTCTATCTGGTATTATTAAACCCATGCATTCCACCACACAACGTTTACATGCAACCATATCTATGTACTTAAAATCATTGGGCGATAAACTCATCTATTCTAATTTACTCTATGGCTACGACTGTGCATATGTATGGGCTGCTTAAGAAGCTTATATCAAAATTAATTGCCATCGAATACCTTGTGGTATTAAAATGTTTGTCAATACTACTTACGTTTTACCACAATCCGGACAAGCGAGCATCGGTCCCATTAAATGAGTCTCTACATGGCTGTCATATTTGAATTTGTCTAAAAATTTCAAATCACATATATCGCATTGATGGACATTTCCTATATGCCATGCGTTGTGATTTAAGAAGAGCCGTCGATTGTTTATGACTTTAGAACAATGTGAACACACAAAATACTCCAGCGGGATACTGTCATCACCATCGCTTTCAGGTGTCTCCAATGTATGTGCCAACTCGTGATCTTCAAATTTGGATTTATCGAAGAACTTTAATTCGCACGCATTGCAGTGAAATATGTCTCCTTCATGCCATGCTTTGTGATTTAACAGGACGCGCCCATCCTCTAAGTCTTTACTACAGAACTCACATTTAGCTTGTTCCATATTTAAGTTGGAATTCAAGTTAATCGATATGCTTGATGTTGTGTTATTTTCATCTTCACCCTCATCTTCTTCTTGGGCTTGGTGTATATGATTAACTTCTTCTTGGTTTTCCTCTATTAAAGCACCTTCTGTCTCACCATTAGTGTCACAAGATCTGTTTGTCTGTGAGCTGTGAGTAGATTTGTGTTTGTAAAGCTGAGCTGCATCAGCAAACTTTAAATCGCAAATATCGCAATGAAATATTTCTACATCATCGCATGCTGTGTGATAAATGAAAGAAATAATGGTACTCATTGGTTTTTGGACAGTATTTACATTAAAAATTTTCCGTTTGCGTGTTATTTATTTTCTTACCTGTACTGGCCCTTGAGACCGTTTCAATTTCTTCGATTTCTAATTCCTGTGAAACTGTAGGTAATGTTGATATTTTCTCATTAGAACGTTGTGTCCTCCTCCTATTATGTGCCAAATTGTGCGACTTAAATTTGTTTAAATCAAAAAATTTAAGATCACATATTTCGCAGCAGTATGCACTTCCTTTGTGCCACGCTATATGATAGGAAAGTGCTCGTTGATCTTCTAGTATTTTAGAACAGTATTTACATTCTATTGTTCCCTTATTTGAGTTTGACACATTTTCTAGACTAGAGACGACGGTTCGATTCATCGCAACTGTAGGTATATTATCAGTTTTATCATCGTGATTGGGTGATATTCCCCCCCTTGAGGTATGTATGAGTTTGTGATGTTCCAATTTAGATTCAACCAAAAACTGCAAATCGCATATCTCGCAAATATAAACATTGCCTTTATGCCATTCTAGGTGCTTTGAAAGTAATCTTTGATCTTTAAGAATTTTATGGCAGTATTTGCATTTCAATATTTTCGAATCGTCACTCTCCCGTTCCTGTGCAATATACTCCGTAGACTCGCCAAAAACGCTGTTTGAAGAAATTTTCTGTGATTGCTTATAGAACAAATTGGAAGATTTCTGGTCATCATATTTTGAGGCACCAAAATTAGAATTCTCGAAAGGTAGTTTATGGTTCATATATCCTTCGTGCCATGCTATATGATCCACAAGGGCTTGCTCTTCTTTTAGATCTTTCAAACAATATTGGCATTTAAAAAAATTTTCCTGAACATAATTTTGAGTTTCGTGAATTGAAAATATATCGTTATCGTTGGAGTCACTCGTTATTACAGTATCGCATACAGTACTGGTTTCAGCCTGATTATCCTGTAGAAAATCTGTTAATTCACATTCTTCGATATGTATAGTTTCTTCAGTTTTAACTAAATATTCAATCAAAAAATTGGCATCTTCCACCAGTCTATAAAATTGTTGAAATTCGTGTAATGCTGTCCAGCACCGCGAGCAAAGCCATCGAGATTGCGATTTTAGGCTAGACTGAAAACAAACAAAAATTTAGTTGATGCACATAGTATATTTTATTGCAAACGATTTACTTTCATATTGCTGATCAATTGTATCCACATCCTAAATTCTCCATCGAACGCTTCCATCGCTTGGTGCAGATTAGAACGGTACACGCTGGAACCGAAGCGACTGTTGCGGTTGTGGCTGCGTTTAGATACATTCTAAAACGCCAACTCCTCGCAAAAAAATGCGCTTAGAAGAAATGTGGAAACAGCAATAAGAAAGTCACATCTAAGTTATACTTACCATGGGCCACAAGTGTTTCTCTATTAAACTCTCTATATTTTGTTCCCTCCATTCGTCTGAATAGATATCTACACAATTAACTAAATCTGTATTTAAATCCAAGCACAACAAACATTGTATTTCCATTATTTGTATCTCTAGTAAACAACAAAATGAATAAAATTCGTCTTCGCTATTCAGGTTTTTTGATTCATTTATTTGTTATGTACGTAGCACATGTAGATGGCGTTTAACTCAGAAATTTCGATGAAAACAGCTGTTTGAAGCTTCGTATCAAGATTGATTCATTCAGGTTATATCAGTAGCACAACAGATTTCGTTGTTTACATTTTGTTCGTACCTAATAAGTCAAAGTCTGTTTACATTTCTGTTTTTGTTCACAAAGTTTCAAAGAATTTGTAATAAAGTAGATGGATTTGTTTGTGAAAACAATTTGTTAAATATTAAAGGGCTTTACAGAAATCGAATTGAATCTTCATTATGAACACTAAATGACTTTGACATATTAGGCACTTTAATTTTTTCACCAGCTGCTACTATAACCTGAATAAATAAATCTTGACCGGTACTCAGTTTTCATGAAATTAAGATTAAAAGCGTGTTCATTATACGACCTTTCAGCTCTAAAGATTCTAGAATCACCTTTGAAATCTTAAGTGTTTAGGTATACTTATTTTGACAAACAAAAAACAACATTTTTCGGTTACTCGCTTAGTTATCGAGTTATAGGAATATAAAATTTAAAAAATCGGGTCTCGAAGACTATTTTTGAAGCTACCGTTTTGATATCCGATTTTTGTAGAATACCTCAAAATATGTAGAAAAAATTCAATAAAATTTTTCGATAACTCGCTTAGTTATCGAAATTCTATATATTTATTTTTAAGATTACTGTTATAAAACTTTCTTTCGTACTCACAGAAACATTTATCTGACAGACTTCATTTGAATCACGACACCAGTGTTAACATGGTAGAATTATATATTAGGTAGTCGCATTAGCAATTCCGTGGTTAAGCTGTCAAAATTAGCTGAATAATGAAAAACACTATGGGTAGTATTCTAAAAGTCCCGAAAGTGAATGCCGCGGGTAGAAATCGAACTCACATTCGCTGGACGATCGTTTCGATGTTTGTGAAGCATCATCTTCAGCATCATGTTCACACAAGTCACTAACCGAAAACATTTATTGATTGTGTGCAGAGTGATTGTTGTCGCTACTTATACATTGCTTTCCTACTTACACGCACTGATGCAGAAGTCTTGAAAGTTCTATTTATAGAACGAACTATTCTAATTGTAGTTGTCTCGTTCTGGTTTTGGTTTGGCCCTACAATATGTTTCAAATTTAGTTGTCTTAGATCCTCGTTATGTTTAAAGTTGTAGTTTCCTTTAAGGCTGTAAGAGATCATGTTTTCTCCGGTTAGTGGAAAAATGTAAATGCCGCGGGTGGGATTCGAACTCACATTCTCTGGAAGATCGTTTCGATGTATATAGATTAGAAAAAGTTATCTTGAGTGATATGCGCACAATGAAAAAGATTAAAAAAATTAGTTCTATTTCAATAGATCAACAGATTTTAAGATTGCTATTTATTATAATACTGCAAATACCAACAATATTCACATAAAATGTGTAAAAAACCTATGTTATTTTGGGTTGCAATGTCGAATAAGTTTTTCAGTCTATATTAACTAGTTGTCTTTTCAAAAACACATGCAATTTGGCCGTATTTAAGATGTATTGGTTGTTTTGTTATTAAAGTCAACATCAGCTGATCTCTATAATTGTTTTAATATAATTGTAATAGTTTTGCAACAAATTATTTATTTCAACTTTTCCATTTCTAATTTTATTATTGTAAATAAGAATTTCGGTGAGTAAACAGAAAAAATTAGCTCTGTCCGCCGATTGCATTTTAGCCAAAATTGACAACTACTAATAAGCAATGAAATGCAAAATTATTCCATTTGCCCATGTGATCAATTTTACAGCTGAAGTGATCAAAAACTTTGCGCTGCGTTTTATAAACTACCTATAAAATAACGTAACTCAACGCAGGTAGTCACCGAACAGCTGTAACGTTTTATAAACTACCAAAATGACAAAAGTAATGCGAAGTGACTGATTCACGACTTATAGAATACCACCCTATGTACACAAAGTTTGAAAAATGTTATAAGCTTGTCTTACTTGATACAAAGTCTATGCTATTAAATTGCATTTTGATTGAAATTCTTTGAATTTTTTTAACAAACAAAAAGAAACAAAATCGAATTTGCCAACTTACCCACGGAAAAAATTAAAAAATCACAAATCAGCTGGGTTGACGCGTTTACCCTATAGATAATTTTGCTAACATCCACGGCATGGTACAATAATATTGTTGCCGCCGAAAGTTTACTGTACTATATATTCTTAAAAAGTATTTTAACTACAATTTTACTGTGAGGATACTTCCCCTCATAACTACAAGAAGTTTAAATATTTGCAACTACACACATGCAAGTACAAATGTACATGCATATAATTGTCGTTCTATTTACATTAAGGCTCCCAAAAATTGATTTGTACTAAAACCAGTTTGTTATTGCTTTTCGTTTCTTGAGGAAACTAACGGTCCATTGCTATGTGTCACGTAGGCAAATAACATTTAAAGACCAAAAGCAAAGTGCAATTGGACATTGAAGTCAGTCGGATTTTACAGGCACGGGCAAATTACAAATTTATTTTAGAGCGCGCTCGAAGTGTATTTCAAAATTAAATTAATAAAGAAATTGTTAAATGTGCACGAGAGGTGCTTCTAGAACTTTTGTCTTCTTTGTTTTAAGCCGGCTCAGTTAAAACCGTGCCGCAATATTCTCTAAAATAAATTTGTTTTCTATATTTGGAATCGCGCGGACGTGAACAATAAAAGTGTGTCGAGTCAAGCGGTCATAGAAAAGAAATAAAAAGAATATTCTAAAATAAATAGAGACCAAATTAAACTTAAAATGTCAGAACATGAATTGGTCAATCATTGTAAAAAATGTTGTCAGGAGGACAACGATCGCATGGTACAATGCGACAAGTGTGATTTGTGGTACCACTACGATTGTGTCGGGGTGGACAGTGCTATAGCTGATTCCAGTTGGATATGTTGCGGGAGCGACCACAGTAAAAGCGTTGTGGAGTCTTCACTCACCAGGAACATCCAGCGGGAAGTACCTTTTAATTTGCAAAGACAGCCGCAGGCAGCCTCGTCGCCGACGCAGCAAAACGCAAGCAACTCCACGGGGAAAACTGTTGGGGCAAACGATGTCAGGCAGACAGCAACGAACGACACACAAACAATAAATCAGTTTTCTAAGCCATCGAAAACTGTAGTAACAGGAAGGCCGTCATTTCCATTCGACCAAAGTCAGCAGCAACAAATATCTAAACAACGAAGTGACCCAGTAAGTACACAATGTGAGTTGCAGCTAAAGCTACTAGAAGAGCAGCAGCGAATTCAACAGGAATTTTTGGAAAAGAAGTACCAGATTCTGTCTCAAATGGGACAAAACGAATCTCAACACATTTCATCCAATAATAGGTCTGTTTGAGAACGTGATAATTTGTACAATTTATCACATTTCTTACTTGATAGTGTTCGTTTACTCGATAAAATCAACAACGAGAGAGCCAGAGAGTGAATATTTTTGACAGTTGAATGATAGAGAACTTGCAAGTTTTTACTGGAGAAATTTTTGCCAGTAAGAATTATCAAGTACGAACATATGTTTTTAAACAGCTGTTTTATTTAAATAAACAAAACTTTGAAAACAAAGCAGAAATTTAACAATGGCAGAGGTAAGTAAGAAAATACATTTGTTGGAACATTTTAATAGAATTTGTTAATAAACTAGATTCCCAACAAAGTGCAGTGTTAACAAGTCAACAAATTACTCTGAACATAGGGAAAACAATGAAACGAAAAGCAAAAAAGAAAACATGAATCAGCTGTTTGCAAACAAATGTTGATTACTTGATACTTTTTACTGGATGTCGTTCGTTTACTTTTTGCGATATTTTTTACTTAGAGAGTAAAATCAGCCTTACTCTCCCAGTAAAAGTTACTTGATATTTTTTACTGGAAAAGTTCTCAAACAGACCTAATATGACGTCACAATGGAACTTCTTCGGAGGACCAACTTCAACACAACTTGCAGCAAGGCAAGCGATTCCACGAGATTTACCACATTTTCAGGGCGATCCAGAAGAATGGCATTTGTTTATTAGCAGCTTTAAAACAAGTACGGCGGTCGCTGGATATTATCACGCGGAGAATTTAATTAGACTGCAGGCATGTCTCAAGGGGAGAGCAAAGGAAGTCGTGAGGAACAAATTGATGATGCCCACAATGGTACCTGAAATCATCCAGACATTGAAGATGTGCTTTGGGCGACCGGAACATATTTTGGAACGGGTGATTGAAAAGGCTAGGAAATTACCACCACCCAAGGACAAATTGGAAGCCATTATCGAATTCGCACTGTGCGTGAAAAATATATGTTCAACCATGGAGGCTTGTAAATTGGATGCACACTTGAATAACTCAATGTTAGTAAAAGAATTAGTGGACAAGTTATCAAGTCAATATAAATTAAATTGGGCAATGTATGCAAAAGACGATGGTGTGCCAATAGTGAAAAATTTTAGTAATTGGATCTTTCAAATTGCCGATGCAGCAAGTTCAGTCGTTTCAACAGGCTTACCAACAAAGAGTGCATCCATAAACACACATACAGAAGAAAATGCGCAGCCAATACTGAAGTGCTATGTGTGTGATGGTGATAAACATAAAGTCTCAGCATGCAATGAATTTAAAAAGCTTCCATTAGACAAAAAATGGGAAATAGTGAAAAAACACAATCTGTGTCGCCAATGTTTAAATAAACATCGTCGGAGATGTTTCGTCAACAGTGACTGCGGCATAGAAGGCTGTACTGCTAAACATAATAGGCTATTGCACAAATACGGTAATGGACAAGCTTCAACTTCAAGGCAAAATAAAAACATTGGTGAAAATGGCACAGGAAGTGCTTCAATGAACTCACATTCTACAGCAAAACGAGATCAACACTCATTTTTCCGAATTTTGCCAATACGTCTCCACAAAAAAAATGGTCACATCGACGCTTATGCGTTTTTGGACGAGGGGTCCTCAGTGACATTAATCGAAAAAGATGTTTTTGATCTTTTGGATATCGAAGGAGTCGTGGAGCCGCTTTGTTTGAAATGGACTGGTGATACTACCCGTCAAGAGGACTCATCTAAAAAGGCATCAATAAACATTTCCAATGCGCAAAATGGTTCGAGATTTACTCTGAAAGAAGTTCATACCGTGCAGATTTTAGATTTGCCCACGCAATCATTAAATATGGAAGAAGTTGCAAAGATGTATCCATATTTAGAAGGTATTCCAGTCCAATCCTACACAAACGTTAAGCCGGCAATATTGATTGGTGTTGATAATTGGAGAATCGCAGTTCCATTAAAAATTCGCGAAGGATCGTGGAATCAACCAATAGCCACAAAAACGCGACTGGGTTGGACGATTCAAGGTTGCAGCGGTAATTACCGGGAAACTAATTGGCTCAATATCCACAGCTGTGACTGCAAAAAGCAATTGAACGAGTTACACCAATTGGTAAAGGATAATTTTAATCTGGAGGAAACTACGGTAAAGAATATAGTATCAGCAGAGGACTCTAAAGCTATGGAGATATTGAAAAATACTTGCCAGAAGATAGACGGACGCTACGAAGTGGGTCTATTATGGATGAATGACGAGCGTCAGCTACCAGCAAGCTACAACAATGCATACAAACGACTTATGTGTCTAAAGAAAAAATGTCAAAAAAATGACAACTTCAAAAATGCACTCCAGCAACAAGTTGATAATTTACTATCAAAAGGATACGCCAGAAAAGTTACGGCGGAGGAGATCAAAACACCAACTGGACCATTGTGGTATTTGCCAACATTTATAACAACAAATCCGAACAAACCCGACAAAATCCGAATGGTGTGGGACGCCGCTTCAAAATCAAATGGTGTTTGTTTAAACGATTATATTTATTGTGGCCCCGACCTTCTCAAATCATTGGTTGATGTTTTGTTGAGTTTTCGTGTTGGAAAAGTTGCCATATGTGGAGACATTGCGGAGATGTTTCACCAGATCAACGTGAGAAAAGAAGATATGCATTGTCAGCGATTTCTCAGGTGGGACAAGAATGACAACGAAACGCCAAGTATTTTTGTTATGAGAGCATTAACCTTTGGAATATCGTGTGCACCATGTATAGCGCATTATGTCCGAGACCACAATGCAAACCAATTTAAAGGCAAATATCCACGGGCTGTAGAGGCGATACAACACTACCACTACGTAGATGACTTTATCGACAGTGTAAACAATGAGCAAGAAGCAATCGAATTGGCTACACAGGTTAAAACTATTCATGCTGCTGCTGGGTTCAACATTCGAAATTGGTCGTCAAATAGTGAAGAAGTCCTTAATCACCTACAGGATAAATCATCTCAAGATCGAAAGCCAAAAGATTTGACCACTACAGAAAAGATTCTCGGTATGTATTGGGACCCTAATAAAGACTCTTTTGTCTACATTTTCAGATTCGCCAGACTAAGACGCGACGTTTTTATGGATGCAATAGTTCCTACAAAAAGAGAAATCCTCCAGGTGCTCATGTCAATATTTGACCCACTTGGATTTTTGTCGTGCTACACCACCACTCTGAAAATTATTCTGCAAGAAGTCTGGTGATCTGGCATTGACTGAGATGAGGAGATAAACGACTCCCAGTACTCAAAATGGCGGAAATGGAAAACGGCGTTGGGACATATATCTGCAATATCAATTCCAAGATGTTACTACCTAGAACTTGATGAGGCTGTGGTCGAATTGCACACATTCGTAGACGCCGGCGAGGACGCCTATGCTGCCGTTTGTTACCTTCGAATTGTACACCAAGGTAACTGTACCGTCACGATTGTAGCAGGAAAGTCTAAAGTAACACCCTTAAAACCGATGTCTATACCCCGACTTGAACTGCAATCGGCTGTAGCTGGCGTCAGACTAGCAAATAAAATATCAAAAAATCGACGAATGGACATAAAGGCGCAATACTTTTGGTCTGATTCAAAAACAGTTCTGCAATGGCTTCGAATGGACCCGAAGAAATTTCAACAATTTGTTATGCACCGAGTGGGTGAAGTCTTGGAGACGACAGATGTGTCACAATGGCGATGGGTGCCATCAAAAATGAATCCTGCAGATACTTCAACAAAAATTAAACAACAATGGGATGTCTCTACATGGTTCGCTGGACCATATTTTTTAAGCAAAGATAAAAGTGAATGGCCTACTTGTGAAAATCTGGGTGATTTAAATAACGATGAAATGAGACATCATACACTTCTTATCAACAACTCCGTAAAGGCAGGGTTTATCAACGTGAAATACTTTTCGTCTTGGAGACATTTATTTCGAGCAGTGGCTACCTTTATACTCTACCTGAAGAGACTTAAAGCAAGCTCCGCGAAGAAGCCACTACCGAACACAATTACGTATGAGATGATTCAACAAGCTAAGACGGCTCTTTTCCGACAGGGTCAAGAAAGCGAATTCCATGAAGAAATATGCTGCTTAAAAAAGGGTAAAAATTTGGAAAAATACAGTAAACTAATTTCTTTGAATATATTTCTAGATGACGAGGGCATATTAAGGGCTAGAGGCCGTGTGTCACATCTTAACCACCATGATGCCATAATATTGCCTACCATGCACCATATAACTCGGCTACTGGTTCAATATACACATGAAAGTTTCCACCATATTTCGCATGAGACCGTCATCAATAACATCAAGAGCATGTACTACATACCTAAGCTACGGGTTCTGTACAAAAGTGTGAGAAGATTATGCCAACATTGTAAGAATGCAACCGCAATTCCACAAATGCCACAGATGTCATCAGTACCACCGGCAAGACTAGCAAGCTTTGAGCGGCCATTCACGTTCGTCGGCATCGATTATTTCGGGCCCATGTACGTGACAGTGGGTAGAAGGAAGGAGAAACGATGGGGTTTACTATTTACCTGTCTCACAGTGCGTGCGGTACACATCGAAATTGCCTATAGCCTAGATACCAGTTCCTGCGTAATGTGCCTTCAAAACTTCATTGCCCGCCGAGGTACACCACGAGAAATATTCACCGATAACGGCACAAATTTTAAAGCAACCTCAAAAATATTTGAATCTGAACCGAAATCGATAGATTTGAGAGGCATTGGCATGAACTTTAATGAAATTAAATGGAAGTTCAATCCTCCAGCTGCTCCTCATATGGGCGGGGCTTGGGAAAGACTCGTTCGTTCCGTCAAAACCACTATCCACAAGATATGCCCAACAAAGAATTACAATGACGAAACCCTTAGAAATGCGATGGCAGAAGCAGAATTTATAATCAACTCTAGGCCGCTCACGTTCGTTTCATTAGAGTCTTGCGATGATGAAGCACTTACGCCAAACCACCTTCTACTAGGGGCATCAAGCGGTTTCAAGCCAATAGTCTACGGAGAAACCGACTTACGTCTACGATGGCGACAAACTCAACAATTCTCTGACCAATTCTGGCGTCGATGGGTTAAGGAGTATATGCCTATACTTACCAGAAGAGGAAAGTGGTTTCAGAAGACAGCTCCCCTAGAGGTGGGCGACATTGTCATCGTCATCGATGAAAACCTACCACGACACTGTTGGCCAAAGGGAAGAATTACATCTACCATAACAGCGAAGGACGGGCAGGTTCGGCAAGTTACTGTAAAAACCCAAAGTGGGGTGTTCCAGCGACCTGTAGCGAAAATAGCAAAATTAGACGTCGGCATTACAGATGAGTAAAATCGTCCAAATGGCTCATTTACGAGGGGGAGAATGTTGCCGCCGAAAGTTTACTGTACTATATATTCTTAAAAAGTATTTTAACTATAATTTTACTGTGAGGATACTTCCCCTCATAACTACAAGAAGTTTAAATATTTGCAACTACACACATGCACGTACAAATGTACATGCATGTAATTGACGTTCTATTTACATTAAGGCTCCCAAAAATTGATTTGTACTAAAACCAGTTTGTTATTGCTTTTCGTTTCTTGAGGAAACTAACGGTCCATTGCTATGTGTCACGTAGGCAAATAACATTTAAAGACCAAAAGCAAAGTGCAATTGGACATTGAAGTCAGTCGGATTTTACAGGCACGGGCAAAGTACAAATTTATTTTAGAGCGCGCTCGAAGTGTATTTCAAAATTAAATTAATAAAGAAATTGTTAAATGTGCACGAGAGGTGCTTCTAGAACTTTTGTCTTCTTTGTTTTAAGCCGGCTCAGTTAAAGCCGTGCCGCAATAAATATGTTCATGGTAAAGTCGCAAGAACAGCTGTTTTCATTTTTTTCATGAGGTTCTTCGCTTCGGCTGTCACACTCACATGTATTTTGTTTTTGTACTCTTTAGCATTCTCATGCTGTTAGTATGCCTTTATGTAAAGTTTGACAACTGAAGCGAATAGAACAAAAATAAAATGCCTGTTGTTGCTGCCTACAACAGCAACAACGCGCGCTACTATTACCATGTAGATATTATTGTACCATGATCCACGGTTTGCGCTTGAACATTTGTTATGCCCACATATTTCCATTATTTGTATTTCATATAGTTATACAGAAATAATTACAAAAACTAATTTCTAGAAAACAAATAAGCACACGCACATCGCAGGTTCCTCCGCTATGTGCAATTTCTTTATATTTACGAGCGTTTATGTTTTTATTTATCAAGATTATACTTTTATGCACTAAAATTTAATTTTATTAAATTAAATTACAGTGAAGAGATGTATATTTTTCATTTCACACTAAATTTCTAAAATTCTACGTAATTTATAGTTTTCCGCTTCTGTCCTCTTCGTATATTCTCTCCTACATTTTATCTTTCGCTCTCTGTTTTATCGATACCCTCACAGAAATCGGTTGGTTTTCAAATGGTTTTGAATACCATATACTTTATCTGACGACAGCTGTTCACATTGACAATTTTTCTTCAGATTCGACAAATCGTCAAATCCATCTGATAATCTGAACTCCACTTAAGTCATTATTATAAAAATAACTAATGCATCATAATGACGGAGTTAGTCACGACATAACATAACAGCATGACTTAACGTAACGTAAGGGCTGTTTTTTTATTCTATCAAGCTATTGCCGCTTATGACTTTAAATAAAAGCGATCCACACTTAATACTACGCAATGTGGCAACATTTGCTCAAAAAATTTGCGGTAATACAAAAACGATGTACTAATGTAGGCAATAAAAATGTCTCTTCACACGAATGCCAACAAACAAAACGAGTGAACCCCTAGCCATTCTCTGGTCTCTCTTACTCTCTTCATTGAATATATCAATACACGAGCAGCTTTTTGATAGTGTTATTGTATATATGTAACTACATACAAATTCCAACCATGTTGAAGTAAAATTAAATAGACTATGAAAAAAGTATGAAGTAATCAAGATATAAAGCGAGAGAGAAATACGTTTGAGTGAATTTCTAGCACTTTTTGGTTCTCTTGTACCAGGATTGCCAAATTGCGCACATCTTCTGGTTGTCTAATTCTAGGTGGTCTTTGTCGCGTCGACTTTTTGATTCACTTCTACGAGGGTTGCCAAATTGCGCGTTTTTTTCTTCTCTACCTGTACATCCTCTTTGCACTAGCCATGGTGTATCAATAAATGAGGAGGTTCTATTCAAAATTTGACTATTCCACTTTTTGTGTTTTTCAACAATTTGAGAAAATAGTTTTTTACGTATGCCCCTATGTATTTAACCCGAAATTTTGGAGCATTATTAAGGACGTCAAGATTAGTCATTGCTTTGAACACGATTCAAAAATTTAGCACTAATATATGTTTAATAAATCCAAAATTTGAAATGGAATAATCTAGTTTTGACGCGGCTGATTAGAATAATCAACTTTTGTTATCATGTTTTGATTCATACCACTGTGGATTAACCTTGATTTGCTGAAACTACTTAGGTATCAGAAATCTTATTTTGAATTAAAATAACCTGAGGTTCATCTTTAAATAATTAAAACTAAAAAAATTAATCAAAGTTGTTTTATTTAATTTTAAAATATGGATTAATCACATTTTGTTCCAAAAATGTATATTTAAAATGGTTAATATCATTGTGAAGTGGAATAATCTACTTTTGATGAACATGACTGATTATTATTTTTTACTTTTATTTATTTTTTCCTGGTGTAATTATAAAGATTTCGCACAATTTTATTTTCGCTGAGTTTTCAATTCAATGCTACCAAACAAATAAAAAGTAAATAAAAAAATCAGTTCTGTCAAAAGTGGAATAGTCAATTTTTGAAAAGAACCTCCTCAAATAAAATTCGCCTTGTTGACATCCCTACAAGAAATGAACAAAGAGGATGTACTATTTGACAGACGACGCGTCGCCGCCAACAACAATTTGTTTAGGCTCACGACGCCGCCGATATGATTGACTCTCATTGGTTTAAAATGTGAGCCGATTTGACCGACTGATCCAATGTTCAAGGTTCAGTTATTTAAAAAATATCCAAAATTTGTATAAAACTGGCAAAAACCAAGGGCCGCCAATAATACCATACGCAGCATTTTCTTTCGGGGTGGGGCCCAACTTGGAATTTAGGTTGAATAATAGCACTACATTAAAAAAGTTTATCTAAATTGGTCTAAGCACAAATTTTCCATCTGAAATGCCAATTTAATTTCAAATTGGGTGGTGCCAACGGCAAAGAGTAGAGAACAAGGTTATCGCTATCCTAGCCGAGATAAACTGCGGTCTAAAGGGGACCTTAGACCTGTGGAGGATAAGTTTCAGCGACTTCAGGTTGACATCAAACTAGTTGAGGTAAAGTCAGAGGAATTTTGAATTTTTGAAGTTCATATCAACTTATCCATCAGTGTAAAGGGAAGTTGCATCAACTTTGATACGCATTTCGAAGAGAAACGTTATCGGCAAAATGTAAATAAATGAACCAAAACTCAACTAGTTTGAGAGTGTAAGGGTATAAAAAGAGTGTAAATAGTATAGAGAACTCATGGAACGAATTGTATGACTCAAAAGCACTGGCGAATGGTTCATTCATAATTTTGATGTGAAACATTGATGCCTTTTGAAACATGTATGCTTTTTGTATTGTTTTATATATTAACATTGTCGAAATGGTGCATTTACATATATTGAAATATATTTATGCTCATTTACTCAGACTCAGAGCGGAAAATGAGTGCAATAAGTTCTCTATACTATTCAATACTTTTTGTTATCGCTCTGTTTATGACAAAACAAAAACAATTATTTCAGTGAGCTAAATATTGCTGTATTTATTTTAACAATATTACAATGTGTTGTTAACAATGTAAGAAAAAAGAAAGTGCAATAGCAAAAGAGCCTTTAGCACAAAAACTATTCTCTTTTTATTTTCCAATGTAACATTTACTAATATGTTCATAGAAATCGAACTGGTACCGTGTAACAAAAAGGTGTTAACACATCGCCCGTGAGTTCGAACACTCATTGATTTTTTATATGTGTGCGCGGCACTTGTTCATGAGGACGTGCGGTCGATCCCTGCTCGCTTATTGACGGCGACACTATCGAGTATTTAGCTATAAAAAAGCTTGTCAAAATACCATTCGGAGGCGGTGTAAAACTGGTCCCAATCAGTGAGTGAAAAACTAGAAGCACACAGCTCACTGGTTGTGAAAATCTCTCCCCAATCCCTTCATGGGATGTAACGGAAAACCATTTTTTTAACGGTGCCTCATTAATCTCTCGTGGAATCTCTTCACTCCAAATGCGACAATTTTGCTTATTAACATGTTGCTCGAATGGAGCATCTTACAACCAGTGAGCTGTGCGCCTTCTAGTGATATAATCACTTATTGCGACCTAAAGATTTACACCGTTCGGAACTGTATTTTCAGAAAATGTCGCTACAATGGACTAAAATGTCGGCCGCAAAATGAACGTAGGACACAGTATCATTCCCGAACTGAACCATGGGTTTCGAAATAAATTTTCACAATTTGTAAGCGTTGTTCTGTCGTTAGTCTAGTCATGATGAAATGGCAAACAAAACTGACCACAATTGATAATAGAGTGCCTGATCTGACCCCTTTGTGACCGTTTAAGCCCCGTATTCAGTTCTTGCGAAATTTTCGTAAGAAATTTAGTCATTTATCTCTAAACGGAAAATTTTGTTACAGAGAGTTACCACATACATATATCGGATTTACCTTGCTAATATTTCAGAAATAATTAATTTTTGCACTTCATTCTATTTTTAACGCATGTGTTTTTACGTTTGTTTACTAAAATAATCGAAATGTCCCCAACAATTATCAAACAATTGTTTTCGTACGAAATATGTTTAGCTTAACAACCCTGTACTTGATTTTGCCTACGAAATTTTCTCAAAGAGCTGAGTACCAAGCAAATGAAAAGTGAGCGAAATTTTCGGTTCATGAAATTTTCGTTATTTTTTATACACGTACTTCTAATGGCAACGAAAATTTCATAAATTGTTATCGGAAAATGGAACCCCTAAAAAATCCGGTTTCTGTCAGAGACTCATTTGGATGGTGAAAATTTATCGAATAATAATACTCCTTTGGTAACCACCATATAAATGGCTCCAGAGGAGGATGTATGTAGGTAAATTTTTTTTAAGAATGTTTAGTTCTGTTCGAATGTGTATACAAAAGTTTGTTAAGAGGATTTATTTAAATTAGCCACGAAAAATCTTCTTGAACAACTGCTCGGAACCGGTGTAAAACTGTAGGTCCCATTCAAACATAGAAAGTGCATAGCTCGATGATTTTGAGAAGTTCTCCCTGCCTCTTCATGGGCTGTAATGGGAAAATATTTTTCTAATAGTTGTATTCGACTTACAGTCTGTTTTCCTAAATCGAATTGGAACGAGCGAACGAATCGGCCAGAATTAAAACGTTAATAACACGAATATTAAAGGTGAAATTGTATATTTATTTAGGATATTTTTTAAAAGAAGTGAACAATGAAATCCAATTTATTTATCCAATTCGTTCGGTCGTTCAAATTCGTTTTATGAAAACAGGCCGTTAAGCAACGTTGTGATATCGTTGCTTGCGGAATTGGGTTTATATTGAATCATTCAAGCTTAGGATTGGCAATGAATACGACCGACGTATTTTAGGGGCGTTCATAAAAGAAAACAATAACTTTTTCCTTATTATGATTCGATCTGAAGTTATTTCTTAGAAGAATATTTTTCCATTTGTTACGGGCTACACAGATCAGTACCGCAATTCTGTAACTTTTCAACAACAAAATTCGGTAGTTAACTTGTCAAAATTCGGAATTTAACTACATTTGTCGTTAAAAGTGATTCTATAAATTATTTGTACCGAATTTTATCGTTCAAATAATCGGTAAGTTACGAAAATTGTCGGTGAGCTAACTACAAAAAAAAAGTTGTAGTAAAGTCATACCGATATTCGATATAAAATTATACATTTGAATTTTGAATGAAATTGAGACCGGCTTTCAATATAAATTCAACTAAATATGGAATACTTGTAGCATACAAATTGTTATCTAAAATTGCACTCCAATACATTGGTATGCTATTAGAAAATTGTGTGCATCAAACACGGTCGCAGGAGAGAAGAATTCTAAGACAAATTGAAGATCCGTTTGACTTGAGTAATAGTGAATATGTGATGCTCTATAGGTTAAACAAGGACCAAGTATACGACGTTTTGGACGCAATCCAACACTATTTGATTTCCAATAGAATAATTGGAATAACTCCCGATAAGCAGGTATTTTTCATCCTTTATTCAAGCCATATAAATCCTAACTATGTATAGGTTTTAGCTGCAATTCGGTTTTACGCCATGAGCAGCCTGTGGGAGAACAATGGCGATTTTCTATTAGCCAAACTTCAATTAGCCGTCGTTTACATAGAGTTACGGATGCCACAACATCTCTCTTTTAACACAATGGGTAAAATTTCCAACGACAACATACGAGTGAAATTGTGCGAAGGACGAATTTCGAATAAGTCCAATTCCGTTTGAAGGATGTATAGGGGCAATTGATTGTTCCCACATTGCAATAATTGCACCCAAAAGCCACGAACCACCATTGTTACCACTCATTAAATGTACAAATATTACGATTGTTCAGTAATTTTCTACAATAAGTTTGTGTATTTTACTATAAAGATTAGCGATTCAAAACTTAACATTTTATATGTGACTGCAAAATTTGCAGGAGCTAGGCATGATTCATTCATATGGAGCTGCAGTTCCGTAAAAACCGTGATGGACAGGGCCTTCTGTAGTGGCGAAGAACTTTTTTAATAGGTATTAAAAGTATTTTTTAAGAACCGGAAAGAACCGGTTCTTCAAATTAGCGGAACCGCACATCACATATTATAATACAACTCTTCATTTTCTGGAGGGATTGTGAACGCTTGCATAGTCCTTCAGAATATACAAATTCGAAAGCGCTGCATGTTCTGCTGGAGTGGCTATTAAACCTCGTACTTTTTTTCGGAGTATCTATATTATGTATATAAATTTTTGTTTTTTTTTTACATATAATAATAACTACTTACAACGATTTATCCATATTTGTTTGAAAAAGTTTTTATTTATTTCTCTTTGACAAATGTTTACTACTAAATTTTTTTGAAATTTTCATATCCAAACGAAAAAATTCGTTAACTAAAAAATAGAGAATACAAATATCGCTAAAACAACCGACATTTGTCGCTACTTAACGATATTGTCGTTATCGTTAGAAAAGTTACGGAATCCCGCTACACACAGAGAAGAGATTCGTTGTGACAACTATATTTACAGCCAACTAAAATTTGGCGGTTCATTGGACTATCAGCTTATTCTGCTGTGATTACCAATAATTGTGTTCAGTATCACCAAATGTTGTGCATATCAATTGATTTGTAATTCAGTTTTGGTTGCAAGAACTGAAATATTTAGTTGAAGCCACAGCATCAAGAATCAAATGTGATCTGTCAAGGAAGTTTTAGTTCTAGCAATCAATTAGTTAGATGAACAAAAAATGAAAAAACTAATTCGGTTGTACCAAATAATATATATAGTAGTATGCTAAACTAAAGTAATTACTTGAATTTGATGGCTGTCACAATCATTTGGAGATGCTTTAACCCCTTATGAATTTTATAGAAAAAAAGTAACAAAAATATATTTTTATTAAAATTGTGTATTTTATATTTAAATATAAACAAAATTATTATTATTTGTAATCAGGGTTCGTATTTCGTGCCCATTTTTTTTCGAAAATATGAACCAATTTCTATATCTCGAAAACGGAGCGTCCAATCGAAAAACAAATACAGACAATCTTTCTAAATTTTTCATATTTTCGATCAAAAATGGGGATGGGTTACCCTGGGTATCATATGTATGTTTAAGTTAATTTGTGCCATCCACAATAATAGTCCCTCCAGCCAAGTGTCCACAATTGTCTGCATGTGTTTGTGAAGGCGTCAATAGTGGAGTCATATTCAACGATTTTGTTTAAAAGTCTCACTTCACCTCAATTTATGATAATCACCCTTATCGTGAATAAGTTGGGGAATTTATGTTCCCATGAAATTTTCATTTCCCCCGAAGTGGAATTTGCTATCGTGATATTCCCGTGAAGCTTTTGTTCCCTTCTTTAAACAGCTGTTCAAATTAAAGTCAGCTATCAAAGCGTAGTGAATGTAATTTAGAAGATCTTTATTTTCAAATTGAAATTTTAATTGTGAACGGACCAAAAAGAAAATGTTTAGAATCGGCGCCCTTATTTTGATGCAGGATGAAGAAAGCAATCAGCTTAGTATTAGTCGCAGACGTTTGCGAGATGCGTGTAACCCCTTGGAGTTACCCGACACATCGTAAGTTAATTAAATCCATACATATACATATTGCGCTTGTAAAATAACTTTTGTGTTAGATTTATTCAACATTACAGGCTTAATAAGGCAGCGTTCTCAAGTGTGCTGGAAGTGCTTACTCAATCCCTGCAGCCTACGAAAAAGTCGTTTAGAATTCCGACGATTATAAAACTTTGCGCCTGCTTGCGGTTCTTTGCAGAGGGCGGATATCAAAAGGGAGTAGCTAGAGACTGCGAAGTTGGACTAGCTCAGTCCACCTTCTGCGAAGTGCTGTCACAGGTGCTAGATGTTTTGGAACAGCATCTATGCAGAAAGTGGATAAGTTATCCGACTACAGAGGAGAGTAGAGTTACTGCTCAAGAGTTTTATGGTAAATACGGGATACCTGGAGTTGTGGGATGTATTGATGGTACGCACATCAATATTGTAGCCCCAAACAAAAACTAACATTTGTACTACAACCGAAAAGGGAACGTTACACTGGCAAGTTTGTTTAAAAATAAGTACATACATATATTTTAAAGACTTTAAAATTGTAAATGATTTGCAGATATGCGACAGCAGAATGAAAATTAGATTTGTAGATGCCTCACATCCAGGAGCCTGCCATGACTCTTTTGTTTGGAATACTAGTCCTTACAGTAGTGTCATGGAGGAAAACTATTTACGATGTGGACTCCGAGTATGGGTATTAGGTAAGTACAAAAAATACTTATAGTGATATACATACATATGTAATTTTTCATATGATCATGTGTATGTATATAATTTTTGTATAAATATTTTATAGGTGACGGCGGATATCCCCTACAACCGTGGTTGCTAACATCATATAGGATTGCGACATCGGGCTCTGCCGAGCAAAAATTTAATGATGCACATTCTAAGTGCAGAAATATAATAGAAAGAACAAACGGTGTTCTGAAAGGAAGATGGAGGTGTTTGCTTGGTGCCAGAGAACTCCACTATGAGCCAAAGAAGGTTGTAAAAATAATAAATATTTGTGTAGCGTTGCACAATATTTGCGTAGCGTACAAGTCAAATACAATGGAACGCGATAGGTACCTGGCTACAGCCCAAACCATACGCAATAACATTGCAAACTCACTGTAATAACTATATTTTTTACAACTTCATTATGAAATAAAAGAGAAACAACAAAATTAACAGTTTAATTCATTCTATTTAGATTTATTGAAAAAAGTAAATAGACATGCATGTTTTTTAAAAACAAAATAAAAAAAAACGTCAATTCATTAAAAACAAAATAAAATAAATCACTTCAATTCAGTTCAAATCTTAATACTAGGTTTAAAAGATTTAAATATGTACATTTAATAAAAAGTAAATCAAAAAATTAAAGTTTATTTCATGGAACTTCTTTAGTACTTCGTTTAAATGAGATCTGAAATTAAGAAGGAATATTAGAAAAGTTGGAAAAGTTTACAAATAATTTCAATTTACCTTTTCTTTTAATTATTGTTGTGAATTATTATAAGTTTAATTTCCTCAAGCTCTGTTAATTTTTTATTTTTTTCTATTTTGCTTTGAACTTCTTTAATGCAGAGTTGTTCTAATGTTGATTGATGCTGCTCCATCATTTTTAATTTTTTGGCCTTTTTTTTTTTTTTTTTTTAAGACCAGCACTCAGGGGATGCCCCCTATAAATGCAATGCATTGTGCTGGCGACGGAAATTTAGTTAGAGGAGGGTGGAAAGAGGGAGTAGTGCTTATTTGCATTTGCCTTGAATCGCTGTATGTCACAATTGGCGGGAAATACACTTGCGGGAAGTTTATTCCACATACGGACTGAAGAACGAATCTTCTCTGTAGTGTGTTGTGCGATCGACTGGCCAATAGATAGTAAACGGATGGGAGTTCCTTGAAAGCCGCGTACTTCTGCCAAATGTCCTCACATCTGGTATAAGTTGACGGATGTCCGAGGAACACGCACCGTGAAAATACCGATAGAACAGTGTCACGCAACCCACATTACGCCGATGCTCAAGGGAGGCAATAGAGCTGGACACCCTACTGTCCCCTATCAACACCTTTGCTTTCCTTTGTACACGGTCCAGCAACTCCAAAGATGACTTTGGAGCACCTGCCCATATATGAGAGTTATATTCCATTCGCGGCCTGATGTAGGTGGTGTAGATATTAAGGAGATCAGATGGAGTGAAGTACTTCTTGCACCGCTTTAAAAAGCCTAGGCACTTCGATGCATCTTTCGACACTTCAAATACATGTTTTGCCCAGCGAGCATCACATTGTATTTTCATGCCCAGAACATCAAGAGCATCTGATTCCTCAATATCCACACCATCCATAGATAATGACGATACGACTGGGTCAGCTGTCCGCTTGTGCGAAAGCAGACAGCACTGGGTCTTCCCCGCATTAAAACTTACTCTATTCAATCGACCCCACTCAACAATGGCCTCGAGATCGCGGTTGAGTGTTTCATTCATTATTGACGTTTATCACTAATTTCCTGAAGATTTGGCCTATGGTCGAATGAATATGAATGACAGAGATTACTGTCATCCGCAAAAGAGTAGATTTGGTTCACAGTCCGACCCAGGAGATCGTCAATGAAAATAAGAAAAAGAGAAGGAGAGAGAACAGAGCCCTGTGGTACCCCTGCCGTTAATTTATGTTCATCGGAAGAGATGCCATCTATAACAACTCTTATAGTGCGATCTCTGAGAAAACTCGATATAAATCGAGTGAAATTATCATGCAGAGTCATTGCTCTTTTCTAAGGAGCGGTAAATTCTTTTGTTGGAGCTCTCCATTTCTTTATGATGATTTCTAATAGAATCACTTAAGTCCTTGAGCATAAAGCACAAGTTTTCTTGAACTTGAACTTCCTTAGCAATAAGTTCAGAGGTGGATATTTTCTCCTGTTGCTCTGTTCTTTTTCGTTTAAAGATGTTACGGTCTTCTGCAGGCGATTGTACTTCTTTCGAACAACAGAGTTCATCAGTAACACGCTCCTGAAGTTGAGCTTCAACAGCTACCTCATAGATGATGGCTGTTGTTTCCGCTTCACTCGCTCCCAATTGTGTGAATGTTAAGGAGTTTTGCAAACCTTCTGCTGACTCCTTCATACCTACAAGGTCATACACACACTGCTCGTCTGGTGTGAGGTATTTAGTTTGATTCGGTCCTCCTCCCGTCGCTCGTTGGCTTTTTAAGTTGGCGGCTACTATTGATCTTACATGCCTTTTTTGATCTATCCAAACCTGTTGGGCAAATTGTGTATACAGATATAAATGTCAATACGAACAAGTTATTGGGCAAATTATGAAAATAGTTTTTACCTTTTTCCACTCAGAAACATTTTTGATTGGAGGGCCAGCACTATTCAACTCTTCTGTAAGTGGTTTCCAAAAATCTGCTACAACCTCTTTTGAAATTTTAATGGAGCCGCAGGCAATTGTTCTGTTGCTTTCCATTTTGTTAAGTAATATTTTGTGTTGCGTTTTGTTTACACTTCGAGACCTAGAATAATTTGGTTAAATTTTAATATTCTCATTAAAACAAATAAATACTTACATGATGATATATGTATTTCGCCAGCAAAACTGAAGTGAACAAATTCAAGGGAAAAGCGAATAAAATTCGAGTGAAAAAGCTATTCACGATTAGGGGAATTTTGTTTAACTGCCAACGTTTTTTTTTTTTGGTTATCATTTCACAGTGAATGAATAGAAAAAGGGAAACATATCATGGGAAAAATTATTCACGATTGCAATTTAGGGAAAAGGGAAAAAATTACGAGGGAAATAAAGTTCACGATGAGGGTGAATATGTATTCGTCGCTGGCTGATATCTATACACTTTATTGTTTTTCAGAACTTGGTTTATCACTTTCCGTTTAAAATATTAGTTTTTCTGTAAAATCCTCGTGTAACATTCCAATATACGTAGTTTCTCTTTAACAACAAAGCCTCTTGTGAAAAATCGAATACATAACTTTGCAACAAGTGTTTTTGTAACAGAAACTAAATTATCATTACAGTAACTACTATTTGAACGCGAATTCTAATATTGTACTTTTTATTAGTTGTATCGTCCATTTCAGATGAATGAGGTTTTAAAAATACTCAAATTGGTTAATACAACTAATGTTCGGTAGTAGCAATTTGTATTTAGTAAGACCGATTTTTAATCTATCAATAACATCGGCAAATAATTCTATGTTTGACAATTACGAATTCTAATCAAAAAATAGACTTTATAATGGAATTTCCAATGCCTGAATTGATTTCCAACTAATCTTTTCGCTGTGTGTACAGGGGTTTATTTGCGCAATTAGAAAAAATGTAAACACCAGGATTTGTACTCACTTTTCTCATCAGTGCCTTAGCGTTCTAGGCCAGTGACTGTCTTGTTAACATTTTTCCTTCCATACCAGTATTATACACAGTACTGATCACGTGGCAAATACTTTTTTGGGCAGAACAACGTTTGATGTGACAGCTATGTCAAAACTGCATTTTTGCTCTGTGCAAATTTGTACTACTAATAGAAAAAGTACATACTTTTTAATTGTTATGAATTCCTCTTAAATATTTATTCAATTTTAAATAATATTTTCAATATCAAACATTTTTCATAGTAGAAAATTCCGTCCATACACGTACATACATATTTATCAAATAATAATAATAATATTAGCAATAATAATAAGATTGTTCTCATATACTTACACATACACATAAATAATACCATAATATGTACATAATTTAATCGAAGATTATATTAAATAATAATTTATTTACAATTATTTAAAAAATACTAATGCCCCATGCATCCCTTCAAGGGATCCCGTCATGAGATTGGTTAGGTCTTCTCACTATATTTCTAAGCTTTTCGCCGATTTGTACCCACAGTTTTGCATCAATCGCTACCAGTTGCACTTTCAAACTGTCCTCGACAGTGTCGGGTAACAGCCATCTAAAGGAATAGTAGGTGCTTGGTGTGGGATACAGTCCTGATAACACATACATACATATGTACATAAGTACAAATCAAATAATTACAAATATAAACAAACACTCATGTGTACTATATACATTATTTGGATTACCTAATGGGTACATATACATACATACATACATACATACAACGATAACCATTAAGAGATTTACAATTAAAATACCATTTACAGTTTGGCCTTTTAATCCTTCATTCTTCATCCTTCATTCATTACATACATACACACCCTTTTGCATTATACGAGAATGGTTCAAGCGCAGTCGCAAACCGATTAATCGTTTAGTCAATTAAATATTTTCCTACTTAAAGTCTAGTGGTGAAATCAAACGCACCGCTGCTACAATGACATCGCTTCGTTTTGGATATCTGGTACATACACTTGTACATACAAGTACAACCGCATTACATAGAAGGGGATTAGGTTTTGTGCCATTAATGTCGCCATGATTTGGGCACCACGTAGTCCTTGAGGGCGTACAACGATTTCGCATACCAATGCACGCCATTCTGCTGGTGAGCTGCAGACACGCTGTGGCTTACTTTGCGGTTTGTGGGCACTTGGTCCATATCAGCAAATGACAATAACGATTTAATAGAGGACCACATGCGTACCGGAGCCAAACTCCAGTGGGCCAAGGATTGACTGTTTACAATAGCGTAGCACGATGCGACCACCGAATTAACGACAATTGTTCCCTCTTTTGTGAGTGGAGCAACGAAACCTTTTCGCAGCACCGCTTTTAAATCGACTACACGTTGGGGCCGCAATGCACCCGTCGAATCGTGGACAAACACATGATCGCCCTCCTGGACACGATCAGCAAAAGTGTAAACGCTTGTTGACACTTCTCGATTCCACACCATTACCAAATGGCCCGGTGTAACGGTGAGCACAGCACCGCCTTCTGTGGTCAGTTGAACAAACTCTTGTGTCACCTCAAGATTGCGGTCCAAAAATAATATCACTTCGCTGTATATGGCTTCGCCTTTGCCATCTATGCTAAGGACACGATCTCCTATTACGAGATCGCTCATAGCTTTGCGTTCGCCCGTTATCGTTAAAACGGTGCTGTCTTTGGTAAAGCATCCATTGTCATGGGGTCTATGAGATGAATCTGAAAGAGAAAAGGATAAAGGCTTTAGATTATATGTACTTGTATACTTTACGTATGGAAATTGGACGAGTACACAAAGTCAAGTCACTGGCATTTTAAGCCTCTAGATGTCAGAATGTATGGCAACCCCCTTATCCTAAGCCGGCTTGGGTTCCCTTTGCTTTTTAACATTTCAACTAATCTAATTTTGCGTTAATAAAACCTCCGCAATGGATTTTGAGTGTTGTCTGGGATGACGCTCTCAATGACTACGCAAGAGTCAAAAAGACTTTCACAGTTGTGCATATCCTTTTTTACTCTCCTTCCATTGTTTGTGGTTTGTAGGCTAGGATATCCTTTTGTTGCGTTGCCAGGGTTTAAACCGAGACACTGGCAAATTATAATGCCATCCGGGGTGGTTGGCTTTAGCATCTGCCGACTGTGTATCAATAACATGTTATTGTTGCTTCGCATCAAAGGCTTTGGATTTGGTATTGGCATTGGTATTGGCTTTGCAACTGATCTTGTTTTCTCGAGAGATTACAGAAGAACCCTCGACTCGAGCCAAAACAGATTAATATAATTTTTATCCCATGTATAAACAACAGTGTTCCAACACATACGATACGCTCTCACACGATTAGGTTTACCTGTTGCAATGAATGAGGTACGGAGGCTGGGAAATGAGGATCGTGTTGCTTTCGCAACTGAGTAGTGTTTGGTGGGCGTTGCTGTGTTACGGCTTCTTATCCATCGAATCAATCAAATGGTGAAGAAAAAAAACTAAATGATAACAAGAATTAGACACATTGATCATGATACATGATACGATGACGACGAGTACTCGTCGACAGACGCATGATGATCGGCCACCCACGTAACGTTGTGACCCAGTTCTAATTATCCTTCACATCACAACAAACAACAAGAAATATCCTTACAAAACCATCACTGGCCAATGAGAAAAGATTAATTGGTAGAGGGTTTTGTTTTGCCTTCATCCTTTTGAAAGCCCTAACTAACAATCTGTTGTTATTTGCTGGGGTTGAGACCACAGTTTATTGCCCATCATTTAATTCAATTCAATATTTTATGAACCTTTCAAAACGCCCATTCATTCATTTATGGACTGAAACTGTGCAACATTCCCACTTAGTTGCTTGCTACCCAACACTCTCTCTCTCTCTCTCCCTCCCTCTCACTCACTATGCCTTTGTTTCTTTGTTTCCCTCATAATAATAAAAAGAACGATTCGTTGTAACGTCAGCGCTTTCCTGGTCATAGTATATCGAAGCGCCTGCCTGAATGGAATTCCGTGTAAAATCTACCTTTTTTTGGTATCGTACTCGTATGGGCCTTATGAGAAAGATCGAGATCGAGATCGAGACCGAGACCACTGACTGTGCTGTTTAGCGTAATGAGTCTTATAATCGAGATGGTAACCACGAAATGGATCGTGTGATCTAACCATTCTGTACGCACTTTCATCGTAGAATTATCCCCTAAAAGTATTTTGCCGAACAAGAACTAATGTCGGCCAAGTTTGAGTCTTCACAATAAAACAACCGCTTTCAATGTATTGACTACCTTATGCGCTTTGTATTGACATGATAATGCTTTTATAAACACCACACACACACACTCATATGTATACACATCCGTGTTAACGGTGTGGTCTGTTGCATTACGGTTCGTTCCATCCATCTATCAAATGATGCTTGGCTCGAAAATGCCTACCGACCATTTAAAGAAGAACAACAAAGATTCGTTCCCTAATCGGAAACAATATTGGTGTGAAATGCATGTCGGCTAAATGTTAAAACGAATACTCCGTCTTTCCTATCCGAACGCACACACACACATGCACACATGACAGTTTACCAACGGTGATGCGACGACTTGAAGGGTCATAAATTAATAAACCATTAAAGTGGTTAAAAATTATCGTTAATTTTATCTCTGTTTGACGCTGACGACTAAACTGATAAATTATTACAAAACAGAAGAGATCCATGTACCCGCTCTCTCTCTAGGACAGACAAACATAAGCGCAGGCGAAGGCGCAGGCGCGAACGCAAACGCGTCTCTACATACTCATTTATCTCAACGGTCCAATGGAAAGTGTGACTGCGGTCAAAACAGACAGACATACAAAGGCAAATGACTGACTTTGAACACGGCATTAATGTGGTGGCTTGACAACATCTTAAATTTTGGTAATTTGTTTTCATCATGTTTTTTTTAAGCCCCAACAATGGACACGACGACGACAACGTTGAAGACGACCAAACGCAACCAAAATACGGACACACCAACAGCATCACAGCACACCAGCGCCTGAACAAATGAATGGGAAAAGATTTATAACAAACTGAGTTAGCCGGATTTTCATTTCCCCTTTTCCCTCTGCGCAAGAACGTATAGGCTGGTGTGGAATGCTCCGGCTGGCATGTTGTGTTCCCACAGGCAACTTGAACTTTACGCAAGCCCCATCGATCCTTATCGGCTCGCTCGCATATTGTAATTCACTATCTGGAATCTGTGCGAATAATTTGTCAAGCACTCTTGTCCATCAATCACCTTACAAGACACATGCGGCAGGGCGAAGGCTACTCTTCTGCTGATAAGAAGACACTTTGAGATAAAGCCTGTTTGTAGGCATCATACATTGGTGTATGCTGCTATGACTAAAGAGGGTCAATTACGTGAATTTGACCTTTTGCCAGCGGGGGTTAAGCAACATCAAAATGATCGACCGATCGACCGACCAAAGACCACACATTTAGTATTTGTGTTTGATTTGACATAATTATAACGGCTGGCCGATAAGGATCAAAGGACGTGTTTGTTTATGAGTCCTGCGGTTATGCCCAACGAATACATACAAAGAGAAAGAGCGAGAGAGAGAGAGAGGGTGAGAGATCATTTTACAGGATCTATAATTTACAAATTGTCATTGACGGCGTTCTCTGATGTCACATTGAAGTCAAAATATTTGTGCCATCACTAGGCTTCATCTGTTTTCACATCGTGTCCCTCTTACTCGAGTGGCAGGCACTCCGAGACAAATGCAAGTGCCACAGAAGTGCAAGCGAACACTTAGGCCGCCTTTGATGATGATGCCCGTTTTGGAAATGTGTTAAATATGTTCGAGCAGCTCGGCCGAGCTGTTTACCAAATTATTGGTCCTTTAGGCAAATGTGTTATGGACAGTTTTAACGGAGCATTCTAATTTTCCGCCAAACGGCAAATCACAGCAAAAGTGGGCATCAATAAATTACTTCGATGTCGCCGTAAATCCACACTTGAAACTTTGACGTACTCAAAGTTTCGTTTCCCATGGAGAGCCTTGTTGGCCTAGCATTTAAACGTGCCCCATACCACACCAGAACATATCAGATCACATCACATCATGGTGCAAGCATGTGCGCGTGTACGAGTTGCCTGGACGGGTTCTTCTGCGTGTGCATTGCCTCCTCCTTGGCAATTGGTGGATTCTTTTGATTGTTGTGCTGCAGCAGCAGCAGCAGCAAGCAGCCTTGTTAAAACAGGCTTTCTGTTTCAAATTAATTTCCAATGGGCTTCGTTGGTTATTCGAGAGGCTTTATAGTATCTCGAATGCTCCGGAAGAGCTGGTTGCGATGGTGCGTTGTGTGTGTATATGTGTATGTATGTATGTATGCATCTGTTTGCCTGTGTGTGAGTTGTTTTAGCCATCAGTGGATGATTATTATTAGTGTTTTTATGTTTTGTTTTTGCTGCCGTTGTTGCTGTTGTTTGGTGGTAGTACTTTTTCTCTTCATCCCGAAACAGGTATTTTGTAGTCGCAGTTAATGAAACATGATGGTAAAATGGTTTTTATTCCCTGCTGCCTGGGAATCATCTCGCTTGAGAGTAAACATGGTGGACCAAAATGCTGCACACTGATGCTACTTGAGGTGGGATTTTATGCTGCATGGATTTTGGAACATATTCCGGTTTTGTGCCATGCCGTGGCAAGCTTCAGCCGAGCAGCAGCCGTCGGTTTGTGGATACTTCGTGAGCTTCTTTTTTAAACCTGAAGATGTTTTCGCGGCATGTATTACATGAGTGCCATGAAAGCGTCTTAGCTACAAGCCACAGCTACTACACAAACTACTGCTGCTGATGTTCAAGATGACAACGATAGCTGGCTGAATGGCTGGCTGGCTGGCTGGTTACTTGGATCAACTTTGTTGGAATTTGTGTCGTACTCCCGGTTCGATTGCTGGCTTGTATCATCATAGTTAGTCTCAGTCCCAGGCTCAGTCACAGTCGCAGTCAGAAACGTCCGTCTTTTGGCTGGGTCCGCTTGCCATGAGAAACTCATTGGGTGTCGTATCATCAATTCGTTTAATTTGACAGGCGCAAACCTAAACATGTCAAAACAGCATACCCACAAACAAGTCTCATACAGCATTCAAAAGCAACTGCAACAGCAACGTTGATTTTGTGCGATGCAGTGCAGTGCGGTGCGGTGCGGTGCGGTTAGCAAAAGACAGAGTCATACTTTGCATGTAACCATTCATCTGGTTGTCTGTCTGGCTGTGTGTCTCTCCTTCTGCATGTCTTTCTTTTGAAACTTGTATTGTATCTCAGCAGTTGTTTTAGCTGCCAGTACATACATACAAACTTGCGCATATAAATATGCACGTATACAACATGTATCTGCCTATACAGATTTGACCATTTCTAATTCGATTTGATTTGGGTAGACACACAAATCTAATTTACGCCTTAAAACATTAGCTCCCCAAACAGTGTTGTCTGTCATCCAGCCATTCTGGAGGAAGCCAACATGTAACAATTACCTACGCTCATCATGCAATTGTGCCAAGAATCTAGCGGATAAATACCAGGAATCACAAGTCGTTTGTGGTGGTAATTGACGTTAAACATGCAAAATAATGCTTGTTAGTGTCAATTCCAGAGAAACCCCCCCCCCCCCCCCCCCTTGCCACTCTTCAACTTCAACTTCAACGTCAACGTCAATGCGTGCACATAATTACCCAACAGCCGGGTTAACTTTAGTGTGACTTTCTCCATGTGCAACGTCATTATTTTTAAATTTTGCTTACCAGATTTTACTGAACAATGAATATGCGCCCGGGTCTCATAGTAGACCCAGTCGAAGCCAGCTTCCACCGCTAAGCGTGCCAACATTCCGTATTTACTGCGATCTCGATCGGATGTTGTTATATCCACGGCCCGGCCCTCGTAGTGCAGTGAATTGGCATCGTGCAAATACTCCTCATCCCAGCTTTCCGTCACTCTCAGACGAACTCCGGGCCATTGATTCATAACCGATATGGCCAGGGTATTGAGTTTCTCCTTGCATCGCTAAAATGATTAAATCCAACCAAAATCATAATTAATAAATGCGAATTAAACGGATTAAATAGGTATAAATAATCTTGTACTTTAATAGATTAAATTGTTTGTATGTGTGGATGATAGTGTCGTGTTGTGCCTACAGATGGCGATGCCGTGTGCATTTGCGTGCGAGTGAGTGGGTGTGGGTGTGTGCGTGCCTGCGTTGCTGTGTGCTTGATTGCGTGTATAGCCAACTCCCTCACACTTCTTGTGCGCCATTCATTTGAGGCGTGGTAAAGTGGACGAAGGAATTCATTCATTCGTGTACAAAATGAATGCTCTCACTTGCTGGCGAACACACTCATGTTGTTGCTGTGAATCTCTCCCGCAAGATCGCGGCGCATTCAATCATTACAATTGGACTGTGTATGTGGAATCTGTGATATCAAACAGTTAAAAACAAAAACCCTTTGAACCTGTTGCGCCCTTTTGGACAAATATCCCTAGTCACTTGTACGAGTATGTACATAAAAAAGGATAGAATCTGTAGAATATGTTTCCTTTCAATCGTATTCTTGACAAACATTTGAGTATTTGCATTGGACCAAGGCCCGAATTTGTAGCGGCTAACATTGTTTAGGACTGCACTTAAGAAAATATTGATGTGGTGTAAACAAACGTACGTACCACTTGGATAAATGATGGATGGATTCAATCAGGTTGGGTTTTTTATTTGCATAGTGGAGTTTAAATGGAAGGTACAAATAAATTTGGGTACCTGGTTATGGATTCAAAGGTGTTTGGTCTCGCACCGCTATTTGTTGTGGACAAATATTTTTGAGGCAATACACAATCTAGTATCGACTCAATATCCTTAAAGATAAAAAAAAGACTGGCCACGATGCCACTCTGTTGCTGCTGATGCCTGCATAAATATGAGTTTGTATGCCTATTCCTTTCTCAGAAATACCAGGCTCATAGGTATTGCACTCGACAGAAGCGCAATTTTCAACCACAAAATCAATTATTAACGGCCTTGGTGTGGCTAACAATGGCCCAAGATCTACTGCCGCACAATAGCAATAGAATGTGTGCAAACATTCGTCCCTATTTGTTGGGCATACGGGTAAGCAAGCGTAAAATCGATTTGCTGGCTGAACAGCAATGACAGCGAGAGCAAGAGCAAGAGCGAGTGCGTCAGCCAGTGTGGTTTCGTAGCGGTCGTTGTGGCTGTAATTTAAAGCAAAAATTTTACATTTGTCACACTGCCCAAATTGATATGAATGTTCGCTTTAATAGGCATTCCAAATTGCTGTTCTCTGGGCCTTTCATATATTTTTGCAGCAACAATAGCTGCGTGTTTGTGTCCTAAGTCTTTTGTTTTGTTACTTGGATATCAATAACCGCATCGATTCATTTGTCTAAAAATGCGTTGGCAAACTCGTGAAAATATTTTAATTCTTCAAATACGTACGAACATTATGGAAATCCTTACAGTTAGCCAACCATACTAAACAAACACACAAGTATAATGTGTAATGCATCGCATCGCATCGCATCGCATCGGAAATGAATTAAGCTTCACACACTTGAGTTGTTGTGCGAGCGATTGTGTAGACTGGCACCCTGATTGATTATTTCATCACCTGTCTGGCTGAGACAAAGTCCAGGCACACATCATCACAGTACGCTGTTGTCTTCGAAAAGTGTTAAAACGCTCTCTTCAATAGCATCATACATATGTATTTAAGCGTGTTAACAGCGGCGAATAGGGCTCAGAGTGCCAGTGGTCGACGGGACTGGGCTTCGGCTTGATTGCTAAGTAAATATTTGGACAACGATATATGTGTGTACGTATCTACCTCCTTGGACCCTAATTCATCCTAACGAGTACATTGCACATATTTAAGTTGACCATTGTTATTGCTTTTTATCCCACAGCAACACAAAACGAGCACTAAATACCGACGGGTGCGTAAAGCAAACAGTTTACTACGTATCATTGTTGTTGCCGTGGCTGGTGTTGTTGACGTTGAAGTTGACGTTGTTAATTAAATACAACCACCAAAGATACGCGTCGAATCGCTTGCCCCGCGCACTCACCGCCACCAAAGACGCTAAATGCAAAATAATGTGTTTGCTCTTTCGTAAGCCATCCAAGCGAAACGATGTTGTTAACATTGTTAAAAGGCGCATTCATTTGTAATAATGATCATAATGATAATGCCGATGATGCCTCATAACTCCAGTGGATACTGCGACATGTTGTAAATGTCAAATACTTAAATGCCACAAAATCCAAATTTAGCTTTTCTATACGTAAAGAAGATAGAAAGAAAACTTCCTCCTCATATTGACCTAGGCCGGGGCACACATAACTATGGCATTTTGTACATTTTAGACTTTAGATTCCTTCTCTAATGATGCCTGACATTAGCCAAAGATGAGCCAGATGCCAGATGGGTGTGTGTGTACCACGGGCTATTATCATTTTAATTTTTATAGTTGTACATTATGATGGCTCACTGGGGTCAGTTTACGAGACAGCCAAGCCAAGACTGTTATTATGGTCATCATCATTAGCTGCTTCAGCTTAAGAAAGATTCCGAATTAGCGCGGAGTACATGTGCATATGTGAGTCATTGCAAGGATACTCGTATTTATGTAGCCAAATTGAAATAATGTTTGTTTTATTAAAACCACAAACACACACAGACACACACTATCCCACCAAAGTGGCTGGTGAGCAAAGCACTTGAAGTGCTTTCGAACTTGCAACACAGCACTGCTCGGCTAATCGTTCAAGTTGCCATCATTCAAATACTTGTATTGTATTTTATAATGCAGGAAATCAGTGGCTGAGTAGTTGGTGGGGCACTTGTGCTCGTGCTAATAACAGACATACATAAACATGCATGTACATACACATGTCTAGCATGTCATGCCACACACATCCAGATTGCGGCATCTTTACAAGGAGCACAAACTGGTGTCGAGTGATCGCTTAACGCTCGACATACAAATCGATGGCACAAAGTGTTTTGTTAAATACACTAAACATTTTTCACTGCGACTCGGAGAATCGAGTCAATACCAAGACCATGAACACTCTGCAGGGATAATTAAGGGCTACGATGACACATATGCTTGTATGTAGCTTATGTGCGTAGCTTTCATTGCAGCCGTGTGGGGTGAGGGGAACTTTCGCTTCGACTATGGTGCAAAAATTGCAAACTTCCGTATTTGTATGTTTTCGCTTCCGCTCATGTGACTGACACAAAAGCAATAACTGGCTAAGGATACAGCATATCCGATTACCGAGCGATCAAACGATCCAAAGTTCAACGTTTAGAGCCACCAAATGTCACTTGATTTCACATTACCCAATTCAACCCTTTGTCTCGTACACGGGCAACTTACTGTGATTTACGTATGCACACGTATGTATGTATGAGGTACACCATGCGAGTGGTGAGTTCTGAGTGGTAACTCTACACTTTGCCACAACTCGCCTAAATTGTGTCATGCATTCTGCAGGCAAGGGCGCTAAATACACTTTAATGTGGTCTGTGGCTGCGGTGCGAAAATATCGCTACAAGTCCAAAATTGATATCGTAATATTAATGCACACATACATATGTATGATTACGTGCAACTACTCGTACCCAGCCATATGTGTGCTTGTGTCCCCACCAGCTGTCCCCCAGCGACTGGGTCAAGTGCAAATAAACAAAGACAACTTGACTCATCTGCATCAAATGTGGGCACAGTGTTTACATAGAGGAATCATAAATCCGCTTTCGCGTGGATGTGAATGCGAACGTTACTGTTACTCTTGATTGTTAATTAAAACTTTGATTATTTTCTTAGTGATCAGCGTTTGAAGACTAAAAATATTTCTCGCTTTATTGCTTTGTGATACATAAACAAACTCGCAAATCGAGATCTAAACAAAACTGATTTTGTTTATTCTCATTGATAATCTAAATGGCTTTAATTGCATTTTGTTTGAAATCGACTATGGCAACGATTTTAATTGAATTTCAAATATGAAATATTCTCACCAAATACTACTTGTCTGTCATGATGTAAACAAACGCAGCAGTAGCACTACAGTAAATGAATATCCCAATATTAGTTTGGAATAAACTAACTGGCATTCTCGTGTCCATTTGTCAGCTCCATTCATACTGATGGTACTCGTGGTGTACGAGAGTTCTACAGAAATTTATATCTTTTGATTTGCCAGATTTAAAGAAGTCACAACAGTACAGCGTGCATCTTATGCGATATGTCCCCACTTCCTTGCCGTTTCTTTCAAGGTATTTTTTTCGTATTATCTGCTTAAGATTGCATGTTGTCATTTTTCTTGTGGGCATTTAATCCTATTTCGTTGAATTTGCTGCTGTTTCGCTTATTACTCAGCTTCTATATTGATCCTCATCGGTCGGGTTTAATACATACGCATATAAGCATGAGTATGTATTAGTGTTTTCGGTCAACTCAACTCCCATAAAAAAAAATAAAAATAAATGGTTTCCCATTACATCCCATGAAGGGACCGGGGAGAACTTTTCACAACCACTGAGCTGTGCGCTTTCCAGTTTTCACTCACTGATTGGGACCTACAGTTTTACACCGATTCCGAACGGTATTTTGAGAAGCTTTTACATGGCTATATACTCGATAGTGTCGCCGTCACTATGCGAGGTGACCGCCGCCGAAAGAAATTTGAAGATGGTCAGAGCAGGGTTTGAACCCAGGATCTCATGTACAAGAGCCGCGCACACTAACCATTGCACCACCGACGGCCACACTCAACTCCCATAGAAAGAAAAAAAGCCAAGTTTAAGCCTGTCAGACACTGTCAGATCGAAAGGAACAATTTCAAGAAACTCTTTCTTCATTTTGTTTTAGATTTACACTATCAGATTTGGAGAATCCAAAACACAGCTGTCTGCAAAGTGACAAACACAATACGACTGTTATAAAATATAAATAGATCACAGGAAAACGAAAACTGTGTACAAAGATGAAAGATTTGCAAAAAAGCGAGGAAATAAAAGTTGTTATTCTTGTTTTCAATTTATAAATTATAATTTATCAGGGATGATTTTGTTTATTCGGCCATTTTATTGGTACATTTTAATATTATTCTTCAAGCTCGAGGCCATTCTATATATCTATTAATAGAGATATAGTTTTTTATAATATTATTTCAAAGACGTCAAAATAAGAACGACTTCAAGTGTTACTTAAAGCGATACATTCTTGGGGTCTTTTGCGCCGTAATCTCCTGGGACCGGTGTCACCAAGCACAAATCTATCTTCCATATTTCCATGTACATCTATCTTTTGCACATGTTTTCCAACATGTCTTTCTATTGCAGCATTTACAGTGAGGACATTTAGATCCCGATTAATATCGTCATTTCGATGTACCATCGCGCTTCTACCATATTTCTAAGAGCTTTATTTTCAAATACTTGAATTGGTCTGATGTAGGTAAAGCTTCTCAAAATACTGGAAAGCGCACAGCTCAGTGATTGTGAGAAGTTCTCCCCTGTCCCTTCATGGGATGTAATGGGAAACCATTTATTTATTTTTTTAGGTCCTATTTGCACATCTCCTTAATTCAATGCCATAGGTCCAGATTTGTTTTAATTACACTATGCAACAAAATGAAAAAAAGTTGATCAACCAGAAATGCCAACCCAAATTTGTGACGTAGTTTAGCAGCTTTATTTAAAAAAACAACAACAACAATTTTTGAATGGTACAATTTCTTGGTTTTCAAAATGGTACGTTCATTTGAATTGAAGTTTCTAAGAATTCCCTTCATCGATTTTATGGAAATTTATCTTAAAAAAATGTCGATAAAAATACCTTTGAAATAAGTGAAAATATTTCAAATCAGAATGCTCGGTTGAGAACTTATTGAATTTAACATTTCAAATTTTGCATTTTTTTTTTCCAAAAAATCAAATATTTCTCATTTTTATTTTATCATAAAAAATAAAACGAAAATAGATATATTTTTTTATTTTCGTATATAATACACTGGACTGTTCTTCAAAAATTCAGATACAAACCAATGAAATCCATACAGAAATACAAGAGTTATAGCCATTTTAGTAGATTAACCCAAAATATGTTTCGCTCAAAATACCATACAATATCAAGAAGTTGTCCAATGTAAGCATTTCAATACGTCAAAAAATTGGGTTGGCATTTCTGGTTGAAAAGTCATGTTGCATAGTGTTATTGGAGGTAAATGAACAGTTTGTTATCGAGTGAGACGGTAGAATTTCTTCCTATTAATCAGTTTTTATTTAACTGTGCTCCCTGCAATATAGCGACGAGTGAAGAATCAGATCTGGATATATTGCTGAACTTTAGATGGGAATCTCTTCGTTGTTTAACATTACTGGTACGGTTGAAATTTCTGTTAATGCAAAATTGACTTGTACGGAGTTTTCCTCATTAATTTTAATTTTCTATTTGGAGACCCACAATGAACTGTTGATCATAACCGCCTGTAAGTACACTGATGTTTCTGATGTTGAGGTTAAAAATAAATAAATGGTTTCCCATCACAGCCCATGAAAGAATTGGGGAGAGCCTCTCACAACCAGTGAGCTGTGCACTTTCTAATGTTGCACTCAATGACTGGGACCTACAATTTTACTCTACTTTTTCACGGATAAGTACGAGATAATGTCGCTTTACATCAAACAGCCAGTAACGAGATCGCAAGAGGGAGCGATACCTCGTATCACAATCGATCACGGCCTCTGTAACATATTCTCTCAAACACATTCTGCAGGAACCATGTATATGTTTGGAACACACTCCAAATATTCACATATTTGTAAGTCCCAAACTCACTGTTATTTAAATACAAACATGTTTACTTGCAAATATGTATACTTTTACGTGGAGCCATACATACATATGTATACGTGCTTCATCCCAAACATCCATATACTTATGTCGAAGCATTCGTGTGTTTCCTCCCAAACGAACGATTGACGACTGAATTCAAGAATATAAAACGCAACAGAACAGTCAATATAAGAGACACTCAATTAAGGAATATTTATGAATCGCTGATTGCAAGAATAATGCAGAAATACAGTTAGACAGAGCAAAGCGACAAAAAATTTAAATAAACAGTGCACCAAACACAATTGTATTTGCATCAGAAACAAAGATGTAGTTGCATCAAAAACACATATATTATAATATGTTAATCATTGTGCCTCAAACATGTAATATTGAATAGCAAGCACAATGTGTTTGGACACAAGTATACTATATTTGCGACAAGATCCACAAACACACGTTATACTTACATCTAAACAAGAAAAAAATACAGATTTGTCAGCGTGTAGAGGCCGGACTAAAACCAGGGAAAGTGTTAAAATTATTAGATATTTTCATAATTTGTCAATTCCACAACAAAAAGATGTTATTTATACAACGGGTATACCAGATTAGTAAAAATTTGGCTAATCGGTATTAAACTGCTTATGAGAAAAAAGCAGTTTATTAATATATAAGAAGTCATGCTTGTTACAAAGCAGGGCTGTGGAGTCTAGCCAAAATTGGACGACTCCAATTCCAACTCCAACCCCAGCAATTTGAAAATCCACGACTCCGCAACGACTCCAGCATTTGGAAAATACACGACTCCATTCCAAATAATTTGAACTGCTTATAATTGGCAGTACAACACAGAATTATTTATTTTGTTGTAAGCCGCTTTCACAATGCCAGCAACAATTTTGCAATTCAGCCCCTCTTGTTCCCACTCAAAGCATTTCATATTCGAATAAATAATATACTGTTAAGCGGCGTACGAATCCCTGTGTACACTTGGTATTGCCAACTGGAGAGATAAGGCAAAAGATCGAACTGGTTGGCGAAATATGTTATCTTTGTTGTGTAAGGTCCTTGACCCCTTGGGGTTGTTCGAGACCGGATGCAACCGACAGTTTCGTTGCTCATGCCAACTCGTTCTCACACGCAGAATTTCACATAATGTCTTCTCGTTTTTTTTTTTTACAAAAATGTAACTCAAATTTGTCGCCGAAGTTGGTCTATTTCTACTCCAGCAACATATTTGTTCGAATAAGTAATATACTATTAGGCGGTAGATGGCGCTATACTTCGAATTTCATTTTCAAACTTTAAAAACATCAATGAAAATTGAACCCATTATCTGTAGAATCTTTTAATTGCAAATATGTTTAAATACATAAACATTTTTTAATATTCAAAATACAAACCTGGATGGGACATTTGAATCATGATGCAACTGATAGAGGCTGTGTTGTAAGAACAACTTAAATGATTTGCTTTTCCTTTTGTTCACTACATAACAATGAAATTCAAATGTATTTGGTTCTTGAAATTTTTGGGTTACTTTTATTCCACATACATACCAAATACATTTGTGTTGAATTGGAGATGAAACCAAAATATATTCTATTCTTGCCATGATATATTGGACGTAATACTGGTATCACCTGTTAGAAAAAACATCTCGATTCGAAGTAAACTGTTGCTTACATTGCGAACGCGTATTAAAAATGTCGCTTGCATTGTGATTCCTGCTTAACTTTGTCGTAGAAGTAGGTCTACTTCTACTCCAGCTACCATTTTGTTCGAATAAATAATATACTATAAAGCGGTAGATGGCGCTGTACGCTATTTTGAAACTTAAAATCATCGAGGAAATTTTAAATCAGTTGCTTCAAACGATGCATTAAAAATTATAATTGTATCCGTAGAATTTTTTAATAGCAAATATATTTACATTAACTTTTTATTAATATTCAAAATACGAACCAGTATGTAGCATTCGAATCATGATTCTGCTACTACAGGTTGTGTTATAAGAACAACCTAAATTTTTTGTTTTTTTACATGAACTAATAAATTCAATTCAAATGCATTTTGTCTTTGTACTTTTTGTCTACTTTTATTGTAGGCATACACTTGTGTTGAACTGGGCACGAAAACAAAATATCTGTTATTGCTGTCTTGATGTATTTGTCGTTACTCTGATATCACCTGTTATAAAATCATCTTGATTCGAAGTAACCTATTTGCTTACATTGCAAACGCCTATTGAAATTTTGATTCCTGCTTTAAGCCCGGTATTCAGTTTTTGCGAAATTTTTGTAAGACATTTTGTCATTTATCTCTAAACGGAAAATTTTTTTACGGAGAGTTGCCACCTAGATTTGATTTACCTTGCAAGTATTTCATTTATAATTCCTCTACGCACTCCATTTTATTTTTAATGCATGTGGTGTTACTTTTGGTTGTTAGAATTATCGAAATGTCAAAATAATGGCCCCAAACAATTATCAGACAACTGCTTTCGTACGAAATAACTTGGGCGTAACAACCCTGTAATTGATTTCACCTACGAAATTTTCGCAAAGACCTGAGTACCAATCACATGGAAAGTGACCGAAGTTTTCGGTTCTTGAAATTTTCGGTATTTTGTATACATGTACTTCTTATGGCAACGAAAATTTCAAACTGAATACCGGGCTATAGAAGAAATATATTTTTAAAATGAATTCATAAAAGTACCTATGTCCTAGAATTGACAAAGTACCTATGCCCTAGAATTGATAAAAAGTTTGAAGTTAGGTTTTTATTTTGTCTTCCGTTGTATATTTGTAAGTATAATTTAGACTTGAGTTGAAATATTTTTAACGATACCAAGAATTTAACAATACATCGGCATTGTTGCGAGTGAGACCGATGGCAAACGGTGCAAAAATTTATTTAAAAAACCGTTTCCCATTACATCCCATGAAGGGATTGGGGAGAGCTTCTCGCAACCAGTGAGCTGTGCGCATTCTATTTTTGCACTCACTGATTGGGACCTACAGTGTTAGAACGGTTCCGAACGGAATTTTGAGAAGCTTTTTCATGGCTAAGTACTCGAAAGGGTTCGAACCCACGCTCTCATGCACAAGAGCCGCGCACACTAGCCATTGCACCACCGACGGCAAAAATGTATATTAATGGAAATAATAAATCAACAAATTAATCTTTTCAAAAATGTTGACTTTTGACTTGGCTCGAACGCCTATTCAAGGAAAATATCCTCGACTCTACAGCACCAGTTTTTTTTTTGATGAGTCGGTCTAATTAAATTTCCATGCACACATACACAAATCTACAGATTTTAATCGTTGGATTTCAGTTCTCAATCTTTTTGCTTTGTTTGATGGGTCCCACTTACCGCTTGGATCAGATGCAAAAATATTTTGACGCTTGCTGGCGCTTTTGCGTTATTGTTGTCCATGATTATTATTAATTATAAACACATAACAGAGGTGCGATCCTCTTGTCTGTCCATGTGTCCGTTCTTGTCCGGCTGTCTGTCAATTTACATGGGCCAAAGCTAAAATATTGTGTGTTTTATTATCATGATGTTTGGACAAATTCCAAATTTTTCGGATGAACAAACTTCTGAATGTTTGTACGAGTACAAAGCAGTGGTTCTGTGCAAGAACTTATTATGTAGAAAAATCAAAATTATATGTTCTTTTTGTTCATTGAGAGCTAAAACAAATTCTTTAATTTATACATAAATTTGTGTTATATTCATTGATAAAATATAATTTTTCAAATCGACAAAAGTCGTTTCAGTTTGTTATTGCAGAAACCAATAGAAATGTGTGGCTGCTGATTCGTTTTAGATTCCGCGATAAGGAACGAGTTGGTTGTGTGATAAACCGGATTTAGCATAAGCGAACAAATTAAATCAGCTACTAAACAATATTTTATAATTGTAATGCAGATTAAGATCAAATCTCTGGCTCACATAGTATGAACATATTAACTCGTACATCTTTCCAGTAATTTGATATTGCACATTGCAGTTTCAAGACTAGTATTAGCTGAAAGTATTGACAGATAGCGACTTCTTCCTTGAACTTATCAAGGCGATAGGGAACGACACATTGGGAAGTGCTGCTGCTGGTTAACAGAGCAATAATGTGTTTGCTGGTTGGTGATGACGTTCATGCTGGCCCAACTATGCAAATGTAGGCACAAATTGATTTTGCTCGTTGATGGATACGAAGCAATAATAATATACTATTGTATATTTTGTTTGCATTCTTCTTTAATGGCTTTACGACTCGGAAGATTAGTTATTTTGCGTATGTTTATATTGGCTTTTGTTTATTTTTATTACTTTATGAACTGATTCTCCACAGCCGGATTGTAGTGTATGGGGTTTAGGAGTTTCCCACGTACGTATGTACGTACGTATGCTAAGCATCCCAGAGTTCTTCGATCTTATCTCGAGAAGACGTGATAGCATTAGGGGTCTAATTAAAAGTGACATCATCGCATTTAAGCCTATCTCAAATCTCATCTCTCACACACTCCGGCCCGTTTGTGTGTTAAGGGTTATACGTACCATATTCTCTATTAATAGGATCATATTTTGACGTTTTAGCTTTTGGGGATACATGTTTCGTCATTATGAGTTTCATAATGCGAGAACAATTCATGAAAATTTGTGAGTTCGATTTGATGAATACGAAAATATTTGACGTGCTTCATGCATGGACGATTAGGAACAGCACCAAGACCGCGCTATAAATATCGAATTACCAAATGTACTGAATTCCATGTTCACTGTAATTAATACAAGAAATCTAAAACTGTTTCATAAATGTGTATGTATTTAGTGGTTTGATTTTAGGCTGCTAAACAAATGCGCATGTATGTATGTAAGAATGGAGTATGTGAGGAAATTTATGTGGTTTGCTGTTAGACGAACGAAGGTGACTTTAAAATGCTCTCATGATTTATTGGCCAAATAATCATTAACAAATTGTTTTGCGATTAATGATACCTAAATTCCCGTGGAGAAGTATAAAAATGCACAGGATACGTGGTGTTATTTGTCCGATAGCAGGGTAGACCTAATGACATTTTGGGGTTGTAATGTATTTTGGTTATAGTAAGTGGAAGAATTAAAATTTCGTCGCTGTGCCAACGAACACTGTTATTTCATACCACATAATCTCTCAATGATGCAATAACACCAACACGTCGAAGGAATGTTCGTACTGAAGATAATATCGCCGCTGTAATCGAATGTGTGGAAGAAGATCCAAATTTATCGATTCGTCGTCGGTCGCTGGAATTGGGGCTCTGTCCGTCCACTACGTGGAAAATGTTGCACAAAGATGACCATCATATGCGTCGTTCTTTCGCCGTTTGGGCTCTAGAGCAGTTGGAAGCTGACCCGATATTTTATCGCAAAATTGTGTTCAGAGATGGGGCTAATTCTTGGCATAATGAATTTGTTAATAAACAAAATTGCCGCATATGGAGTGAGACCAATCCACAACAGACCCTACAGACTCCATTTAAAGCAAAATACTTTCCCATTACATCCCATGAACGGATAGGGAAGAGCTGCTCACAATCACTGATTGGGACCTACAGGTTTACACCGGTTCCAAACGGTTTTTGGAAATGCTATTTCGTGGGTTATTACTCGATAGTGTCGCCGTTACTAAGCGAGGTGGCCGTCGTTGAAAGAAGTTTAAGGTGTTCTGAGCAGGGATCGAATCCACGATCTCCCACACAACAATTGCGCACGCTAACCGTTGCACCATCGACGGCCATTAAATAGAATAAATAAATGGTTTCCCCTTTGCATTCCATTTCAATTGGGGAGAACCTCTCCCGACCAGTGAGCTGTGCACTTTCTGGATTGATACTCACTGATTGGGACCTACAGTCTTAACACCGATTCCGAACTGTATTTTTTGAGATGCATTTTCATGACTAAATACTCGATAGTGTCGCCGTCACTGTACGAGGTGACCGCCGCCGAAAGAAATTTAAGGTGGTCAGGGCAGCGATCGAGCCCAGGATCTCATGTACAAGAGGCGCGCACACTACCCATTGCACCACCGACGGCCATTACTTACTTACTTACTTATCCGGTCTCGGAAAACCCCGGGGGGTTAGGGACCTTACAAAACGAAGATAACATATTTCGCCAACCAGTTCGATCTTTTGCTTTATTTCTCCAGTTGGCAATACCAAGTGTAGGCAGGGATTCCTCCAGCGGAGTCTTGGTCTTCCTATTTTTCGTCTTCCTTCGAGTTCGGTTTCGAAAACCCTTCGTGCTGGTTCGTCTTCATCCATTCTACTGACACGGCCTAGTCAGCGCAAGCGCGTTATTTTGATCTGCTTAACTATGTCAATGTCAGGATAAAACTCATACAGCTCATGATTCATGATTCAAAATTCCATGAATTGGGCTACGAATTGGTACCTCATCCACCACATTCTCCGAATTTAGCCCCCAGTGAGTATTTCCTATTTCGAAACCTAAAGAAATGACTCGGTGGATGAAATTATGGATCAAACAAATACCTATTTTATGGACCTCGAAAAATCCTATTTTTTTGGAAGGGATACAAAAATTGGAGAAACATTGGACTAAATGTATTGAGCTAAAAGGAGGTTATGTTGAAAAATAAATATTTTTTTTGCAAAAAAAAAACTGTGTTTCATTCAAAAAGTCACGGACTTATTGATCCGCCCGTAACCCGCACATATAATCAGTTTCAATAGTTTTTAAATGTTCCTGCTAATAAACATAATAAATAATTTTTAATAGCAAATATGACCTTGAACTAGATTATGCATCGCACAAAAAATGTATTAATAATTAACTTTTTTGTCATATTGATTACGCATGTAAAATGTTAATTAACTTCATACTCAGTTGAGAAAAATTAACTTTGAACTCAAGTCAAGTACATACTTAATTCGAAATATTACAAAAATGTAAAAACTTTGATCTCAAACTGATTACAAATTCAATCACCGATCTAAACCCAGCCTGCAATATTTCGAGCCGGTTCCTTTTTTCGAATTTTTCTAGAGTTTAATTGGAAAAATATAGTCTTTTTCAATACGACGTTTATAGTCGACACAGAGAGTCTATTGCGATGTTATATCTGGTCTATTTTTTGTTACATTTTACAATACTTTATCTCCGATTTTTATTCGAATAAATAATCGATTTCGATGCGACATCTACACCGGAATTCGGAAAATTTATGATTTTCATCCGGTAGTATAAAATCAAAATACACTTCGCTTTAAACCTAGATACAGAAATGGAGGATTGTCGACATCGTTTCTATTTCGAGTCTTAATTGATACCAACTGTCGATAAAATTTCACGTCGGTAAATCGTCCACATTTCAACTCTATATCGTCTTGCATAACTTATACGAAAACAAAAGTAGTGTTTGATATCGAATTCGATATCGATTTAGTATTTAGAAATATCGATGTATTTTCGATACGATTTCGTTTCAGTAGTATTATTTTTCTAAATTTTCTGATATTCTAAAAACCAAATATAAAAAATAAAAGCTGTTGGAATAATTGACTTTCAGGCAGTGTTGGTACTGAGAGATTTTCGATCACTACCAATTCGCATATGTGAATTGTATACAAAGATAGATATATACAATGAGTAATCATACCAATGGTACCCATTCAGGCACAGTGAGGGTGCATCTAATGATGAACTTGTCACGGAGTTCGAAACTAGTCCTGCCACTGAGTGTGCTTCCCTAAATTATCTATTATTCCAACAAAAGTCAACCATTTTTCACTTAGAAAAATTTATCAGTCCTTGAAAGCTTGTACTGATATGATAGTATGAACTTATCCATACATTAATGTACAAAAGTATTTCAGTTGGCAAATTTGTTATTTAATATTAGCTTTCATGTTTTTCTGTGTAGTCACAAGTCCCCAAGGACTAGCAAAATTGTATGTCCACCAAGAGACATAGATAACAAGAGACGTAACAAAGTGAAAAGTGGCTGATTAATTATCTCCCATACGAAACGAATGAGGAAAAAGAGGATGACAGAGAGAGAGAGAGAGAGTGACATCGAACAATGTTAAACAGTTGACTAGACACAACACGACGCGACATTCAGTAGTTCAGTTATACAAATATTTACAAACATCCTTGCCACTAAACTATGAGAATGTCCTTGGCTGCTGTAATAGAGCTGCGTCTTAAATAACCAACTGTGGCCAACAATTGTTCGTGTACAATACGACAACGATGCTGGGCCGATTGGCGACCTCGACGTGAATTGTACACGGACAGGAAATGAACACGATTTGTTACAGCTTCAGCTACTATTTTGTTTAATGTGTACTTGTGACTTTTGACCTTGGCCGTAACAGTCTCCTTTAGAAGAAATCCAAAGGTAAACAAATCAGCTACTACAAGCATAAATGTTTGACAGCAAACTACGAATAACCTTGACTGACAGCTTGACCCATTGTATCAATATTTTGGCGCATTTATTTGATCAACTGCTGTTTAACTGTCAACCGTTTCACACCGTTTGGATGTCTAATCCAAGGTTGCAGAAAGTCAACAATAGATTTGGATATTCGAAAAAAAGTACTAGTAGCGACTTTAGCTACTACTTTACAATTAGACATGCTCCCCATAATCCATTTAGCAATTGTTCACTTGGCTCGCTTATAGCTGATGGAAGTTTGATGCTCAAATCCACCACTGTAACTACTTCACACACTCAAAACAAAATGTTTGGTATTAACAGTAAACACTATTTGCTACAAATTAATTCTGCTATTACAGCAAATGTACTGTCATAACAACAATCTGTTTGCAGTTTTGATTTATCATAAATTTTGCTAAATTGTTAGCAGTTTGCTAATAATGTTTGCTGTTAATAAGAAACTGAAAAAAAAAACATACAAATAAATTTAATATTTGTTCCCGGATTTGAGCTTGATTGGGGTTGCACTATTATGATATTAAAATTGTCTAAATAATAGCAATATCCTTCCTTGTAGAAAATTCGGTATTTACATAATTGAAACTTCAAATAATTTTCGTTTCCTTAAAAGCATAGAGGAAATTAGAATAGAGTAGTTTATTTCCTCAATGATTTTAACTTTATAGGTATGGTTGCATGAAAATGTTGGATGATGAAAAGCAAGGGTTCAATAATACCAAACAGACGCATTAGTATAAAACGGCATTTCTTGTTTATACGATAAAATAGTTGTGTTAAATACAATACAAATGTATCCCAATAATAAAAGTCAACAAAATAGTGCAAAAAACATTTAAATTTTACAGTTCTATACCTAAAGAACATGAAAAGGTTAAGTCAACAGTTCTTGTAACTCCACGTGGTGTAAATTAATTTTCGTCGAATATTTTTTATTTGCACAAACCTACCACGAAGAAGGAGTGTGAAATGAAACGTCAGATGAAAGAATAAAATCTCTATTCTAATTTCCTCTATGTTTGAAATTATCAATAATCTACAATTTTCATCTAAATATGGACATTTTCACCGGAAAGACACATTTTGTGCCGTAAATTCACCGTCGTTAATTGCTTATATTTTAGGACCATACAGTTCGATTTTTTTCTATTCTTTTACAAATATAGAGCTACTGACGTTGTGTATTTAGTAAAAGAAGAGAAAATAGTTGCTATATAAGCAATTAAAGATGGTTTCTGTGAAAATGCCTATTATTTTCAGGATTCGCATTGGAGCCAAAGTTCAATTTGACGGCTCCCAACTCGTTGAAAAAGTCGCTAAAATGAAGATGTCGATAAAATTCAAATCTTTTTATTACTTGAGAACAGCGAATATGTTTTCATCATAAACTTGTAATAATAATTAAAAATTACGATAATTTTTCGATTGGAGACACCGTTTCCCATTAATGTCTATATTTGCAAATAGATGTATACCTGAACACTTATGATGAAGACGATTCTAGAATCTTTTGAGCTGCAATACGGTGTAAATGAACATGCCTTAAGTGTATAGCGTTTTTCAATTCTCAAGATCCATTATAATATGGTAAATTGGTGTTATCTGTGTCCACATATGCCGGTCCACAAAAATAAAGACATTATTAAATTTGTAGAAAAAATACCTTTCATTTGATTATCTACAGTTGGAATGGTGGAAAATGGTCATGTTTGCTCTGTGTTCATTCCTAGGAAGTTCATATGTTCTAGAAAGTTGATTATTGAGATCTTAGGTACATTTTTGTAGTTGATTGTTTCCTTGAATCTTGAACGGTTTGCTACCTATGGACCTGAACAGGGAAAAAATGGTAAAAAAAATGTTTTTAAAGTTTTTTTTCGATTTTGACCTTGAAGATGAAGTTATTTTGATTTTACATGTGGACAATTTTTATTCGTTATGACAAGAGCTATAATTTTCCCCCAAATATAAATCAAAATTCCGAACGAATTGCAAGATATGAGCCTGACAAAATGATAACTTTTTTGCAAAAAGACACCGAGGCCCCAAATCTTTGGGGCCCATAAAGAAAAATGCCTGACTTTGGGCAAAACTGGGAGACACGGTTCTTTTTTTTTTTGTCTTTTATCAGCGTTTATGGTTATATTTTTACGTGTTGCACTGTGTAATCGTCCAAATGATACCAGTAGTACACCGATAATGACAGTTCGTCTACCATTTAAAATAAAACTTCACTACTTCAAACTTCACCACCGACTAAACGATAATGAATTCGATATCGTTTCTTACATAATTAACTTGATATTGTAGAATGACTCTAACCGACAAGAAAACCTCAGTAAAAATTGGTAAAGATCTCAGCGAACCATTTAGTACGAGGCGAAGCCGGGATCGTGCGATCTCTTCAATATTTTAAGAAAGATCATTATAAGAAAAGCAGCTGTCAACACAAATAAAACTATCAGAAGCAAAAGTCACATTCTGCTCGCGTATGCTGATGATTTAGATGTCATTGGGCGAACTCTGCGAGCAGCAATTTCGCAAATCGCGAAGGAATCAGTAGAAGTGGGTTTGGCGGTAAATGAGGGTAAGACAAAATTAATGGTTTCGAAAAGCAGAACATCCAACCCGTTTGTAGGAAAGGTTGAACATTAATAGCCGTTATAATATCGAGGTATGGGACGCATTCATTTACCTAGGACCTGCCATTAATAAAACCAATACCTTGAAATCAAACAGAGAATTGTGCTTGCAAACAGGTGATATTTCGGGATAAGCAAGCACTTCAGAGATAATACCCTCTCTCAAGAAGCAAATATGTAACTCTATCAGACTCTCATACAACCTCTCTTGCATTATGGCGCTGAATTTAATGATTGCAATGATTTCATCATTCGAATAACAACACGCTGAAAAATTTGTCTTTTTTTATTGTTTGGATGCAAATATAACGTGTTTGTAGCTTACCGCAAATATAGTATACTTGTGTCCAAACACATTGTGTTTGGTATTCAATATAATATAGTAATAGGTTATATTATATGTATTTGTGACCCAAATGTGGATTTGTTTGTTGAAAAGTGCCGAAAACACCGGTGTCTGTCGCAATAAAGAAACAAAAAGCAGCAGATCTTCAATTCACGAAAACAATCCTTGCAAATATGTACATGGTTCCTGCAATATATTGCTGGGGCAGTTATTTTTCTGCGTGAATTAAATAATTTAAATGAGTATATCTATTAATTGTTTTACTGTTTACAAGATTATCATTCCTGAAAATTACGAAATTGCGAAAAATTCGAAATGATTTTCAAATTTAAATAAGTTCAATGTGAATATCAATTAAACTTGTCAATTTTACATTAAACAGGCATTGAAAATTGGAAAATGATTTACATTTTAATTTAAAAATAAAACGTTATTGTTAAATTTTAATACGTCTGTGAAATTTTGTGGTCGTCAATAAAAATATTCAATTAATTTCAATATAAACCAATTCAATTCAGTTCAATTCAATTAAGATGAAAGGAATTGAACTGAATTAGACTAAGGTAGATTAGATTGAATCGCCTTGGACTAAATTGATGGAACTGAATTGAATTGCATTGCATTAAGTTGAATTGAACTGAATTTAATTGAATTGGATTGGATTGGATTGTATTGAATTGAATTGAATTGTATTGAGTTGAATAGAATTGAATTGAATTGAATTGAGTTGAATGGAATTAAATTGAATTGTATTGAATTGAATTGATTTGTATTGAATTGTATGGAATTGAATTGAATTGAATTCAATTGAATTTAATTGAATTGAATGGTATTGAAGTGAATTGAATTGTATTGAGAATTGAATGAATTGAGTTGAATGGAATTAAATTGAATTGAGTTGAATGGAATTAAATTGAATTGTATTGAATTGAATTGAATTTAATTGAATTGAATGGTATTGAATTGATTTGAATTGAATTGAATTGAATTGAATTGATTTGTATTGAATTGAATTGAATTGAATTGAATTGAATTGAATTGAATAGAATTGAACAGAATTGAATTGAATTTAATTGAATTGAATGGTATTGAATTGAATTGAATTGAATTGTATTGAGTTGAATAGAATTGAATTGAATTGAGTTGAATGGAATTAAATTGAACTGAGTTGAATGGAATTTAATTGTATTGAATTGAATTGAATTGAATTGAATTGAATTGAATTGTATTGAATTGAATTGAATTGAATTGAATTGAAATGAATTGAATTGAATTGAATTGAATTGAATTGAATTGAATTGAATTGAATTGAATTGAATTGAATTGAATTGAATTGAATTGAATTGAATTGAATTGAATTGAATTGAATTGAATTGAATTGAATTGAATTGAATTGAATTGTATTGAATTAAATAGAATTGAACTGTATTGAATTGAATTCAATTGAATTGAATTGAAGTGAATTGAATTGAATTGAATTGAATTGAATTGAATTGAATTGAATTGAATTGAATTGAATTGAATTGAATTGAATTGAATTGAATTGAATTGAATTGAATTGAATTGAATTGAATTGAATTGAATTGAATTGAATTGAATTGAATTGAATTGAATTGTATTGTATTGAATTGAATAGAATTGAAAGGAACTTAATTGAATTTAATTGAGTTAAATGGAATTGAATTGTATTGAATTGAATTGAATAGATTTGAATTCAATTGAACTGAATTGAATTGGATTTAATTGAATTGAATTGATTGAATTCATTGAATTGATTGAATTGATTGAATTGATTGTATTGATTGAATTGATTGAATTGATTGAATTGATTGAATTGATTGAATTGATTGAATTGATTGAATTAATTGAATTGATTGAATTGAATTAAATTAAATTAAATTGAATTGAATTGAATGGAATTAACTGATGTGTTCTTTAAAGGAAAATTTAAAAATATTAAAATCTGAGAAATGATGTTATATTTCCAGAATAATAATTAATTAATATTTTTTACAAAAATTTTAACATATTGTTTTCCATACAAAACGAACAAATCGAAAATTTACCGTAATTAAAACCGAAAATTAATCGGGTTTTCCCATTCTTGGAAACCGAAACCCGGTTATCCGAAAAAGTGATTTTTCGAATAACCCGAAAACCAGCTATTCGAAAATGCCGGGGTTTTGAACACTCTAGGAATTACCCATTACCCACAGCTTAATGTTGAAAATAGTGGGTAGTTACCCACGACGATGGGGAATTATCCGTCAGGATTTCCCATTGCATATGAGGAATGGATAGGCGCCCTTTACCCATCACCCACGGCGAGGGATAATGGGTTACCCAGGGTAACCCTTCCCCATTTTTATCGAAAATATGAAAAAAATATATATGTCTATATCTCGGAAACGGAACGTCGAATCGAAAAATTAACTAATTTTTACAGATTTTCATAAAGTGCTCCAATTCGTGTGGAAGAATGTTTTTTCAAAAATCGCCCAAAAAAAGGCTATAACTCGGAACGGTGCGTCCAATCTCGAAAAAAATATTTTTTTAACACCATAGGATGCTATAACCAATGGATGTCTGTAATACGACACCCCTTTTCTTTTAAAAAAAATCGCTAAACAAAAATTACCAAAACGACAGAAGTGACTCGAAGCGACTGTTTAACGACTTATAGAATAAATCCCCAAATCTCCGAAACATAGCGCCTAATAAATAAAATATAATAATTTTCCATGGTAGGAAAATATATTAAAAAATCATCTAAATAAAAATCTCTGACACGCAATATTGGTTTAAACTCAGAGAGACCAATCGAAAAAAAATTTATTTTGCCAGTTTCAAAGGGTTTGGAATAAACTGATGCCTCTTTATGTGGTCGCAACAAACTTCAAAAAATCGTTAAAATTTACATATGTATGTTCAAAACTCGGAAACACTGCGACCAAATTCTAGATTATAACACCCACTATCAGACGGCGCCTATATTTCATTTCAAATTTGTTCTGCAGTTGTTAGTGTGCGTGACACTTATACAATAGAACATGGGTTATATCGCTGCTCATTTAGATACATTTCTTTGGACGACGGTCGCCTCGCTTAGTGACGGCGACACTATCAATCAAGTCATTAGCAATAAAAAACAGCCTCGCTAAAAACCGTTCAGAACCAGTATAAAACCGTACGTTCCAATCAGTAAATGTAAATCTAGAATCTCACTGATAGTGAGAAGCCCTATTTTTGTTTATTCATGGGATGTAATGGAAAAAAAATAAAAAATTATTTAGAAGTCGATCTACGAAAAATATTTCTGATTTTGATCATTCTATCTCCAAAACTTTTCAAATTTTTTTTTAAATAATGAAGGAATTGGGGAGATTTCTTACAACCAGTGAGCTGTGCGCTTTCTAGTTTTATACTCACTAATTGGCACCTATAGTTTTTACACCGTTTCCTATCGGTAGTATGAGAATCTTTTTCATGGCTAAATACTCGGTAGTGTCGCCGTCACAATGCGAGGCGACCGCCGCCGGAAGAAATTTAAGGTGGTCAGAGCAGGGTTCGAACCCAGGAACTCATGTAGAGGAGGCGCGCACACTAACCATTGTGACAAACCATAACCATAATAACAGTTTGTAAAATAAAAAAATATAAATATTTTTAAAAAAGTTTGATTCTATTGGGATTCGAACTCCAGAGCTTGGGATATGTTGACTGACACAGTTAAAATTGTCTGCTGCAATAGCAGACAATAACGTTTGCTTTCTCAGCAGTTCTTTAACTGCTGATTTAACGGCCCATTTAGCTGTTGTTACTAACATATTTTTTTGAGTGCATAATGATTAATATACGAGTAGTAATAATTGCATTTACGATTTGTTGTAAATACATATTTATTGCACTAGACGTTAAATTTATCTTAAATGCCTCGGCGTTCTGACAACACGATAAGATAAAACGCTTAAGCTTTCTACACTAGCAAACAAAATTGCGCATTGGGATTGAAAAACTATCGCTGGCATAGTCAAACGTTGGTGTAATTTTTGTTTAAACTACATATTAAAGAGCAAAAAACATTTGTTCAGTTTCCAATTAGCCATATTGATAAATGATAGCTTGCAAAAACAGATGTGTCACTCAATATTCGTTTTCCGCGAAAGTGATCACAGTGGAATTTCTAAATATGACAGCAGCAGCACCAGCAACAGCACTAACAACAACAGCAACAACTACAGTAACAACAAACGTAAACAAGTGTTAAGTTAAACAAATAATTAAGAATCGCATTACTAATTCGCATCGGAGCCGGTAAATGTTTTGCGTTGAAGTTGAATGCACCCAGCTAAGTATTGATCGATGGCGATATCGAATGTAGTGCAGCGATAAGCGTATCAATCGTTTACAGATTAGAACAAACTGACCAAGGTGGGTTAGTTAGGTCACTACAGCAACTAGATACTGGCGTGATTTCCAGCATGTAAGGGGGGGGGGGAGTGGGAGAAAATACTTACCCTTGACATGACATGATCGGCTCCAGTGCCTTCCTCATCCTTGAATATGATATCCCTGTTATTGTTAAATTCCAGTTTCTTAAATTTTGCAGAATTCCTTTTAATTGCACCCTCACTGACGCCCGAGGCGCCCAATGTTTGTTCCGACATATTTGGCACATGTTGTTTGAACACTAAAGGAGTTAATTTTCGCTTTCTGCGTGGCCCTCCAATACCTCGGCCCGGACCGCAACCCGCGGCGGTGGTGAAGAGGCTGATCAGTAGCAGGAGTGCGCAGATGCGACGCAGTGTTAAGGAACTCGCAGCTACACTAGAGTTTACGAAGCGATGGGTTCCATTTACTGAGGGGGTGGTACTGGTCGGGGCATCCGAGGCGGTAGTGGTGGCATGCCGGCATATGTGGCAATTATCGCAGGACATATCTGTAGTGCCCTCAATACAGGGTACGCGTTGGTCCACCAGCTCCATTTTTGTGTGGCGGTACTTTATGTTCTATTAAATTTGTGTTTGGTATTTTTTGCTTTCCACTTTTCTATTTGCCAAAAGATCGCATAATTCCCAATGGAATTTAATAAATTCTCACTCACTAAAGATAATATATTTTTATTATGTACTGTTATATTTTTCAGGGTTGCGCACGCTCTTTTTTTTGTGTCTTGCACAGGTATTCACAATTGTATTCACTGCACTTTGTCGATCTTTACGACTGTAAATTCCGATACATTAAATTGTTTAGCACTATAGTTATCAACTAAGTAGTATTCAAACGAGATACTTTTACTGGGTAACGCTTGCTGTATCACGCTCGGAACGACCGTTGCGCTCGCTTACTGATTGACAAATGACATTACTGAACGAGGGTGCTTTCAAGAACGCCGTACGCAACGAACAAATTTGCCTTTTCTTTGCCGTTTATCCTACTCTGTGCTATTACTGTTATCTGTTCAATGTTGACTTGCTCTTTTGCTTTGGCCAGAGCACCTAATGCCAGGCAGTGCACCAATACCATCGCACTACAAATCTGCGCTCAGAGTGAACACAACAACACAAATGAACGACGTCGGTCGGTTCACTCGCCAGCAACCCAATCGAGTTACTCGTCATTCATTTTGGGCGCAATGCGTGTCTCATTGGGCTCGAATACGCACCCTGTGTTCATTTCTATCCTCTCCGAGTGTATGTGAAATAATTTCGCTCTCGCACAAGTGCGAAAGAGACAAATAACACCAACTCACTGACAAGTAGTAACTCATCGATTAATTCTTACACTCAAAGCCAGATGATGAGGCTGGTGCACAACAATACACACCAACACAGGCATACATCTAGCTGTATAGCTCAGTGGATTGCTGATATAAATAGCGATTATTCGTTTGCTTTACTTAAATCTTCCTTTGCCAATTGGATGAGCGTTTCGGGCAATTCAGCGAAATGGCCACAGTCATTACATATGTCCGTAGTTAAATAATGTCTATTGAATGTATGATACTGTAAACTAGAAAGAGGTTCTGTGGTGTCTATCATCTGCGGATATTCCAATGCACTAGAGATGAAGGTGGCTTGAAGGGTATTCCAGCTGAGATGAGCAGTCAGTCACTTCCTGCGCAAAATTAATTGGCTATAATTGTTCAACTAAATACACAATTGATATCTTAACATTTGTAGTAAACATAAAACATTCATTCATTTGATCGTGATCAGTTTAAAGAATATCGCACGTGAATTTTTGGACGGACATCTTGTTAACAGCCACCAAATATTTCGGATGTACACACACACATATAATATATAGAATGTATGTATGTATATACTACACACATGGGCATGTGTTGGATATTAAAAATCCCCACGGACACGAACACACATGCGCCCATGCATATCTATACTCGTACTCACACTTGAACGACACATTAAGCATTCTCTCACACTGCCACGGAACTCATCAAACGCCATTGCAGTGGTGTGCGTGTGTGTGGGGCGGAGCTGCTCAGGGCATATTTTTCTGAATCAGCAGCAACAACAACAACAACACACCGCTTTATATTTATAAAACAAAAAGTACTCCATTAAACAACAAGGCAGATGATGATGACAACGATGATCATCATCTGCTCCATCGTCATGGATGTCGGTATGGTAGTATCATCATTTTAAAGCGCGACCTAACAAGAAATATAAAATACTTTCAACTTAAATTCAAGTCACTTTGTTGTTGAGATCCCATTCAAGAACAACTTAAACCACGATCTGGAATCCCAAGGAAGCCCTAATAAACGACAGTCGCTTAACAACGTACAGTGCAGCATCTTCGCATTCGTACGAGTATACAACATTTTGAATTGAGAGAGTCAATCTGTTCTCGGAAAAAATTAAACACAAATTGATACTTTTTATTTAATTTAATTACAACCGCAACTAAATGACGCTTTCGTAAAAATTAAATTGAAAAACACTGCGATAACAATCTGCTCCTGCAAAACAATCATTGACAATGAATGCCTGTTGACGTTAGGAATCTACAATTGAAGAGGCTTCAGCACGTCCCTCAGTTTCGCGAGAAAAGAAATTATTTGCACAGCGCAGAATAACAAAACTGTTATTATAGAACCTTTTCCATCGATTACAAATACCTATGGAGGGAGGTCTTAACACAATCAGTGAACTGTGCGCTTTCTAGGTTTAAACTCCATGATGGGGGCCCACAGTTTTACACTGGTTCCGAAGCTGTTTACGTGGGTAAACACAGACAAGAGATTCGTTGTCACAACTAAATTTACAGCCAACTAAAATTGGGCTGTTCCTCGTACTATCATCACATTATTCAGTTGTGATTACCAAAAATTGTGTTCCGTATCACCAAATGTTGTGCATATCAATCGATTTGAAATTCAGTTTTGGTTGCAAGAGTTTTAGTTGTAGCAATCAAATTATCCTGAAGTGGTGATTATTCTATTTGTTGGATCAATGAAAAATTTAGAACATAATTGTAAAAGCAAATAATATTTGGCATCTTGCATAGGTTTTTTAATTTGCATTGGATTTTAATTTGCATTACTTTATCTAATTCAAATGCAAAAGTATTATCATTGTTCGCAATGGCAATTAAAAAATTTGCAAATTGTAATGAAATATGGGAATGCTTTTAATTGTTTTGAATTTGTTTGACTGCTGGCAAGTCTGTTTTTAATGTATTTTATATGCCCAGGTTTGTGGCTTTGATAGGTATTGCCTCATAGTGCTTTCGAATTTATAAACCTGTACTGTATAAAATATTTGAAATTCAAAACGTGCCAGATATGAAGGAAATGTTTTGAAAATAAAGTAAGTACAATGGCCAATGGTATTGAAACTATTTTGAATTTTCATTTCGAAAGGTAATTCAAATTAAACTAGAAATTATTATTAGTTTTCAGTTGTTTCGGCTTAAGGTCATAAGAATAAAAAGAAAACACTTCAAGTATTTCTTCTTACAATTTTATTAATATTTTCCAATATTTCGACCAACTTCGTTGATCATTTTCAAGGATCTGATACAACAAGAATAAACACAAACAATTCATAAACATTATTGTACAGTTCAAACAAGAATCAACATAAACAAATATATTATTTTCCCCAAAGGCAGAACGATTAATTTTAATTACATTTTGAGATAACACAGAGCGCGTCCAAGTTTTTCCGCAGGATTATGTCAACTGATTTGCCCTTCTCTTGAATTTGTCAATTGTGTGCCTATACACATGCGCACATTGATCTGTATCTCTTTTGAAATTAAGCCTTTTCTCCGATGGAACGTCAATTATATGCAACATTTCCCAGAAGAGGCGTCTCGGGTAATTTTTCTCTTCAGTCAGAATTTCCACTTCGTCAAAATTTGGTTTGTGTCCAGTTAAAGTACAGTGGGCTGCGAGTGCTGTCTTCTGTTCTATCGGCTTATAATGAGCTTTTTGGTCCGACTTATGAGCAGATATTCTAGATTTCAATTTACTCATTGTAGTGGCAACATATACTTTCTGGCATATGCTGGACTTGTCACCACTACATGGAATTTTGTACACAACGTTTGGCCCGTCATTTTCGTCAATAATAGACTTTGTCCTACTAAATAAACTATTCACGGTTAAATTCGATTTCAACGCCAATTCATATTTTCCGTTGTCATATATATTGGAATGTTTCAATCTTTCATTATTATTGTCATATAATTAATTTGCCCCATGTATGTTTGACATGCTCAACTAACTACTTGAATTTAATGGCTGTCACAATCATTTGTTGATGCCATATCACATTATGAATTTTATAGAAAAAAAAATAATTCTTTATTAAAATTGTTTATTTTACATTTAAATACAAATAAAATTATTGTTATTTATAACCAGGTTTCGTTTTTCGTTACCCTGGGTTTCATCGAAACGGAGCGTCGAATCCAAAAAATAATAATTAGTTTACCTCTTTTGGAGGCTGTAACCAATGGATGGATGTCTTTAATGCGGCATCACTTTTTTTTCAAAAACAAAAATTCAACCGAACCTCAGTTGCATTGCCAGTTGTCGAAAAGTTATTACATCAGTTGCTTGATAGAGGTTATATTGACAACCTCGAATTGTTGGTTGCTGTATAGTTTTTAAAACAAAACGTTCAGGTGAACGATAAGGAGTCAAAAGCTGTGGTTCTAAAGAAAATCCCAATTTTTTGTTGTTAAATTGTAAGGTTTATAAAAATTTGTGCATCACCGTCACTATGCGAAGTGACCACCGCCGAAAGAAATGTTAAGGTGGTCTGAGCAGGGATCGAACCCAGGATCTCATGTAAAGGGTCCGCCAAATAACTTTTTTTTTTGAAAATGCTATAAAAAAAAACTACTGAATATTTTCTCAAATTTCTTTTTTTATTTGAAAGTACAATCCTTCCGGTTAATAATGGAAAATAATTTCATTCAAATGGCTGCCTCGGCTGGCCATGCAGTAGCCTACACGATCGGTCCAATTTGTAAGCACATTATCGATTGTGTGCAGCTGTATTTCACCAATGGCTTCACGAATATTGTCCTTTAAATCGTCAATTGTCTCTGGCTTGTCGGCGTAACACTTATCTTTGAGGGCACCCCACAAATAATAGTCCAACGGTGTCAAATCGCAGCTCCGAGGTGGCCAAACGACATCAGCTCTGCGGCTGATAGTGCGATCTTCAAAAACAGGGCGCAAAACATCGAGTGTAGCTTCGGCTGTGTGGCACGTAGCGCCGTCCTGTTGAAACCAAATGTTGCCAATATCCTCCTCTTCAATTTTTGTGAACAAAAATTCGTTCAATGCTACAATTTTGCTTGTTTACATACCCGCCAAGATCAAAATGAGCTTTATCTGAAAAGATGATTTTTTTTGGCATGATTTTCAAAGTAATGTCGCAATATTTCCCAGCGTTGTTCAAGCATATACACAACCATATTCGTTCAGCGGAAGGATAAAACTAATTATCTGTCAAATCAGACATGAGCTAAGTGTTACCATTCACGAAATAAGCACTAGTTGAAAAAAAAAAACGTTAGATGGCGGATCCTTTACAAGAGGCGCGCACACTACAATTGCACCACCGACGGTCAATACAATATATATGTTTAATTAGTTTGGCTTGAGGTCATAAAATGAAAATACCAGCGGGTTCATTTATTAAATTTTTCCAAAATATTGGGAAATCTTGAAAAAACAGTTGAACCCGCTGGTATTTTCATTTTATGACCTCAAGCCAAACTAATCAACAATCAGCACCATAATAATAAATACAATATTATTTATATAAAATCATACATGGGGCAAATTAATTATATGACAATTATAATTTGTAGTTTAATTTGAATTACCTTTCGAAACGCAAATTCAAAAAAAAATTCAGTACCATTGGCAATTGTACTTATTTTCAAAGCATTTCCTTCATATCTGGCAATTTTGGTTTTCAAATATTTTATACAGTCCAGGTTTTCGAATTTAAAAGTACTATGAGGTAATACCTATTAAAGCCACAAACCTCTACATATAAAATACTTTAAAAACAGAATAGCCAGCAGTAAAACAAATTCAAAACAATTAAAAGCATTCCCATATTCCATTACAATTGACATCCGATTCTACAACCTGCCTGAGCAAATGCAAATTCAAAATTTTTTAATTGTCATTGCGAACAATGGTAATTCTTTTGCATTTGCATTAGATAAAGTAATGCAAATTAAAATCCAATGCAAAGTAAAAAAAAACGATGTATGTATAAAATAGAACCTAGTATCGACAAAATTGTCGAAGCTCGGGCAGCTCAAAACTTATGAAAAAACGAAATTAAAGAAAAATATAAGAACACGAATAATATATATTTGTTGTCGGACAGACCTATGGGGACCACAGGGTTCAAAAAACGAGTCCAGTTAGATACTGCTAGAAACAAATTCAAATTTAATGGTGTCGTTATTTTTGTGGAACGGCATCTGTGCACCCAGATAACCCCAATTTACCATATTATAGTATGTCTTGACATTTACTGTGGGTATTCAAATTAAAGGGAATAATGAATCTGTTTCATTGCTAGTTATTTTAAAAACTTTCAAGAACAATTTTCCAGACTTTAAATACATGGTCTGGAACATAGGTCCGCCCGACAAAAAATAACACATTTTCCGTTTCCTATATTTTTCTCTAATTTCGGCCTTTTTAATCAAGTTTTGAGCTACGCACGAACTCCGGCAATTTAGCCCTAGTAGCCATGTGTTGCTTCAGTGGACTTCTGTACCAAATCTGCACTTGGGTTCAAATGAAGGCACTTCCACCACATTTATTGAAATATTTGAATTTGAATTTTTATGAATTTTTATCTGAAACTCGTCAATGAAATTATCTTTAATCCGTGCCTACATTGTTTTTAATTTTACCCAGTAGATTCAGAGATATCCTTGAAGTATATAAAAAAACAACAATATAAAAAAAAAAGAAAAATATTTTTTGTTCTTTAAAAATTCATACAAGGAAAAAATGAGACAAAAATTACAGTTTTGCTATCAAAGTAGTTAGATCCATATATTTCGAATCAAATCAGCTTTATTTCATTGAAATCGGTGTGCAACTTTCGATTTTGTCAACAATTTACTGAAAAAACTGAATTGGTAAAAATCACGCTTTCCATACAGAAATAAAATTTTTTAATATGTGTGTTTGCTGCTGTTCTATTTTGTCGTAAGCCGTGATAGTTTTGTGTAGATGTAGATTGTTCTGGTTCTTGTCTATGTCGACAACGCAGAAATAACATTCATCATGATGATTCGAAGGTTCCCGCCAGGTCATTTGTGTTTGATACTTGAAATGGGACCGTTTCTTGTTTGCCCATAACCTTAAATACTCTACACAGTTGTTACATACAATATTAGGAATCCAGTACTTGTCAAGGGTTTCCATGGTGAATCCGTAGAAGTCAAAATACACTTGTTTAATGAACTCTGAAACACTTTTTCTATTTTTAATAAACGTGTATTCGCCACAAAAATAGCTGGGATTGATTTTAAAAGTGTTTCTTGACGTAGCCATTGCACAATTTTGACGTATATATCAATAAAGTTTTGAATATATATATGTATATATAGTTTTGAATAAATAATAAGTGTTTACACAGAAAAATTAGATGTTCAAGGTTAAAATTATGATTTAAATTTTTTGTGGATTCAGATTTGTTTCGGCTTGAGGTCATATGTGAAAAAGAAAACAATGTATAGGATTGTCTTTTCGTCACAATTTTATTAGTTAGTTCCAATATTTCGACCAACTTCGTTGGTCATTTTCAAGGATCTAATACAAGAAAAAACGCAAAGTATTTTATACAGTAGTAAATCAATATAAACAAAAAACCCTATAAATATATATTTTCTATTTGCAAGGGAATAAAAAGTTTCTCCATTGCAACGTCAATTATGTATAACATTTCTTGAAAGAGACGTCGAGAGTAATTTTTCTCTTCAGCAAGAATTTCGATTTCCCTAAAGTTAGGTTTATGTCCACTTAAAGTACAGTGGGTCGCGAGTGCAGTTTTTTGTTCGAATGGCTTATAGTGCGCTTTTTGGTCCGGTTTGTGAGAAGATATATTCGCGACTTCAGTTTATTCATAGTTGTGCCAACATATACCTTCTGGCATACGTTGGTATTGTCACCATTACACGGTATTTTATACACCACATTGGGCTTGTCCTTTAAAAACCCCAAGAAAAATCACTTGTACTTTTCGCGTTCGTAGGCACTTGTTGAATGACAAAAATCGATCAATGAACATCTATAAATACTACTTATTTTTCAACTGAAGTACAAGGTGTTTCAAAAGAAGTCACCCGATGTTGTTTGGCTCTCATTTTTTTTCGAAATGATAAACTTCGATTCTGTTTATTTGAACCTTTAGAATTTTATTGGTTAAGTTGAGAAGATGATATCGGTTAAATGGGCGCCGTCACAATTGATTATCATACGGGCTCGTTTTATGGCATTTTTCATCATTTCGGCGAGAACTTCGGGCGGTAGATTCTCGCACTCGTGTCGAATGTTGACCTTGAGGGCTTCCAGGGTCTCAGGCTTGTTCACGTAAACACGGGACTTCAAAAAACCCCACAAAAAAAAGTCTGGAACGTTTAAATCGGGCGATCTTGCGGGCCAGTGCAAATCGCCAAAACGAGAGATGAGGCGACCCGGGAACGCCGCCTTCAGAATATCGGTTGTGGCTCGCGAAGTGTGTGCCGTTGCTCCGTCCTGTTGGAACCACATGTCCTCCAGTCCTAACTCGTCGAATTACTTACTTACTTATCCGGTCACGAACAACCCCGAAGGGTCAGGGACCTTACAAAACGAAGATAACATATTTCGCCAACCAGTTCGATCTTTTGCCTTATCTCTCCAGTTGGCAACACAAAGTGTACGCAGGGATTCGTCAACCTGATCCTTCCAGCGGAGTCTTGGTCTTCCTATTTTTCGTCTTCCTTCGAGTTCGGTTTCGAAAACCCTTCGTGCTGGTTCGTCTTCATCCATTCTACTGACATGGCCTAGCCAGCGCAATCGTGTTATTTTGATCCGCTTAACTATGTCAATGTCGGGATAAAACTCATACAGCTCATGATTCATGCGTCGCCAATACTCGCCGTTGTGGACTATAGGGCATACATTTTTCGGAGTATTTTTCACTCGAAGACTCCTACAGATGTTTCGTCTGCTTGCGATAGGACCCAGGATTCTGCGCCACAAAGTAAGACAGCAATGATAGTCTGGTATAATTGGACTTTTGTTACTTGAGAGAGGGATTTATCTTTATAGCCCAAAGTAACATCTATTCGCAAGCACAATCCTCCGCTTGATCTCAAGGCTGACGTTGTTGTTTTTGTTTACGGCAGATCCGAGGTATATAAATTCGTCCACTACCTCGAAGTTATAACAGTTATCAACGTTCACACTTTGGTCTAATCGCGTGGAGGCCCTGTTCGTTGAAACCATTAATTTTGTCTTATCCTCATTTACCGTCAGACCCACTTTTCCTGACTTCTTCTTAATTCTCGAAATCACCGCAGTAACTTCTCTAACTGTGCGTCCAATGATATCTATATCATCAGTATACGCGAGCAGCATATGACTTTTGCTGCTGATGGTTTTATTCATATTGACAGCAGCTTTTCTCAGAATAATCTCTATTAAGATGTTAAAGAGATCGCACGATAGGGTGTCACCTTGTCTGAGGCCTCGCTTAGTTTCAAAAGGTTCGGTAAGATCCTTACCAACTTTCACTGCGGATTTGGTGTTCGTCAGGGTCATCCTGCAAAGGTGTATGAGTTTTGCAGGAATACCAAGCTCAGACATTGCTTCGTAGAGTTTCCCCCGTATCGGGCTATCGAAGGCCCGCCTTATATTCGACAAATAGATGATAGGTGCCGATTTGTTATTCGTAGGTCTTCTCCAGGATTTGGCGTAGCGTGAAAATCTGGTCGGTTGAAAATCTGTCAGCATGTAGACTGAAATTGCCAATAGTTGGATGAAACACATTCTCCCTGCCTACTTTGGCATTAAAATCTCCTAGTACAATCTTAATGTCATGGCCAGGGCAGCGGTCATACGTTTCCTCTAGGAGCTCATAGAATATGTATTTGGCATCATCATCTTTCTCTTCTGTTGGGGCATGCACACAAATTAGGGAAATATAAAAATATTTCGCTTTTATGCGGATTGTGGCTATACGTTCACAAATCCGCAACCAAATTCATGTTTTTCTCATGGCAACTGTAGTATATGTCGCGGTTTCTTTTTCGTGTGCAGCCATGTCCTGTCCATCGCATTTCCTGGATTGCGGTAATGTCAGCCTTATAACTTTCGAGGACATCTGCCAATTGGATACTTGCACCGGATCTATATAGAGTTCTTACATTCCAGGTGTATATCCGTAAATCGTGGTCCTTATAACGTTTGCGGGAGTGTTCAACAAATAGGGGTTGTTTATGTTTTCTGTTTCTTTTTTGTATTTTCACTGCCATTATGAACGATGGCGGGAGGCAAACCCAGTCCACCGGGTTTTTGCATTTTACCTACTGCCAGGATATTTGATTGCAGCCGCCCACTATGGATCAGGCGCTGACCAGGATGCAATATGTCGAACCTGTATTTTCTTCTTTTGGTTTGTTTGTTTGGCTCATTCGCCTTCTAAAGGACAAAAGAATATGTCCGATAGCTTGATGAGCTTCAGTGGCATCAGTCACCTACTAAGCCTGAGACACATCAGTGATCGCATAATCAAATCAGGCTGCTCATTTATTTTCGCCTTCTCACTCTAGCTAGCTAACGGAGGTTTCCGATAAAGCCAGTGCCCAGGACATACTGCGTGGAGGTAGTGAACTGCTTGGACTGCCCAATGAAGGAATCATTTCTGGCCACTCCCAAGTGAATGGCTATCAGAAACTTTCCACCTCCACGGACAGTCCCATGTCCAAACTCGTCGAATTGCGGCAGAAAAAACTCGGTTAACATGGCCCTATAGCGCGCACCGTCCACTGTTATAGTTTGACCAGCGGCGTTCTCGAAAAAAATGGCCCGTTGACTCCTCCAGCGTGAACAGCGCACCATGGAGTCACTTTGAGCGGGTGTAATGGCACCTCGTGCATCACTCGTGGATTTTCGGTGTCCCAGAAGCGATAGTTTTGCTTGTTCACGTACCCGCTAAGGTGGAAATGAGCCTCATCGCTCATTATGATTTTCAAATCATTATGAACAAAAATGCCATAAAACGAGCCTGTATGGTAATCAATTGTGACGGCGCCCATTTAACCGATATCATCTTCTCAACTTAACCAATAAAATTCTAAAGGTTCAAATAAACATAATCAAAAAACAGAATCGAAGTTTTTCATTTAGAAAAAAATGAGAGCCAAACAACATCGGATGACTTCTTTTGAAACACCTAGTACATGTAAAAGTACTGGCGGGTACTTATGAATGGACGAATCTGTTAACAGTGGCAAGTGTACCTGATTCAGCCTCCTAAAACCAGGGTTCAGACATTAAAGTGCGTTCATTACGCATCATTTACGAGTTTGTTTGCGAACTTGTGCGTTTCAAATTTTTCAAAACTTTCCAAATAATGACCTCTGATAAATGTGGGTGGAATTTCTGTAAAAACAGGTACCCAGCGGAAAAACACATATCAAAAAAATTTGGACTTGCCTTTTTGGTCTTTAATTAACTTTAATAAGACTTGACACTTTTTCCCGTTTTAATTTTTCATTATTTGTAAAAATACTAAAACAGACAGCACGCTGTCTAGCACACTTAGGCTAAAGAAGCCCATTGTGATACCTGCAGTTTCCTCTATAGCAACTATTGACTAGTCGTCTAGCCAATTTGCCCTTGCAATAAATTTCTCTATAAGACCTACAGGAATATCCTGTAGGGCCACGGTGCTAACTAGATGTGTTCCGAATATCTTACTTCTCAGTCCTGCCAGAGCAGGTCAATCCAAGAGAAGGTGTTTCGTCGTTTCCTCGTCCTCTTCCATGCAGCATCTACAGACAGTGGAGTTTCTATGTCCCAATCTTAGGGAGTGTTTTCCTACAACACAATGTCCCGTAAGTGTTCCTATCATTGTGGATAACCTGCCTCTCGCCAAGCCTAGTCCTCTTCCTGTCCACCTGTGGCCAGAGGACCCTGGCTTGTTTGCAAGTTGAAGTAAGTCTCCACTTGTCCTTGAACATATTATCGGCCCACTGCCTGATCTGCAAACGGAAGGTAGAGATACATACTAACACCTTCTTTTGCCGGAAGAACCTGTGCCGTAGTGCCCAGTCTAGCTAACGCATCCGCTTCGCAATTACCTGGAATGTCGCTGTGTCCCGGTACCCAGATGAGCCTGATGTCAAAATACTCTGCCATCACCCTAAGTGATGAGTGCCATTCTTTCACCGTCAGGGACGTAGCAAACATGGCTTCCAGGGATTTTATGGCAGCCTGGCTATCTGTGTAGATACATATTCTCCGGAGGGTTGTGACACTACTTTTCAGTAGTTCAGCAACCTCCAGTATGGCGGTAATTTCCGCTTGAAATACACTACAATAATCAGGCAGCTTGAAGGAGGTACTTATATTTAGGTCCGGTGAATGGACCCCATAGCCCACTTGCTCGTCCAACTTTGATCCCTCCGTGAAAAATCTGATACTACTGGTATCCCCTTACAGTGATTTTTCCCAGGAATTCCTGTTCGGAATAGAAGTCCTTACATTTATCGCTGGTAGAAGGTAGGGGATACAGTAGCCCGTTTTTACGGGAATAGGGTTGATCCGGTGTAGTAATTCAGCGTGTCCGGAATGCCCCGATATCAAAACGCCACAATCTCTGATTCTCACCAGGGATGTAGCGGCTGCCAATTCGGCCATGATATCAGGAGTACAGATGTTCAGGATATCACTAAGTGCAGTGCCTGACGTCGTGCCCATTGCCCCAGCAACGCTGATCAGTGCTTATCTTTGAATTTTCATCAAGGAATTCAGAATATATTTCCCTTGGAGGGACCTCCACCAAACTACGGTGCCATAGAGAAGTATTTGTCTGACTATTGCCGTATAAATCCACATGGTGATCTTAGGAGACAGTCCCCAGCGCTTTCCTATCGCCCCTTTATAACAGTAAAGAGCAACAGACGCCTCCACATTCGGTTTCCAAGACAGTTTTCTGACGAGAATTATCCCCAGATACTTGACCTTTTCCGTCAACTGTAATTGCACCCCATTAACTGACGCCAGTTCATTTGCGGGTATTTTATATTTCCGAGAGAACAAGATAAGCTCGGTTTTAAGTGGGTTAAGTGATAGTCCGTTGTTAGCGGTCCAGTTCAAAATCAGACTAAGTAGGCTGGTTGTACGAATGCTAAGTAAATTGAGGTTTCTACCCGTACAGATGATAGAAATATCATCGGCATAGGAAAAGACATGGCATTCGGCCCTGTCCAATTCAAGAATCAGTTCATTGACAGAAGTTAATCATAATAGTGGAGACAGAACTCCCCCTGCGGTGTCCTCCTGTTAACGGTCCTAGCAATTGTAACACCACCCCATTCAGCTTTGATGGATCTATCCACCAAAAGCTTCCGAATTAGGCGTGTCACTAAGCTGTCGACTACTAGATTCTGCAACGACCTAAGAATCGCCGGAGGTTGAATGTTACTGAAGGCTCCCTCGATATCCAGGAAAGTCCCCAGAGCGAAGACCTTATTCTCAAGAGAGTTCTATATTATGCTGACTATAGAATGAAGAGCAAAAAACATTAAAGCTGCGCAATCTTTTAAGAGCGGAGGTATTGCTGTCGCCCGATGACTTTCGTTTGAAGTAATTTTCCAAAAACTTTCCACTAAATAAACTATTCCTTCTTTTGGAAGGCGAAAATATGCCTTGAACCTAAAACGGAATCGTTTATTAACAATTATTCTCAGCAATAATATTCACTCAGTGTAGCTGGCAATTCTAAAGGATTAGATTTGTCTCTTAAGTGTCTTCTAATAGATGCCACGTTTTGTACTGTCTTCCTCGTCAAAAAATGATTCCACTGAACTTATCATTATTATTAAAAAGTTTTTTCTTTTCTTCCTAAAGACACGTTTATTTCTCACACACTTTAGATTTATTGTTTGTTTACATTATTTACAGTTGGCGAAGTGCGAAGTTACAGTCCCGTCTGTTATCGACGGGAACCACTGTTACCTACGACAACTGGTCAAAGTTGCCATACTTAATACTAATTCTTCTTATTATTTAAACGAGCTTAAGATCATTTATAATTATTTCTTATTTATACCCAATATTTCGTCTCTACATTGGGCGACTTCTTCAGGGAACAATTATAATTATAATAACGAAATATTGGATATAAATAAGAAATAATTATAAATGATCTTAAGCTCGTTTAAATAACACTAGGTCACAAATAACAAAATTTTCTCTGTGATTTGTTTCTAGCATACTTTTTCTCATTGATTTTGACCTACTAAACACGAAAATGAGTTTAAAAAATTTTTCTGTAGATTGGTTTTCGAGATACAAATTTTTGAACTTTTTTTTTTAAATTTTTGGAGGTACACTTACAATTTTGAGCATATCTTTCGTCTTCTTTAACATATTTGATCCTACTACTACTCAAATTAAAGCAAATTGAGTTGTCTACAACTCATTCTCAGAAAATTTTCAAATCGGGTGAGTAGTTTTGATGTTGGTGGCTTAAAAAGGTTAAAAAACTGCGTTTTTTTAGTAAAAATGTGGCAGAAAAATTCATATAAAAATTCATATAAAATATAAAACGCGGTGCTAACAGCGATTTTGGTTTTTTTACGTATAGCTGGCATTTTTCCAAAGAAAATAAGCACTTACTTAACAAAATCTGACAACAAATGGCGGACTTATAATTTTTTTGGTAAAAGACCGAAATTCCGCTATTTCACGATATTTTGATTTTCATTATTTGCACAGCTAACCTACTAGGAGGGATCGAAAATCCTTTTGGAATAGAACGGAACAGTTGCTCTTATACATAAGTTACTTTTGTTCAAGATTTCACCACCCTGGGTTAATGTCTTCTGTTCTGGCAAGGGACGTGAAAATTCAAAAATTTAGTGAAATCAGCAATTTTTTTTTTGGAAATTTTTTTCAAATGTCACAGCACTTAGCAGTTTTGATAAAATTTTTAAATTAATATTAATAACACAAATATTTCATAATTGTAAAAAACCTATTTACAAGGGACGTTTCGTCGATGTTTTTAAGAAAATGGTATAATGAAAATGCAGAACATAGAAACACAGGTGCATTTTACGATACGAATTTTGGCAAACCCACTTTACATGTACAAAATTGTTTGGAAAAAACGTTTACGTAATTTTTATGATTCTCAGAATTAAAAAAAATAAGTAATACACAAATAGTTATTTAATTTTTCTGATTGTGGTTGCAGAGTAATATACGCTTCTGAATGTGCGTGGACGCTCTTCGTGTTCCTTTATGACTGCTACTCCGTTCACAGTCAATTAAAGGGAATTACACTTTTTTATTGATGTGTGTTTTCCCGATGGCTACATGTATCGGATTTTTTTACAGAAATTCCCCCCACATTTGTGAGTGGTCATTATTTGGAAACTTTTCCACAATTTGAAACGCACACTTGCTGAATCAGGTATATAGCCAGGTATAGTATTTATAGGTGTTCATTTATCATTTTTTGTCATTCAACAAGTGTCTACGAACGCGAGTAGTACGAGTAAAAAGTGAAACAAATTGAATTTAAGTGCATATAATACCTACCCAACAAGTAAGACAATGAGTAAAAGACTACGTGTGTTCGAGTGTTTGACCAATCCAGACAATTTCTGCAATGTTTGTGGCGAGTTTATAAAGAATAATCACGCACACACGTTTACTCCAGCAGTGCAATTGCACTATTTGAATTATTTTGGTATTTCACCAAATATCACAGAATCATGGACACCTAAGTCGCTATGTGATCTTTGCTATATAATCCTAACCAACTGGGTAGCTGGCGGAAGGTAAGAATTTTTATTTAAACACATTAAGCAAAGCAAATATAGTAATTTATTTTAATTTTAGGCGCCATATGAAATTCGATACACCAATGATGTGGAAAAAGCCGCTATGCCATTCCACAGACTGTTATTTTTGCCTCACCACAAACAGTGGGGTAGGGAGATTTTTAAAATGGAACTACGCTCAAGTGGGATCGTTTGCACTTCCAGTACCACATTCGAATGATGTACCATATCCAGTGTGCCCTGGTGCATCTCTTCAAAAAGCAGAATCGTCAGATCAAGAGTCCGAGTCAACTGCAAGCGAATTTGGGGCGTGCAGAAAGCGAAAATTACTGTCACAGGCCGAACTAAACGATTGGGTGCGCGATTTTGGTCTCACTAAGGAGAAATCCGAACTTTTTGCGTCTCGGATGGTACAGTGTGGATTTGCGGATTCAGAAGTGAAAGTAACAGCGTACAGGAAGCGTCACCAGCAGTATGCAAAATTTTATACAAAGAAAGACCAAATATGTTTTTGCAGCGACATTTCCGGCTTGTTCCAAGAGCTTCACCAAATTCACAACCCCAATGAATGGAGGTTGTTTATTGACAGCAACAAAGAGAGCTTGAAGGCAGTTCTCTTACATAATGGGAATGAAAAGCCATCTCTTCCTATTGCTCATGCGGTTCATTCAAAGGAGAACTATGAAACTATGAACATTTTGCTGAAATGCATAGAGTATAGGAAATATAATGGGAAAATATGCGCCGACCTCAAAGTTGTGGCCATTCTGTGTGGACTCCAAGGAGACTATACGCGACATTGCTGTTTTCTGTGCCTTTGGAATAGCCGCGCTAATGATCAGCATTATATTCAAAAAAAATGGCCGGAACGAACGAAACCTGTAGTTGGAGAAGCGAATGTTCAGCGCAAACCACTAATAGAGAACCGTGAAAATATAATACTTCCGCCGCTGCACATAAAATTGGGTTTGATAAAAAATTTTGCCAAAAAATTGGACAAAGAAGGTGAAGCTTTACGGTCAATTTTCCCTTACCTTTCGCTGGCAAAAATTAAAGAAGGAGTCTTCGCAGGACCCGATATAAAAAAAATGTTGAAAGATGAAACATTCCCGAAGCTGTTATCACCCATCGAAGCCGCAGCATGGAATTCCTTCAGGCTTGTTGTGGAAAACTTTTTAGGAAACAACAAAAGCCATAATTATAAGGACATAGTTGAGGATCTGGTAAAGAACTATGAAGCAATGGGTAGGTTTTTTTTGAAACAAATGTTAATTTAAATAGCGTTTTAATTCTCGTTTTTTTTCATTTTTGGGTAGGAGTGCACATGTCACTTAAAATACACTTTCTGTATTCTCATTTGGATTTTTTCCCTGAGAATTTAGGAGACGTGAGCGACGAACACGGCGAGCGCTTTCATCAGGAATTGAAGGCTATGGAACGACGCTATCAGGGCATCTATGACACGGCTATGATGGGTGACTACATTTGGACCCTAATACGTGAGACCAATTGCAGCGAATACAAAAAACAAAGAAGAAGTCAGCTGTTTTTCCACATGGCATAAAATGTACAGTTATATCTTTGTTTCTACTCATTTTTTATGGGCGTTGAATTGGTTAATTTCGTTAGTTTAGCTAACCTGGCACATCCATTTCTAATTGTGCCATACATTGAGTATGTAGTGCTCTAAATAAATTAAAAAATAATATACTAAGACTAATTTGTTTATTTTAAATTAAGTTCAAATGTATTTATTCGTTTGCGTTGGGTAGGTAAGCTGTGCAAATAATGAAAATCAAAATATCGTGAAATAGCGGAATTTCGGTGTTTTACCAAAAAAATTATAAGTCCGCCATTTGTTGTCACATTTTGTTAAGTAAGTGCTTATTTTCTTTGGAAAAATGCCAGCTATACGTAAAAAAACCAAAATCGCTGTTAGCATCGCGTTTTATATTTTATATGAATTTTTATATGAATTTTTCTGCCACATTTTTACTAAAAAAACGCAGTTTTTTAACCTTTTTAAGCCACCAACATCAAAACTACTCACCCGATTTGAAAATTTTCTGAGAATGAGTTGTAGACGGCTCAATTTTCTTTAATTTGAGTAGTAGTAGGATCAAATACGTCAAAGAAGACGAAAGATATGCTCAAAATTGTAAGTGTACCTCCAAAAATTTAAAAAAAAAAGTTCAAAAATTTGTATCTCGAAAACCAATCAACAGAAAAATTTTTAAAACTCATTTTCGTGTTTAGTAGGTCAAAATCAATGAGAAAAAGTATGCTAGAAACAAATCACAAAACGACTGTTGGCTAGTGTAATAAGAAGAATTTCAATCGAAGATCGTGGAAACCTTAATATATCATAATACTAATTTTCATTTCAGTGGCGTTGTCAGTTGACAACGCAACTGAGGTTCGGTTGCTATCGATAATCGACCCATGAGTTTTATTTCAGTGGCGTTGTCAGTTGACAACGCAACTGAGGTTCGGTTGCTATCGATAAACTCATAAAAACTACAATTTTTCGAATACAAAATTGCCGTGACGCCATTATGTCTATTTTTTGGAAACGAGGCGCTCAATCGAAAAATCACCAATTTTTTGCGGGTTTCTAAGGGTTTTTCATAAAGTGGTCCAATTCATATGGACGATTTTTTTTTTGAAAAACGTAGCTATAACTCGAAAACTTTTTACCTCGAAATTTTTTTACCTCCATAGGAGGCGTCATACGGCATCACTTTTTTACAAAAAAAAATCGTTAAACCATAATTTTTCAAATAAAAAAATTGGTAAAACACACATATGCATGTGTTAAATAAAAAATAAGTTATGCCCTATTTAAGCCATCCATTGGTTAAAGCCTCCTATGGAGATAAAGTTATTTTTTTGCGATTGGACGCATCGTTTCCGATTTATAGCAATTTTCCTATTTTACCGATTTTCTTATTTTGGCGATTTTTTGAAAAGTATTTCTTCCATACGATTGGACCACTTTATGAAAATCCCTTAAAAATTACCAAAATATGTTTAATTTTTTCGATTGGACGCTCCGTTTTCGCGATATAGACATTTTTTCCACATTTTTCGCATTTTCGATCAAAAATGCTGATAGGTTACCCAGGGTAACCCATAACCCATCACCATGTGTAAAGGCCGCTTACCCATTCCCATGTGTAATGGGTAATCACGCAGTGTAATTTCTCATCGTCGTGGGAAATTACCTATTAATAGTGACGGGTACTTCCCCATCGTCGTGGGTAACTATCCATTACCCTGTGGGTAATCGGGATGAGTAGTTCCCTATTGTCGTAGGTAGCTAGATAAACGTGGTTATATATGCGCTTACACAAGGGGGAGTAAATACGAACTCTGTTTGTAACCATATACAAACAGTTATAAGTATAATTGAAAAATATCATAACTATGTTTAAGATAATTTGTGTCATCCACAATAATAGTTCCTCCAGCCAAGTGTCCACAATTTTTTGCATATATTTGTGAAGGCGTCAATAGTTGCGTCAGATTGAACGATTGTGTTTAAAAGTCTTACTTCACCTGAATTTTTTGGTAATACATACTAGTAAAATAAAAAATACATGCAATTCAGAAACTAGTGTGGTGAGATATAACAACTGCACATATTCGTCTTGTCGATAGCAGCAAAATATGCATGGACTTTAATGACCTTCTTTTGATTTCGTATAAAAAATTATATATCGATCGTTGTTTTTATCCAAAGCATAACAAATTCTGGGTCTATACGGCGTACAATGTGAATATGTATACTTACTTACTATACTCTAATGTTTTTCACAAATTTGTTTCTCACTTTCTGTTTAAAATAATAACTTTCCTGAAAACTCCTCGCATAACATTCAAATATAGTTTCTCGATTACACCAAAGCTTCTTATGAAAAATCGAAGACATAAGTTTGCAACAAGTGTTTTTGTAACAGAAACTAAATTATGATTACAGTGACTAATATTTTAACACGAATTCTAATATTGTAGTCTTTATGAGTTGTAAATTTGAGAAATACTGAAATTGGTTAATAAAACTTAATTTCTGTAGTAACAACTTTTATTTAGAAAGACCTATTTTTAATAAATCAATACGGTTGAATTTTATGTTTCGGGATTTGGCAACCCTAGTGTTGCAATCTGGCAACTGACAGCTCTATTGTAAAGTTGGAAATTTTTGAGGTTATGCGTACTCAGAACGTTTTGACATACGAGCGCTATTTGTGTAGTTTACAGTAACTTAAAAGATTCATCTCGGCCCAAAAATGGAATTAAATCGTGAACATTTTCGTGCGATTATTTTTTACAAATTTCGACGTGGATTAACTCAGCAACAGTGCATGGATGGACTTAATTAAATTTTTGGCGATGAAGCTCCATCAAGGACCAGTGTTTACCGATGGTATGGTGAATTCAATCGTGGTCGTAGTTCACTCCAAGACGAATTTCGTGAAGGTCGTCCAAAATCAGCTGTTGTTGCGAAAACCGTTGATGCTGTGCTATTGAGATTGAGACAACCTTAGGCATTAGTGGGACCAGCATACATTCAATATTGCATAAACATTTGAATGTCAAAAAATGCGAGCTCTCACACATCGGCTGAAACAACTGCATTTTTGAGCACCCAAAACATCGACTTGATGGGTCATCCGCCGTATAGTCCTGACTTGGCACGGAATGACTTCTTTTTATTCCCGTACGTAATAAACAAAGTGAGAGGTTAACGTTTTTCGACACCTGAAGAAGCGGTTGCTGCATTCAGAATGCATGTTTTGGAGATACTTCAATCAGAGTGGCAAAAGTGTTTCGACAATTGGTTCAAACGCATGCAAAAGTGTATAAATCTTCATGGGGAAAAACAATAAAGTGAATTTCGATGATTAATATTTGTTTTTGTTCTCTAATCCCGAAACATAAAATTCAACCCTCTAACAGCGACAAATAATTCTGATGTATGATAATTATGAATTCTAATCAAAATCTAGGCTTTATCATGGAATTTCCTATGCCTGAATTGATTTCCAACTAATATTTTCCATGTGTGTTCACGTACAAAGAGGTCGAAAAATTAATTTGCCAGGGGATATGAAACAAGCCTATAGTCTACAACGCGCGACACCATGAATACGATTTCAGGTCAATTTTCACATTTTATGGATGAAGCGGGTAAAATATTTTATTTTATTCGGTAATGGGCAACTCGATTGACCTTATTCTAAAAATCCCTAAAGTGAACGTAAACGCTAAAGCAACGCGAACGCCAAAGTCAAAACATGGTATATGGTATGTCACTGACATTTGTGGTGTATAGATTTGCCCAACTAAAATACAAAATTATATGTACTATGTGGATTGGAGAAATATCTTACGAGTGAACTGCAGACAATAAAAAATATATGAAAAGTTAGCTCTACTTCAATAGATCAAAAGATTTTAAGAATGCTATTGTCTATAGCACTGCAAATACCACAAATGTTTAAGGAAATTCAGATAAAATGTGTAAAAAACCAAGATTATTTTAGGGTGGCAACGTCGTATAAATTTTCCCATCTATATTAAATTAGTTATCTTTGCAAAAACCACGTGGCGTTTGGCCGTATGTAAAATGTATTGGTTCTTTTCTTCAATAATGTCTTAACATCAACCGATGTTTATATTTTTTTTTAATAGAATTATAGTAATAGGTCTGCAACCATTTATTTATTTGAATTTTTCATTTCTAATTTTAATATTGTAAATAAGAATTTCAGTGAGTAAACAATACAAATGTGTTTGTAAACAAAGTGTTGTCAAAATGTGACGAAAACTACTCGAATGTCAATAGATGTAAACCTGAACACTAGACCTTCAGCTGAAATACGGTGTACATTAGATAGGGTCGAGCCTAAAGCAAAAAAAAAGGGGAACGGTCCCCCCTAGATTTGAATATTAGACAAAGACTATTTCAAAAGAAGAAAAAAATTTTGATTCGTGCACCCTACGATCAGCACTTTTATTTTTTACACTGCATCGCCATTTGAGGTCCGACCGAAACGGGAAATATAGTATTGTTTTATGATTAAAAAAGCCACATTTTTTCCATTGGTCATTTTTGGCTCCGACGTCAAGTTCGACTAATGATTTTTAGTTTCTCGATTCCTACCTCCCCTAAGAGGGCCTTATCTCATGACATGTGTAAAGCTCTTTAAAAATCATGAACCTTTTGTCTTTAAAGTTTTCACCTATTATTGTAAACAAAAATGTTACAGAGGTTTCAAAATGTCAATATATAAAATTTACCTACTTAAAATTAGGTTTTTTTAAAAAAGAAATGGCAACCAGTGAAAATATTTTCAAACTGACATAAATAATCGAGGTTGACCTCAAACGAAGTCGGTATAAAGTTGTTTAGTCTCAAAATGGATTTCGAAGCGTGCGATATCGATAAAACTAAATTACCGACCCAGCGGCAAGTGATCGAAAAAAAAGGTTCCGGAACTTTAAAAAAAATTTGTACGTTTTCAACTTATATAACAGTTGTACTCGTAATGAAAGTGATATGTGAGTTGTGGGAAAATTCAAATATTCCGATATTTAAAAAAACATCAATTAGAAGACTATTAATACGTCTTTTGGACAAACGTTCCCAAGTAATGAAAAAAAATATATTTTGTAGAAAGTGAATGGAATACATTATTTGTAATTTCCCAGTGCAAGTGCCATATTGAAATGGACAGAAAATGCAGTTGTCCACAAGTGAAACATATACCACCAAATATAAGAGAGTTTTATATCGATCAATGTGGTCCACGAATTTTATCTCTACACCCACTTCAAGCCAATGACAGAGACATATATATGCTCGACATGCAATCAAGTAGTGCTACACATAACCCATCTCCCTCTACAATTGAATACGAACCTAGTTCAAGCGAAGAGTGTGAATTCGAAGCCGAAAGTATTGACGTGCCGAGATTCGAACAGCTACTGAAAGTGTCAGACATTGCATTGCAATTGATCGCTATGGATCATTACTATCTACAACTTCAATAAAAGATGTAAAAGTAGCGATAGCTGCAAAAGCTAGAGAAGATTCTACAGATGTGTGTGATAAAATGTTCCGTTACTTAGATGACCTCATTATTGACAAGAATAAAATTCATAGAGAGAGAGAGAGAGTAAAATTTAGAGCTGAATCTAGGGAAGTATCCAACAATAATACCATGCTAGAATGCATCAGCTACGACGGAAAAAAGATAAAACTGAAAAAAAACATGTAGTTCAGAATAAAGTACGTCTCGAAAAAACAACAGAGGAGCACATAACAATTGTAAAAGAACCAGAATCGAAATTCAACGGTAGAGGAGTAGAAATTCAGAAGGCGATCGCAAACTTCTTGCATTCCGAAGGCTATTCTCTGAACCATTTGGTTGCAATTAATTGCGACGGAACGGCGCTAAACACAGGTCTTCAGGCAGGAGTAAATGCATGCTTGGAGCGATTTACAATGCGAGCGATTTATTACAATGGAATGTGTGTTTATTTCATTTTCATGAGCTACCACTCAAAACACTGTTGCCCCAGTTATATGGAAAACAAGTTGGACCTGGAATTTGGTCTGGTGAAATTTTGGCTTGTCACCAAAATCCTGTAAGTTTAGCAAATTAGATTTTCATATTTATGCACGGAAAGGCATTCACTCTCTCATGCCCTAAGTTCCAAAAAAGGCTATTATTAATATCCTTTAAGGCTTAGAGATCGTGTTTTCTCCGCTTAGTGAAAAAAATGTAAATGCCGCGGGTGGGATTCGAACTCACATTCGCTGGACGATCGTTTCGATGTTTGTGAAGCATCATCTTCAGCAGCGTCTAGCCCGTTAAACCACTGCGGTGTGTATTTACACAAGTCACTAACCGAAGACATTTATTGATTGTGCAGAGTGATTGTGTGTCGCTACTTATACATTGCTTTCCTACTTACACGCACTGATGCAGAAGTCTTGAAAGTTCTATTTATAGAACGAACTATTCTAATTGTAGTTGTCTCGTTCTGGTTTTGGTTTGGCCCTACCATATGATTCAAATTTAGTTGTCTTAGATCCTCGTTATGTTTAAAGTTGTAATTTCCCTTAAGGTTAAGCGATCATGTTTTCTCCGGTTAGTGAAAAATATGTATACATTTAGCAAATTAAAGGAAATTACAACTTTAAACATAAGGAGGTTTCTTGTTAAGAGCCAACCACAATCAATACACGGATGTCGACATACTTTTAATTATATTGTTTGGATACGCAAATTACCAGTTAATATGTGATGATACTTCCTCCAACTATCGAGTACAATAGTTATTATTTCCATCCCGAAAATGTGCTCTTGTCGATGATAACTGATACGAACCAGGCAGTACGTTTTGATGGGTATGAGATAATACGAAGAATTCGGGATGACCCTGCGCCAAGTATACGCCAGTTTCACGTACCAAAAACGCAAATTAATTTTGAATGCGACCTACATACTGAAATAATAAATTGAGACAATCTGGAATTAAGATGAACAATTAGCGCAATACCAATATTCGTCTGATGAAATTATACAAATTTCAGGTAATATATGATTGAAAATGATGCACTATTATATAAAATATTTTATAGCATTTCCGTGTCATTCTCAAAACACCGAACGTTATGTACGGGTTGTAAATGAATCAACATCTAAGGTAACGAAGGAAAAACGAATGGTGTATATATTTGCCAAAATTAGAAGTCGCGAGCATTGTAGCAAACTTGATTCTCGACAAGATTTAGCATAAATCGGGTTGGTGAGTGTGAAAAAATTCGACCTACGAGATTTCGATTGCAATGATTCAGGAGTTTAATGCCATAGTGGGGTAAAACACTTTTTAAAAATAAAACAATCATCGAAAACGCGCAGCTGCTCGGTAGTTGTGAAATGAAAAAATAAAGCCAACATATACGACTCGAGAGCACGAGCAAAAAATACAACATAAAAGAAGGCGTTCTCGTGCAAGATTCATCCGTTTGTTTATAAACATTTCCGCAAGCTCTTTTGCTCTTTTATGTCACAAACGTGCCCGAGAGCTGCTCGTGTACCAGCAGCGAGACGTAAAATTCTATTCTGTAGAAAGGTAAGAGAAAATCGCATGAAGTAGTGAAAGTGGATCGGTGTGCTATTTATTCACAAAGTACATAAAATGAACCAGAAACTATATACAACATTTATACATATCTACGTAAAAGTACATAAAATTTACCACAAAGTACATATCAAGTTCCATGAAGTAAATGAAATCCACCAGACATTGACATCAATATAGTCAAAAATTTACAAAAGCTAGACAAAATATACCAAAAGTACATAACAAGTACCAACAAATTTCCTCAATTGTACCATAAATGCACCAAAAATTACTTTAAGTGTAATAAAAGGTGGGTAAACTACACCATAAAGTACATACAGGTCCTAAAATGTGTACCAAAAAATGACATAATGTGCAGCAAGTAGAAAAACACCAAGGTGTTCTTGTGAATCTTGTCGAGTTAAGTAAGGTATAGGCTAAAATATATTTTTCAGAATCGATCTATCCTTCCTCACTTTACTTCCATGTAGTTTTAGTTTGGTTGTTGTGTGTCTCCAGTATTGACTTGGAATTCATTTTCTTGAAGAAGAAAAAACCAATAATATTTTACACAACTTTTTAAATATTTTGTAAAAAAAATTAACTACCACTTATATTTACCCTGGGGCGTATTTTTCGAAACTCATATACGTTACCTCATACAAAATGATAACTTTCACGTTAACATCCATAATTCTACAAGTTGAGACTAACTCCGATAAAAGTGTGTCATTCCTTATTTTATATTCCACGACATTTCAAAAAATATTATGGCTTTAGATTTTCAATATTTTTCAAAATAATTTTTAATTACTTCCCGTAAATACAACGACCACAATTATGGTTTCAACGGTGTCTCGCGTAATGCTTCCGGCATTAAATCCATGTGGAAAAGCAGTAGCCCAACGATACATACTCGGTGGATTTCGATGACCCAATTGGTACCAAAGGTGATTAATTTTGTCGTATTGAACAGAAGCGCTAATCCCTGCGAATTTTCGAGCAATGTTTTCACAAAATGACTACTAGTGTGATTAAGGCGGGCTATAACGAAGTGACTTGTCCGAGTGGAAATGAAGAGCTCCATGGAAGCCCTTATATCACTTGGCCTGTAGGGTCAAATTTCTTTTAGCAACAAAATTGGATTTTTTTCGTTTTTTTTTTGATTCAAAAAAAAAAGTTTGCGGAAGTCCATATTTTCCGAAATATAGGTCTAAAAAGCTTGAATGTATAATCGCGCATAACTCTGCCATTTATTATCCGATCCTGATGAAATAAATTTCATAAATTGTTAAATTTATATTCCACCAAGTCGCTGGGGCAGGGGGATTAAATTCCCTCTGTACTTTAAGTCGATGTGTGACAAAATCACAAATCGCGCGAGTTTTTAGAAATAATTTTTTTATTTTGGTGTGTAAAAACTACAACAAAGGTCAACAGAAATAAAATACAACAACAACAACGACAAAAGACAACAACAACAACGACAAAAGACAACAACACCAAAAGACAAGAACAACAAGTTGATTAAACCAAAAAAGTGAGGTTAAAAAAAATTGTAAATGAGCCCTCAATGGGTTAATAAAAGGAAATATATTTATATACAGAGTTATAGAGTTTCACAAGGACTTTGTAATGATACATATTTCAAGTAGATCCGATGATAAATACCTGAGATATGACCGATTATATGCTCAAGCTTTAAAGGCCTATATCTCAAGAAGTTGGAGCTAGCGCAAAAAAAAAACTTATTTTTCAACTCAACGCTAAAGCCTTTACCGTTGGTGAAATATTGGTGCAGATCTGATTTTGGTGCTAAAATAGTTTTATACCGCCCTGTATATCACTTTGAATTCTTCACACAGTTCGCACCTACATATATTCGTATTTGGTGTTCGGTATCTCTCTCCTCTTTTACTGCTGTAAATTCAAGTCACCCGAATTTGCTAATCTCTATCGACCATTTATTTAATATTTAATTCTTCTCGCTGAAAATTAGTTTAAAATATCTATAATAAAAATGCATCCAAGATAATATTGCAGAATATTTATTTCTCGTATCACATATGTATGATATATTCCCCATTGTGTTTAATGCAATTTAATTTCCATTTTAAAATTTAAGAAGTACTTTTTTATTTAATTGTTCAAGCTCAAGACCAGTTTCTATACCTCTATAAATAGAGATGTAGTTGTTTAAAAAATAAGATTTTTTCCAAATGCATCCTCATGATTCCTGGCAAACCGTATAGCTATTTCAGATCTCACCACAGATCTTCATCAGCGGTTTTTTGGAATGCTGCTTTTGAAAAATTCATCCAACTAAATGCAAACGAAAACTCATCTGAATTGAGAATTTTCCAATATGCAAGTGTTCACAAAATATCGCAAGCAAAACACACAAGAAAAACATTTGCAAACAACTTCTTTCCATCTCCAGAAAACCATCGGTCGCCATTAGAAATGTGTTTTGTCTAATGGAATAATTAAATAAAAAAGGCCGAATAAATTTAAAAAAATCATCCCCAATTTAATATTCCACTTCGTGGTCTGGAATACTGAACAAAGCTTTACTTTGAATGTTTGGTTCCCGACTTGATCAGAGGTATGTTGTTGCAACCACAATGGGGTACTAGGTAGGCTTGTGTCGAACTCGTTCACTAGTTCTCGAACTCGTTCATTTAAGGTGCCCGGATATATCAATCACTAACATACTGGCCATATCGAACATGTGCATTATGTTCGTGTGGTTTATGTCTGGCCACCCTAAATGAACTATATAGTTCATGAACTACCCAACTCTAGTACTAGGTGGTACAATTATTGGACACCATTTCTTAATTGCAGTTACACACATTTTTCGGTTATGTGTTGCACTTTATATAGCAAACGTTTAGGAAGGAGTTCCAGTTTGTAGCATTTGGAGAAGTTCACTTTGGCACTTGCATTTCTCAGGATTCACTAACTATGATTTAAGAATACCGTAGTACATATATGAGGACAATCAGTCCTTAACATATCTGTACACTCAAGGGAACTTCTAAAAACAAAATCCGATTTATTTATAATTTTGATAGTGACTATTTTCGTGTTGACTTTCAAGTAAACAAATTAACAAATAAAAATGTAACATTATGGGGTGATTCCAAGTTGATTCTGCAAACGATTATGCGTCTTTTCATAACAGTTGATGTTAACTTATATAGGTTACGAAAAAACGCCCCTATCATAATTTTCGAAACGTTAGAAATGGAATGACATACATTTTATATTTTCCATGTAACAAAGTCAAAGTTGGTAACACTTTTATCGGGGTTATTCTCAACTTCTGTATAAGTTACGAAAAAACGCCCCTATTGTATTTTTGACCCTCCCCAATAAACTTTTGTGTTGGAAATCAAGTTGAATTCAACTTGAATTCCAGCCATATTTTCCAATTTCAAGTGTTGAATTATACTTTAATAACACCGTAAAACAATAGCAAACTCCAGGGAAATTAGCCATTGAATTCAATTCGAATATTAAAGTGTAATTACAGTTGAATTCAAGGCTCGAATTACAACAGTTGAATTCAAGTCAAAGTAAGTAAGTCAGTGCACTGGAATTCAAGGAAGGAATTACATTTTAATTCCAGCTTTAAATCAGTATTAATATACTCTAATTCAAGCCGTCTATTTAATTTTCAACCCCCTATTTAGAACGAGCACAGTTGCTTGGAATTGACCATAATTAGAAATACATACATATATTTAACTGGAATATAAATTGTTATGACGCTATAAATTCGGAAGAGCGAATGGATAATTTGTAAATAAAAATTAATTTAAGTTATCAAATTTTATGAGTTATGAAACTCTGCATCTGATGGAGCAGCAAATTTGTCCTTTGATTATCTGCAATGATACAATTAGCATTAACATAATCAGGTCTTCGATATCTAGATATCTACTTAACTATTTTATGGCTCGTCTAGATTGGATTCTGGGCCGCTAATAAATGGGCCATGTGTAAAGACGAGTTTCGTTTGTAGCTATTCCAATTCTTCGTCCTATAAATAAGCGCTGCAAAATGTTGTTTATTTGTTAATTGAAATCAAAATCAATACTTACCATATTCCTTGAATTGACCTTAGAGTCACCGTTTTGGATTTAGCCCATTTTCCGATATATTGGAATATTAAATTACTGTTAAATATCCCCATAGCTGACAAATATTATTGATGGCAATCTCAAGTAAAATATTTTCAAAAAACTTCAAACTGGTTTGAAATCGAAGATTAAAATCAAGTTTCAATTCAAGCAATACTCAAACACTTGAATTTTCGGAATTTTGGGGTTTATTGTATTTGATTTCTAGTGTAAATTCAAACAATATTCAAACATTTGAATTTTCGAAATTTTTGTGCTTATTGGGTCCTGATTGAATTTAAATTTTCGATATATTTATTTACTGCAAACAACTACAGATACAACATTTTAATCACCCGCATTCGTTACGATAAAAAACAATTTTTAGAAAGAAATCTAACATAATGGAAGTACAAGGATTCTATGTGTAATTGACGAAATAACCTAAGTAACAAAAATCAGTCATACGACTTGAAACTGTTATGGAAAGGGTGTACATTTTGCAAATCACTGTTTGTGGGTGGATTAATTGGCAACAAAACACCGACAATGTTGAACCTACCAAAAGGATAACAATAGTAAATACCCCTTTGGCTGCATGACAATGCAAGGACATGACCCAAGAGAGAACGAAGAGTGATTGAGAGTGCCAGTGTGAGGGCAAGACATTAAACAACAACAAACACACATTATTAACTAAACAGAAGGAAGGTATGAGTAGCCGATCAATGAACAAATGATTTTCTGTGGTTGAAGGGAAAATGTTTTGGATCATTGTTCCTTACATGCAGCAGAGGCAGCAGCAAAATATTTCTTCGTTGTCTGTTTACCAATAAGCCCAACATGTGGTCGGTCCATCAAGCCACGCTGTATTCCAACTGACAACAACAACAAGGATACATATCGTACAAGCAAATGTGCTAACTGCTCGTGGTTGTAGTGCGAGTACGAATATCGCAATATCGTATGAAGAAGGCCAACCAACCAACAATTTGAGAACAAAGGCGATTTGTTGCAGTTAAGGTAATTTCCTGACGTGGAACATAGAAGATGGAAGTCGACTTGCCACATTGTAACAAACACACACACATACACACACAGTCAGTTTGATCAGAGGGAGTCGTTGTGTGCGAGTGTGGGTGAGTAATATTTGCTGACATTTCGCTGCAGCTCCATGCGGAGCGTTTTAGTAGCTATTCAATGATACCGGCAAACAATTGAGGATCAAAAGCCCCGTTTACTTTGACAAATGTCCCTGATTGTGCAGATACTACAACCACATATATGTAGTTGCAGATCAATTTGAATCTGGACAAGAATGTGCGTGTGTGTGTATGTACGATATCTGATGTTGATGTTAATGCTGCAATGCTGCTGGACTGCGTTCTGCGGTCGCTGATATATGTACATATATTTAAATAGCCTTTTGTGATAATTTGTAAACGTTTACGTTGGTATGTATGTCAGTCGGCGGTTTGGATGGTCGTCCGGATGCTTATATTCTTGCGGCGGACAACAAATAAACGACACATACACGTGTACACACACGTATATGCTGGCACGGAACATCTTGCCATCGGGACAATGTTCCTTGACACATTTATAGTACACAATGTAGTGTTACGGCTGTTTGTGTGCTGTTTATCTACGCCCTTTGTATGTTGCAGTGCCTTTTATTTCGATCATCATTGTTGGCTGTTCACTGTTAGTACCGTTTCCCGTAGACGACCGAAACCGACAACGAACGTACAATTTTTGGTGTTGGACGAATTCCCTGGAAGTCGCAATTAAATGCTGCTACTGTGACAGCAACGATTCCCTAATGACAATTTTGTGAAATTTATGTGGCTTAAATGAATGAAGGCTAAAGGCGTATGTTGGCCAAACATTACACTATTGTTTCTTAGATTGTTGGCATTCATGTTTACAAGCATGGATTGATTTTTTTTGGGTTTGTGTGGCTGCCTGTATGTTTGTATGTATGTTCTAATAAACTACTATGTATGTGTTTAAGTTTATACATTCATGTTGTTTGTGCATCTCTAGAGCGGATGCGGAATACTCACTCTATTCGCTTGATCGCATCTGCAACTCGTTGATTTAGGAATTAAGAATTATAATGTGTACTATGCTCTCGAGTACTGCCAAGTCATCTCTTGGCCATGCACTCTCAACGACCCCACCGCCACCGTCCCATATTCATGATTCATCTTGAGAAGCACAAACACTTGCTACGACGGTGTTAAGAGCGTTTTGTTTGTCCACGAATGACCATCACCACTGTCTGCCCTGTCCCGTCCTGTCCCTCTTGTAAAGAGAGTGTCAATATTTGTTTGCTTAATCATTTTAAATTGACAGCGATCATTGAGTGGCGCTTACAAGGTATTCATCCAGCTTAACCATCTAAACTGCGTCCACTGGCTGGTTAGCAGAATGAATTCAAGTGCCAGCATGTGAATATGTATGTATGTATGTATGTATATATGTAAGTGGTACATGTCCATAAGGGTGTAGAGATTTTGTATTTTATTTTTATTTTACTTTGGAACCCCCCACAAAAAGTTGTAGGCAAGTGCGAATAATAATGTCGCAAGAGGATAAAATAAAATTAAAATAATGTTTTCCTTTTGTAAATCCAATCTCATCCAAAGCCAGATTTGTGTAAATTGTGTAAACCCCGATGTTTACGATAAAAGGTTTGTAATACCACCATTCGCTCCGTTCTGCAGCAGTCGTCAGAACTGGTAGAGGAAATCCCAATGACCTATCAGCCATGGTCTGACAACTGCTACCTTGATTGACTTTCCAACACATTCCAGGTATTTATTAGGTAGAGCTTCTCACAATCATTGATATGCGCACTTTCAATTTTTAATTTCATTGATCGGAACCGATTTCATCGTTTTGGCGAGCAGTCGTTTTGACGCAAAAACATAGTCGATTTGAATCCAAAATACAAAAACCACGCAGGTTTATGAAACCATAGTAGAAATACAAAAAATTAAAAGATTATTCAAAATCACTAGGTTGATTTTTATTTATTCGGTCTGTTTTGTAAGAACTGATAATTTTTTTTTTTATTCAAGCTCAAGATTATACTATATCTCTATTAATACTAACATAATTTTTATAAAGAAATTTTCTGGCAAACCTTTCAGGCATTTCAGACCTAGCCACAGATCTTAATCAGCGGTTGTTTGTTCAAAAATTCTACGAAAAACCTATTTTCAAAAACTCGCCATTCCAAAACTATTTTCAAAAACACACTCGCCTTTTCTGAAGCCCTTCGCTACTTTAGTCCTATCCTTTTGACGTAGTTGCCTACACAAAAACTGCAATTTAAACATTGTTTGATTTAAACAAAAAAAATTGATCTTCAAAGTAAATCACTTTAAAGCCGGTGAAAACAGGAGCAAGCAAATTTCACCTCGGTAATTTCAAAATCACAGTAACAAAAAGATTAAGGCTTAGATATGCCCAGACAACAGAGACCCAAGAATCAATCGAGACCAAAATATGGGCATTCGTTTCAAAAGTTACACTATTGTAATCCAGATTTCGACCCAAAACTACTTGTTTTGTATGTTCGATGCAAACAAAGTTTTTGCAATAAAACTTTGGATAAAACAAAAGACTTAAGAAACAAACCTGTCAAATGATCCCTCAATTAAGGGCTTTAAGCGAATTGGAGTGCGTTGAATATTACACTTTACGAAATATGTAACTGGTACTTTGTACCTTTGGTACTTATGGTACTTGTAATGCATAAAGCTATTTGAGTGATATTCTGTAGATCGGGTCACGCAAAAAATTTCCCATCGACTGGGCCATTTCGTGAGATAACACGTTCACCAAACTTGGTTTCCAATAAATTGATTGTGGCATTCGCTGTGTGGCTTGTGGCGCCGTCCTGTTGGAACCACATGTCCTCCAAGTCCATATTATCCAATTGGGGCCAAAAATATTCGGTTATCATTGAACGGTAGCGATTCGCATTCACAGTAATGTGCCGGTCTTGATCATCACGGAAGAAGTAAGGCCCAATGACGCCGCCGGCCCATAAACCGCACCAAACCGTAATTTTTTCGGGATGCAATGATGACTCATGGATTACGTGTGGATTGCTGTCTGACCAATAACGCATATTTTGCTTATTGACAAAGCCATTCAGCCAGAAATGAGCCTCATCGCTGAAGATGATTTTCCGATGAAAATCCGAATCATTTTCAAGTTGTTGCTCAGCCCAATTCACGAACATACGACGCTTATGGTGGGCAAGCGGCTTCAGTTCTTGCGTCAATTTCATCTTGTAAGGATGTAGGCCAAGATCTTTTCGCAAAATTCGCCACAACGACGTCACAGAGATGCCCAACGCTTGAGAGACACATTTGGGCTTTCTTGAACTGAAGCCTCAGCGGTAGCAATATTCTCGACACTACGGGCACTTCTTTGTCTCACTGGCACGGGAACATTTTGTACTGTGCCTGTGGATTCAAATTTTTCCACTAGACGCTCAATTTTTGATCTGGTAGGATGATTATGACGACCATAAATTGGACGTAGCGCTCTTAAAGTTGAGGCCACTGACTCCAAATTTCGGTAGTAAATTTTAATAATTTCGACTCGTTGTTGGCTCGTATATCATTCCATGATGAAATGGCAAACCTTACTGAAGAGAAATGTCAAAAGAGCGGGAAAAAATATGGAAAAAATATCGATTTACTTTTGTAGCGTTTCTGTTGAAAAACCCTTTATAAAAAACTATTTCAAAGCCATGAGGCCGGTGTTATGCTATCAATAGGAGAAAACCCGTAAGACCGCCCAAATGTGAACATCCCGCCCAAAAACTGTAGCAACTTCTGTTGTCGCAGATGCCCAAACCGTTACAGTGTCTGAGGACTCAACAGGGAATGGTAGCTGAACCGGAGGAAGAACCAATTTATTAGGATATAGACGGTGGTGACATTAAGTAACGTGTTGTATTCTTGATATTTTTGTTGAAAATTATTTTTTTGTTTGATATGAAATTTTAGATTTTTATTGTTATATTTTTTGACTTTTTTATTTGGGAACAAAAAAAATCCCATTTATTGCTTTCAACGCCATCTAGAAAATTACCCACTACACTAAAATTTTCCCAACACTTGTGCTTCATCTATTTGTTTACTTTATCTATGGTCAATATTATGTAGGTGTTCATACATATTTCACTGATTGCCGAAAGATGCTTCTTAATGGTTACTTCCATTGCCTCGTCCCTACATGAAAAAATCTGAATTGGTAAATTCAAATAATTACAATTCAATGAATAAAATTTCTGGAATTCAAATATTCATTTCCTTAAATTGAAGAAAAATTCTTGAAATCAAAATACTTTGTTTTCTAGATTATCAAATTCAAATTTTTTGATTTTACAACAAAATATGTTTGCGTAATTAGCTAAATGTTTCACAGTTAGTTCAAATCAAAAACTTCGTTAATGAATCAGTAAAATCTCGAAATATATGATTTTTCAAAAAATATACTTTTCATTCTGAATTTTGTTTTTTGAATTTTGTTTTTTGATGATATTTAGGGATCTTCGATCGATACTAATTCGCATATGTAAATTGCATAATTAAATTTATATATATACGATTGATGATCAACCGATGGTATCAATTAAGGCACAGTAGTCAGGCATTTGATGATGAACTTGTCACGGAGTCATGCCAGTGAGTGTGCTTAGCAGAATTGTCTATTATTCCAACAAAACCCAACCATTTTTCAATTAGAAAAATGTTCCTGCCCTTGTAAGCTTGTAGTATGATTTTCTTTTCTTATACATTAACTAAACACCAACGAAATCGGTGATAAAATTCAATTTAAAACAGCAATATTTACTCAAAAATATTCCAGAAAGCAAATTAAGTTTAAATTAAATTGTATGTATCCACCAAAGACACAGGAAAATTGTAGGAATTAATTGAACAATTTTCCAATTTTTTTCTTCAATACTGACAAATTTTTTTTCTAAAAGCCAGAAATATTTCTTTAATTTGACTAATTTTAATTTTTGTTATTCGTTGAATTTTCAAAATTTATGAATGATATTTCTAATTGTAATTCATTAATTAATCAATACATAAAATTAATTAAAGCAAGGAATGTTTTTGTTGAATCAAAGATTGACAAATAGAATTCTTTGAAAATAAGAATTAAAGATTTGTAATATTTACAAATGTTTTTTGAAACTAATAAATTAATTTTAAGTTTTAACAAAAACTGTAGGATGAAAAACAACAAATCACGTTTTATTTACATCAGATAAACTATTTCTGTGACTGAAAATTATACAAAAAATTCATTGAAATCGGATGCGACATTGTTCGTTATCATAAAACATTTTTTTCTGTGTAAGTAGAAAAAATATTGTGCGGGACACGACACATCCTTGTCTAACACCCGAAGTTGTCGTGAATGTGATGAATGTGTATGTGATGGAAATCTATCGACTGAAATCGAATATTTGTAAAATATAGCAATACAATTATCTGACGGGGTTGCAGATTTAAATATTGAGTATTTTAATGTTGTCAATTATTTTCAACACCTTTATTTGTAATTATAACTGACATTTCTTTTCTCCGCGCCATTGCCACCATCTGAGCCCTTAGCTGCTGGCAATGATTTACGTAAATAAGGGATCACTTAGAACACACTTGGCCAATTCACAAGGTCTCCTATTGTCCTTTTGTCGTACTTTATTTTTGTACGACAATAGGACAGTTGTGAACACACCATAATTAAATTTTTTGTCGTACGTCGAATTTTTCCAGCTGATTCAAGAAACAGCTGATTAAAAAAAAACATCAATCGTCAAATCAAATCAAACATCAATGACAACGATTTTGCAAAATTTTAAACATTTAAACATTTGTTTATCTACATTATAACTTACCTCAGTATTTGCCACAATTTTCACCTCAAAACCATCCAGGAACTCTGTATCATCCGCAAACATTTTTCGGTGTGTTTAAAAATGTACAAAAGCTTTAAAAAACGCGGAATAATAAATAACAATAACAGCTGTTATGATAGTGATGTTACTTATGAAATGTATTCTGTCTTAACAAACTCGGTAAAAGAACAGCACTAGAAAAGTACGACAAGCAGTAAACATACCTTTCGATGTCGTATTGTCGTACATTAGTTTTGTGTGGAAACCAACAACAACAAATGTACAACGACTGTCGTATCAAAGTAAGACAATAGGACAATAGGACATGTACGAGACCTTGTGAATTGACCAACTGACTTCGGAGTCTCCATCACGTTACTTCCCCTGTTTTGATGCTTAATTCGTCTAAAAATATTATTCAATGTCTTATTCGTTCAACAATATTTCGCCAGTAGATATAATTTAGTCATTTGTGGTAGTTTCCATTTTGTATATCCTGCTCCGTGCACTTTCGATCCAGCAATTGAAGCATTTTCCCTTTACTCTCAAATCTGTCGACCAAGCGGTCGGCAACGAACCGTACAGTACAAATCCTTTAAAATATCCGAGTGTTTGATGTTGAGTTTGCTGTGATTATTTGTTACTCACCATTTCGCCCTTTCTTTCGCACGACATGCAGCACTTGGGCCAGTAAAGGATGTTACTCTCCCTCGAGGTTTTGTGCCAATTAATCGTTGCCATGCGCTTTAGGCTTTATAGGCTTTAGCCAATAACTTCCATCTCGTACTCCTTAGTGTTGCGCAAATTAACTACTTCTCAGGAAGTTCAATAACTATCGCCGAATTAATTAAAATCAAAATAGTTGAAGTAGAAATGAAAAACATTCTTCTTCTTCATGCTGCCATTCATTAAGAATACTAAACATTGTTTATGTTTTGGACAAGATATCGGTAAACACTCGATGTCGTCTCGAAACAGAAAATATCAAATTAGTGTCGATGTTGAAACGAAGTGATGTTGACATAAAACCGACGCCTAATTGTGGAGAAAAAATCAGAAAAAAGTTGTGATTAATAAATTGGGTCCACTACATTTCACAAAATCATTGAATATAAAAAAACAGTCCGCAATATGCATGCGACGATTGACATTAATTGACAATGAATTTTTTTTACCCGCAAGTTGTTGGTGTATCAAAGTTTTGCTCATCATGGTGAGCAGACAATTTAATACATGACATGCAACAATTAGCACTGAATGAGTAATGGTACTGGTAGTAGTTTTTATGGACCACGTACAGCAAAGAGCAGCAGCTTGTGAATAGGCTGATGGCAGGCATCTAAAATATATATAATTTTTACAATTTAATTTTATTTAACTCTTCATGATTAAAAATATCTTTTGTAATCAAAATTAATCATTTTCAATAGAAAATGAAAAAAATTATATCAAAAATACACTGTGTAGTGACTAATGGTCCACCCGGTAAAACGTTACAAATCATCAAAACTGTCTTCTTTTTTTAAATAAATAGTTAAAGGTTGATTACAAAGCATTAACAAATATTTTTTTCTCTTAAAAAATAAAATTCGAATGAATGATTAATTAGTTATTTTATATTCTTTCTATTTCCTAACTTTGTTTAAACAAAACATGTCGCATGTTTCGTCCAAGACCGTCACACCTCAAAAAACATAGTTTCGAGTAAATTGACTGTAAAAGTTTCAAGTTGTATAGGATTGTATACAAAATGCTAATTTCAAAATTCTATCAATCTGTTCAAAATCGGAAAATTTGGACTAGAGTGTCCAAAACCGAAAAACCGGTTAACAGGTTTTTTTGCTATTAACCGTGTGCCGGTGTTTTCGAACAAACCAGAAACCGGTTATTTGACGTAGGTTAACCGGTTAATCGGATTTTATTTAATTTGTGTTAATATCCTTAAAACAATTAATAATAAATGATATGGTTCCACCGGTTTTTGCGAAAACCGGAAAAGCGAAAACCGGTTTCTTGAAAAATTGATTTACCGAACAAACCGAAAACCCGTTTCTAACAAATTCCGGTTTTTTTTGGACACTAGTTGTGACGGTCATCCACGAAACGAGCGACACTAGTGTATTCAAAACCGAAACCGGTTATCCGAATTCCTGGCTCTTAACCGTCCGCTGGTTTTTTATATTTTTGATATTTTCGAAGAACAGGTTTCACCGGATATTTCAAATCGATTAACCGGTTATTACAAAGATGATATAACAAAGCAGAATTACAAACCTAAAGCTCACAATGATTACTGACCCATATTTTGCTAACGAATTATTTCCCCGACAATTTGCTGAAGTAAGTTGTACAATAGCAATACAACTCATATCTGCCAACTCTGATTTAGATGTAAGTTCCGGAACTAATGACAACACAGATAGTATGTTAACAGAAATTCATAAAATTCACAATCCAAAAAGAAGTACAAAACGTCCAAAGGAATATTTGCTCAAAAATGATTTTGTCTAATTGGGTAAGCTAAATATGAGAACAGATAGGTTGAATAAAATAAATAAAGGGTGGAACACATACATTATTTGAACCCCCGGTATTTGACATTTATGAAGTGACATATAATTAGTTAAAGGTGCGAGTCGCTCTACGCTTGAAGAAAATTGGGAAATATTAAAATTTAAAAAGACTGAATTAAAAATAAACAATTTTTATAAAACGCATAGTTTTGCATTTTGTTATAAAAACCGAAACCGGTTATTAACCGGTTTCTACACCTCGGTTTAACCGAAAATCGGTTTCGCCAAAATTGGAATATTCAAAGAAACCGAAACCCGAAATTTTGGTAAAACCGGATTTTTGAATACACTAAGAGATACGTTTTCAAACATATGTTTGAACTTTCAAACTATTACTGGCAAACATTTTTCCAGAAAAAATTTGTAAGTTCTTTATCATCAAACTGTCAAAATATTCTCTCTCTGGGTCTCTCGTTACTGCTTGCTTTTTGGAGTAAACGAACACTATCAAGTAAGAACTAGTAATAATTTGTACAAATTGTTATGTTCGAATAAGTGATGATTTATCCGACCATTCGTATTATGTTATTAATTATATATAAATTGTTCGAGCGTTTGGTTGTACTTTTAATTAATTTTATTCTTCGATGAATCAATCAATTATTGATGAATCAATTCTTTTCGTTTCTAATTAATAATTCTGTTTATCTTCCTGACGATGCTACCCAAAGGGTAGCGAAATATCGAAGAATAAAATTAATTAAAAATACGACCAAACGCTCGAACAATTTAATTTTTGAGTATAATTGTCATGTTCCACAGCTAATTTATACAAATTTTCAGTACGCAAACAGACCTAATATCACAAAAAGTACACAGACGGCACCCAGTAAAAACTACTGAAATGAGCAGTTTCATGTAAACAGCTGATTTGAACCAAACATTAAAAATCCCCGAAACTGCATTCTTTTTTAAATAAATAGTTAAAAGTTCATTACAGCGCCTTAAAAATTTATTTATTTTTGTTTAAAAACATAAAATTACAATGATTTTTTATTATTTTGTGTTCTTTCCTTACTTTGTGACCAAATATTAATATTACACGAGATGCATTTTTTTTGACTGAAGGGAATCGGACGTGTGAAAGTTTTAAACTTTAATTTTAAGAGAAAAATTCTGCCGCTGAGGTTTTATAAACGCAGGTCAAAATTCGTACTGTTAACAAAATAAATAAATATATCGTGAATTCACAAAATTAAAAATTATGGGTTTTGTTCGATGCTGAAAGCAAAACAGCTGACAAACGTTCGATTCCTCTCGGAAGAAGTATAAGTATAAAGTGAAACTTCAGATGAGAGAGTTGGGTTATCTCATATAGGTTAATCAATGATTGTGTTTGCATAAAACATATGTTTCAAAACTTATATTTCCAAACATATGTTAATTCTTTCAAATTCTCCAGTAAACACTTGCAGAAAGTTAGTGATGTAAGCAGCAGCGATTGCATTTTTGTGACATTAAAACTGCAATAACTCTCACCGATAACCAATGTTCATGCTCATGACTGACTAAAGCGAACCACGGACTTGTCATTCATGAGAATGAGCTTGGTCGATAACTTTTTATCTGGCTGTTGAATTTGAAAAAATACAAAATCAGAAAATTGTGTAAACAACGGCAGTAAACCGGCAATAAACATCAACGATATCTGATGTTCATGCTCATGAATGACAAGTCTGTGGTTTGCTTAATGTGGGACAAAAAATTATCTCTCTTGCTTCCTCGTTACAGGTTTTTTGGTGTAAGCAGACAACATACATTTCCATTCTTGCCACAAAGAGAGATGATTCGGTTACGCGAGCTGCGCGATTTTAAGTGAATCCCCATACAAAGTCGTCGAAAAATTCGTGTAGCGGGAAATTAAAAGAATACGCATAATGTGTCCTGTATTCCGTGAACAAAATATAATGAAAATAGCGAATTAAAAACAACTTGCAATGGAGTTTGGTTGGTATTAGATGTGAGACACATCGAATTGAAAACCAGACACAAACTTGAAATTTACTTTGTTCGCTCAATTTTGGTTCGGAAATTGATAAAATTTTTAGACTTCAGCCATATAATCGGACTATTTCTATATTTTTAAATTTCTTGTTTTTGTTTAGAGAAATAAATTTTTTTTTTGGTTCCTAACACGCCAATTATGTCAGTGTCTTAAAGTAAATGTTGTTAATAACGTTCGGAACCGGTGTAAAACTGTAGGTCCCAATCAGTGAGTGTAAAACTAGAACGCGCACAGCTCTCTGGTTGTGAGAAGCTCTCCAAAATCTCTTCGTGGGATGTAATAGGAAACCAAATGTTGTTATAGCAAATTCATATCTACTACGCCAGTATTCCGAAAGAAGTGGCATTTTTTTGTGAGTGTCAAGTATCTGTTTTGAGGTTCTTCCATTCATTCATGTTACGATATTTTGGTTTGCGAACTGCAATATCATCTCGTACAGGCGCGTTAAACGCCAGTTCAACAATTTTATGCTGTCAGCGAACGCGTGCCTGTATTTGTGTGGTCTGCGGATAACACGAATGACAAGGATCACCACTGTTGTGGTAGACTCCATGAGCACCGTATGCAGGCAACAACTAAGTATTGCACGAAGTAGAAGACAAATACCAGACATTGAACACATATTGGTGTGTAGCCGGCTGTAGCTCCCCCTTGACGTAGAGACCATTCAAGTTGTTCCCATGCGTTGGGCTTCCTTGTAATGTGGCTGTGTTTTATTGTTGTTCTTGAAATCGAGTTCACACATCTCACGCGTTTATCCAGCAACCTGGCAGATACTCGTACCTAGACAGGGACAGGGCAGAGTCAGCCAGTTATCTTGCCTGCTTATTGCCGGCTCATTTGTAGATGTTAGCTGTTGATTTCTCTCCTCATATTGGCAAAATCTGCTTGTGGTTTCTTAATGCCCTTGTTGGTATTTAATTTAAAATTTTCGTTTCGGTTTTATTGAATTTTTATTTTTTATTTAGTGTTGCTTTAATGGATTTTAACATGCGACCCATCGTTGGGAAGCCTTTGTGTGACTTTGATTGCGACGGTGACTGTTGTCTGCCGCAGGATCTTAACAACGTTAAGAATGTGAGATCACACTCCGACCAGGAGCGTACACAATGTGGACCTCTCGTTGAATTACCCCCCATAACATACAATCGCTTGGACAAACATGTAGCGATATCCTTTACAGCAGCAGGAGCTGCAATAACTCTTTAAGATATGAGAGATAGCTAAGTGAAATGGTCATGTTCCCATGCCAGTTGCTTGCGCCCGGAAACTTAGAATGCGGACGCCCTTGTGCTATCAGCCAAGAGATAGCGAGGAGGCAACAACCAACTACAGAACTTGTTTCACTTTGTCTTTTGCGCGTGAGTTTGAATGTGTTTGTGTGTGTGTGCGTTTGTGTGGAACTTACCAGATAGTCTTTCAAGAACATTCATTCGTCTGTAACCTGATATACTTCATGGTTTCTAATGCATTCGTGTCTCGGACTTGCATTGTGATATTGGGGGCTCATCTGTGAATACATGGTAGTAACGTTGTTCATCGTTGCCTTTACCTTTGTGCGGCTGTTGCTTGTTGTATGTTGTTGTTGTTGTTGTTTGGATGGATGCTCACACATACTTGTTGGTTGCTCACGGGTTTAACATGGTGGCAGGTAACAACATCTCATTAGGCATTTTTAATTTGACATCGCGCACAATTTATGTGGGAATGAATGAGTTTGTCGTTCATACGTTACAGGCACCTCTACAGATGTTGCTTGTGACTTCCTCGCCTGTGACTGCTTCCTCGTCATTTTAATGTCAACTGTTTTGCATGTTCGATGGAAAACAGTTTACGCTATGGGTGTGTCGGTGGTGGCATTCACGATTGCCAACCCCTTATCACACATGACCCAACAATAATTGCAATAAAACATTGGAAAAAAAACAAAAGACTTAAGAAACAAACTTGCCAAATACTCCCTCAATCCCACATAGAGTAAATGTAGTATTTTGGATTCCAGAAAATCAAAGGAAACTAAACAAGAAGAGGCATGATTTCTATTTGTTGGTTTTAGAATTTATTTTAATTTCAACACAGTTTCATAAAGGACATACATACACATACTTATGTATAATCCATAATTTGATAATGCTAATTAAATAAATTGTATGTTCTTTGTCACAAATTAGTTAATAATAGGCGATTTTACATATAGAAATTTTGTTTTGTTTTAATTCGTTTGCTATGTTAACATTTCAAGACAATTTTTGAGAATTCCAAAAGTACTTTAGTACAACTAAATACGAATTAAATCTAGCCATCCGTTCCTTCTCTCCCTGTCGTCCTGGCGTTGCAACATCATAGTAATATCTATGTATAATTTGTTATAATAATCTAGAATTCATTAGGGGTTTTCATACATAAATTTGTTGTTGTTCTAAATTGTTATTTTGTTGTTGTTGTTATATATCAATAAGTACCTACTATATAATTGAGTTGTTAGATTTGATTTCTGTTTTCAGTTGTTGTCATCTCTTCAGTATTTGCACTACATGTGTGTAGTTACGGTTTTGCCTTTATTTTTATCAATTGGCCATGGATCTAAACTGAAGTTGCTTCGGCATTGCCGATCTAGAATTTCATATAATTCTATCTTTTTGTATATCATACCCTATGTAGAATCGCTTAAAGTCGCATTTCTTGTATATCGATAATAAAAAAAAATCAGTGTAGAGTTGTTGCAGTAAATAGGAGTTACGTCTTTAAATATTACATTCCATTAAACAGCTCATTATTACCGAGGTAATATGCCTAATATAGTACTACTACTTTCAATTGGTCTACTGCAGAAAATATTCCAAAATATTGCAGTCTCAGAGGTTGTAATGAAATCAAATTGAGAAAATACATGGTGGTTTCGAATATTGAATGTTGAAGCTGTCAGACGAATGAGGTATAAAACTACATTCTATGGTTTGGATTGTTGGATGATTAGTCGCATGAATTTGCTACTATACGCTACATTAATTTATTCACCGTGCTAACGGCTGTCGTTGTCGATAAACGACTACTGCCCATTTAGTAGTAATCCGACAAAAAAAATTGTAGGATGTTATCATCTTATCGGAAGAATAAGAAAAATGTTGTCGTTCAAAACCAAATAAAGTAATGTTTTAGTTAATTTTTATATTGTTTTAGTCCGATCGACTGGGAAAAGAAAACGCAATAATTTTACGGCCTCAAAAATATGAAACGAATTCGAACGAATTAAATAGTAAATAATACAAATAATATAGATCCAATTTTTTATTTATTTAGGATATTCTAATAAATTTCTAAACGAAATACCTCAGTATTTCTATTAAATCCAATTTATTTCCATTTTAATTTTGGTCGTTCATTCATATTGGTTTTATTAAAACAGGTCAAAGATTATGAAAAATTGGTGGTGTCAAATATTATACTACGGTCTAATCACGGCTGTCATAATCTAAAGATATGAATCGAAATGCTGAATTTTTTCGATGGCAATCGTTATCGAATCAAAAATAACTCGATAACTCTGTTGTTGCAGAGAAGTCATTTATATACACTTATGAGTTTAAATTAATAGTTTTTAGTCTTAATACGCATCAACAAAAAACATCAAGTGAAAATAAACTCTTGCACATTTCTGGTGAAGAAACGAGAGATGCTCCACACGAGGAAACATTTCTGACATCAGTGGAGACACTTCTCGTAGAGACATCAGGAATTATTTTAACACTCCTCTTCTGATTCCGCCCACAATAACAAAAAATTAAGCACTTGAATTAACATTCGTATGTTCGTACAATCACTTAGCAGTGAAAGTGAAATATTTTCACAGAATACATATTCTAAGAATCACTTTCACAAAAAGTGGCATTCGCAAAAATTCCTTGTTGGTTAAAAATCTCATTGTAATTTCTTTAAGAAAATCCACAATAATTAAAGTAAACGTGATACACAAAAAAAATTATTAGAATTATTAAAACCCACCACCGCTTCTCATTACTTAAGCATTTTGGACCTGTTCGGAAATGCATCAGCTGATGCAGATGCTTGTTTGTTGCGCATTTTATTTGCAATTACCAACTCCAAACACCTGCAGAGCTGTCAGATGTTGCATTTACGAATGTGCTGCGCATCAGAGGCCAAATATGATCAAGAAGTAGGCGACCAGAAGATGTGCGCAATTTGGCAGCCCTCGTAAAAGAGCACCAAAAGTGGACACAATTCACTCAAACGCATGTCTCTCTCGCGTCATATCTTGATTATTTCATACTTTTTGCATAGTTTATGTAATTTTACTTCAACATGGGTGGAATTCGTATAGTTATATAAAATCAAAGATGATGAAGAATTAGCAAAAAGGATGTACAGGTAGAGAAGAAAAAACCCCGCAATTTGGCAACCCTAGTAGAAGAGAACCAAAAAAGTCGAGGCGATTCACTCAAACGCATTTCTTTCCCGCGTCATAACTTGATTAGTTCATACTTATTACATACTTTATGAAATTTTATTTAAATATGGTTGGAATTTCTATAGTTAGATAGAATAACATCATCAGAAAACTGCTCGTGTATTGAAAAATTCCACAAAAAGAGTAAGAGAGCGAGCAGAGAATGACACGCTTCACTCGTTTTCTTTGTTGGCATTCCACTCCATGAGTAAATTTTCTTCTCTATACAATAGTTGCTTTATGGTATGAATATACTACCTGTTTATTGACATCTGTTACAAATGACGCTCCAACACTTCACCTTTTCAGCCCCGTATTCGTGTTTTGACGACGTGTTCGACGTGTATTTGACGTGTTTTTATTTACTTCAGTTATAACATTTGATGTTTTACACGAATAAATACTAAAAAATACACATTTATAAAAAACACGGTTTATTTTGGGCTTTTAATACAAAACACTGCTCACCCACGTGATTTTCTATTATACTTTAGTAGTCAACTGAATTGAATCTTCGAAAAAATATAGGATTGCCAACGTTGAGAAAAGTGTAATACAAGAATATATGAACTGAAGTCGCAAAAAAAATAATTTAATTAATAATGTATTTAATTTATTAAAAATTTTAAAATTTTATTTTATTCCATATTACAGTAGACTCAAATACAGTAAATTGCAAAAATAAACATTGCAAAAGTGATCTTGATCTTTTAGTTATCCATTGTTATTTACAAAAATAAAAACCAAAGCTTTTGGTGACAAATTTTGTGCTGTTAACTTATGATGTTTCAGTGATCTTCATTGGACGCTCAATCCGAAATTGATTTCTTTTTAACTCACTCACTGCCAATAAACGAGCTGCCGGCATTTGAAATTGTTTTCCTCGATATTTAAATTGAAATTGACAAATAAGTTAATGACATCTGTTCGCAAACAAACATGTGCAAAAAAAATCTGCTGTTTCCGAGTGATATCGAAAAACATTAATCTCTCCGAAAAAGTTCAAATTGGGTGATCTGCAGAACACGTTTAAATCACCTGAGTGATTTCAAACCTGTGGTTTTAAAATAGTGTGCTTGTTGTCAGAAAAAAACCACTCGTCTACTGACACGATGCGAAACTGTCACGAAAAAACCCTAAAATTTCGATCTTTTTTTTGGCTTGCTCTTCGCTCAACCGACAACTGTTTCTGTTCGCTCGACCGGCTCATGTGTTCACTCGAGACCCTTTACTTCGTAAAAAATTGGCAAAGGTCTTCTGAGCATGTATATGTGTTGCGCGTGGCAATAGGTCATTATTAATTGTTGAACTTAATTCCTAATTTTTTAGTTATAAGCGAAATTACATACATAAGTTATAGAGATTATTTTAATGTTTTTATTATTTAATTTTATAAGTTTTGTTTAAACAACAAATTTTTGTAAATTCTCTACCAGTGAACTGCCACCTTAGAGAAATATTACACGATGAATTCGTTAGGCAAGAGGTGAAGAGAAGTAAGAGAGGAGGAAAAATGCCACGAAATGCCCCGACATTGTGTTTCGGGGATTTTTTTTTAATTTAATTTTGTGTAGTTTCCATTTTTGTATTGATATTGACATTTCATAGTTATTACCATAGAATAACACATACTATAGAAGAACTTATTCTCTCATCTGACGTTTCATTTCACACTCTCTCGGTAGGTCTGTGGAAATGAGAGCAAATTAAATTTAAAATTTACATACACCAGGTGGAGTTACAAAATATGTTCACTTAACTATTTCCTGTCGTTTTGGTGTAGAACTGAAAAATTTAAATGTATTTTGCACTTTTTTGTTGACTTTTAACGTTGGTATTCATTTGTATTGTATTTAACACAACTAGTTTGCCACAAAAACACGAAATTCGAGTGTAGTTCCTTTGTGGATCGCTGTATACTATTGCCACCATCTGGTATTATTGAACCCATATTTTCCACCCTCCACTGTGTAATTTCCATCGTACCTATGACGTTTAATTTATTGAGCGAATAAAAACTTCTATAGTATGTGTTATTCTATGGTTATTACTTTTATGATAATTCAATAATTCGGAATTGGAAAAATTCAACGTGTAATAGCTCGATGAATTACGTAGCAACTTTAAAAGAGAACTGAAAAATATGCCCACAAGAAACACCATCGTGTAATAGAGCTCTTACTATCCCTCTTGCGCTCTCGTTACAAATCTTTTTGTTCGCAAATTATCAAGGGCACAAACAGACTATATATCAAAGATTTCTTGGATCAAGACAATCGCTCAAAAATCAAATATATGCGAAATGTCACTCGATGCTCTGTGGCCGTTGGTGGTGAAACGCTTAGTGTGCGCGGCTGTTGTGCGAGAGATCGTGGGTTCGATCCCTGCTCTGCAACCTCGCTTAGTGACGGCGGCACTATCAAGTAATAAGATATGAAATAGCTTCTCAAAAAACCGTTCGGAATCGGTGTAAAACTGTAGGTCCCAATCAGTGAGTGAAAACTGGAAAGCGATGAAAACGCAACAGCTCCGTGATTGTGAGAAGCTGTCCCCTATCCCCTCAAGGGATGAAGTCGTAAAATATTTATTTATTTTATTCAGTCGATGCTCTGCCGTTTGGCGAGAATGTACACACAAAATTTAAATTGTATCTCTTCTTTTAAGGAACCGCCTTTTGAATTTGGAATTTCAATTTTAATGTGCGTTAACAAAATATTCTTCACACGAAAATATATTGTTGACAACTACTAAGCTTTTTATACGAGGGTACTTACAGTCCCCTACCGACTGTTGTAGTGTATTTGTGTAAAAAAATAATTTTTTTTGCTCAATATGAGGCATAAACAACAAGTTATGACGAACATTAACAGGAAAATATATTTTCAAAATATTGATAGAGTAATAAAATTGCAATGGTTAATTTGTTGTTATATGCTCTTTCATTTCCAAATTTTGTTTGTTTACTCTAAACATATGGAAGACCTTGTAAATTCTTGGATACGATTTCAATCCAACAACATGAAAACGAAACAACTGTTGTCAACAGTTGTCAGCTGTTTGCATTCATCTTTCCGTTAAACTACTAACCGGCGTTAGACCTCCGTTAACGTTATCGACCGGATACATTTGAAGTATGCATTGAGAATATGAATTTCTGCTAACCGGCGCTTTATCGTTACGATAAAAGATAACCGGATATTGAGGAAGTGACCCTAAGCTAATTATAAATTACCTTAAATATACAAATCTTTAGAACTCTATTTGAATTGCTTACTTTTTGGAATAACCTTTATAAATATATTTAATATGTTTAAAAATACTTGAATTGAACTTGTTTATATAACTAAGATACTATTAAATTATTTTGTACGTATTCTGATGATTGATGTTAGAACTAAAGATGCCTACGGAACAATAATGGCCCCTATTGTGCATTGCAATTACATTCCCTCATTACGTTACGTTACGATCGTAAAATGGTATTCCTACTAAAAACGTAATTGGAAGAAAAAGAGGAAGACAAGAGTGTATTCACAACCAGCTGCTTTGTTGTGAAACGTATGAGATTGAAACAAACAAAAATTGTCAATTTTGTAAACATTTTAATAAAAAGTTCAATTTAGTGCAAATAAAACAGTGATTCACTTATAAAACAGATAATAATTAAATATTGTTGATACTTTGACTAATTAAACACATCAGTGAGTACCGAAACACAAAAAAAAAAGGAACAACATAAATAAATGACATTTGTGGGCAAACAATACCAGTGTGGAGCAGCCTGTCGTGCCGAAGGTAATATTTTCATATTTTTATCATCATTGTACCACAAAGTAAAGTCGCCAGTTTCGCGTACTGTTCCGGTGTTGCTTTCGACCTTAAATAAATTAAATAAAACTCACAAATCCGTACAAAAAAATAAACAATTTTAAACAAATATGTATTTACACTCGTATAATTTATGAAACGTTTTATTGAATTTTATACTTAAATTTTTCTCAATTCCTTTTGTTTCAACTTAAACTTGATTTTTTCACTAACGTTTTCACCAAACACAACAAGTATAAAACGTTCCATCAAGTAAAAAAACACAGTTACGATTGTAACGCAGAATACACACGATCCTAAAAAAAACTCAGTCACAATTGTAAGAAATTGAAACGAAACGGAATGTAGAACAAAATTGCAATAACGGAGAAAATTCCAATGCAGAATAGGGCCCAATATATTGGATCCCGATCCCTCCCGTGCCGAAATCAGAATTGATTATCCCGTCCCGTCCATCCCGAAGAATTTTGGTTCTATCCCGGGCCCATCCAATCTATTTTTACAATTTTCAATCAGCGTTTTAGTTTTTTGTGATTTTTTATATATGTACCATAGCTTTTAATTAATTAAAGCACATCCCCAAACCAATGTGGCTAAGTCGCAATGTATGTAGTTGTTGTTTTTTCAACATTGCGAATTGTGTGCGGCACAATTTCCGCCCTGCGGCTGCATCGTTTTTGAACGTTTATCACATAAAACGATTGCACCTTTTCTCTAACATTTGGTACAGGTATAGAATACAATTTCACTGGTAGCCAGTGTAATCTTTCTTTCTACTTATGTTACATCCTGCACAAAAGACAAAGCCTTATATGAAGTTACCATACATAATTTTAAAAAAATCTGTAAATTTCTCTCTCTATTTTTCCCAATAAAAATCGGTTTGTTTCGAAAAAAAGAGGAATATAAGTGAGTTTCAAATTCCTTTATTTTAAAATTTACCACGAGCTTTGAGCTTTTAGTTCACGATTGAAAACTTTAAACACAGTTTTATGAACAAAGATTTCAATAAACTTGTTTCTCCCATAATTTCAAGTAATTTTCTAGTTTTAATATCTAATAAAATCGATTCCAGTGGCTGCATTGCCAAGAATCCGCAATAGATGTTCAGTTTCTGATATTGAACCAGTCACGGGTAGGATTGTAACTCACATTCACTGGACGATCATTTGTGAAGCATTATCTTCAGGGGGCAAACACCGCTCTCGACGTCGAGTTCACATGAATGTACAGAAAATCTCGGTGGTCGATCGTAATGGAAACAAAATAAATAAAATCGTGTTAAAATGTAGATTGTTATGAAAATACAGAAAAATCTTCATTAAAATGGATCCAAATTTTTTAATATTTCTCTTTCTCAAGATGATGAGCCCAATATTGATATTAGTACAAAAGTATTAAAGATATTCACCCTTATTATGTATGTCGTAGTCGAAGCCGAATTTACATTTTATTGGTATTGTGTAACACTTTCGACGTGAGTGTTTTTGTAATAGATTGTGGGTGCACATTTTTACAATTTATGTGTCACCCTGCCACTAAAACAGATCAACTCATAGAAAAAAATCAAAGTTAAAAAGTTTTTGTAATCGCGGTCGTGTGTTTCTTTAGTAAATTTTAAAACAAATAATAAAAATGCTAAGTGTGTCTCATTTTTCATCTTCTGATGAAGAACATGAATGCTAGGGCAGAAAACTCATAAATTATGGAATACAATTATGGTTCCGGTCAAATAGATTTACCCTACCAAGTTCCATGTAAGTTTGTTGTGCATTCATCTGAGAATTAAAATGTAAGAGTTCTTCTTCAGATTTATGACCAACTTTAAATTGAACAAGGGCGCTTTCCGGTGCGTGCTAAGAACAATATCACGTAAACTTTCAGAATCGTTGAGGTCAATGCGAGTGAGTAAGACATTACGATTAGCAGCAACAATGCGAATCCTAGCCGAAGGAAGTTATCAAAGGGGTGCTAGGAATGATTTCAATGTAGGCCTTGCACAACCTAGGCCTCGAAGAAGGGCCAACAGTATTAAGCTTTCGTTTCAAATCGTTCCATTTTTCTTTAATCCCTTTGCCAATGGCTCGTTTTGCATAATAAAGTTGACAAGAGTTTCAAATTGTTTGGGTGTAGTATAAGTATGTATTAACATATTTTTTATTATATATCTGATATAAAGCTAATAACACTGTGAGACAAAATTAGATTTTTTTTCAAAATCATGGGGTTCTGTCAACGGATTCTGACAGTTAGAGGGTAAATTTGTTCCACAAAAATGTTTATCTGAATCTTTTCTATAAAACTTCTGAACATATTTTGTACCTCAGACGTAAAGAACACACAATTTTGCATGCCGATAGGGGAAGAAACTTTGACCCGCCCTAAAAAAAAATTCTGATCAGATCTGGCAAAACGGATCTCAGATCTGGTAAAATTCACTACGAGTGTTTTCCTTGAATTTCGCAGTCATAAACGACATACACAAGACCAAAATTGTAATAGATCTACGACAGAGATTCGACATCGGTAATGCCGTATTTAAAAAACGACAATCATTCGACGTGACTACGACATGCATAATAAGGGTGATTATTAAAATCGTACGAAGCCAAACCCGGGTAAAGCTAGATATTGGCAAGCCGGAGATATTAATGTCCTATCTATCAACAAAAGCTCAATCTCCTGCTAGGGCAAACTACCGCCCCCCCCCCCTCATGAGGACCCAGATGCGCAATGGAAGCACTTCTCCCATTCTTTTGAAACCGCTGCAAGGACTGAACTTGGCTATCAAAAGCCGCAGAAGGATACCCATGGGACGACGAAGAATGTCGCATTGCAACTGATAAAAAAGACGCTGCACGTATGGCAACGAAACAGCCAGTTACAACGACCGAATTGTGCAGGATGAATAACGAATCCCGAAAATTTTACCAGAGGGTAAGAAGATCAAAGAACGGGCCGAATAATGGGCTGCCCTCCTGCAACGGCGAATCTGGTTACTGATAAGCAGTGTGTGCTTAAAATGTGGAGGGACCTCTTTTCAGTACTACTCAACTCAGATTCTTCCACTGAAGATCAGGAGGTAATAATTGTGGGAGACAGTGTAGATTGTACCACCCCCAACCAAGGCGAGATTAGAACGGCAATCTCCCTGCTTAAGGATAATAAAGACGCTGGTGCGGATGGGCTACCCGCTGAACTTTTTAAGGCAGGTGGCGAAGTACTGCTAGCCCACATGCTTCAACTTGTATGTATGTGTATTATGTCCTATGTTCAAAAAGGGTGATCCGTGTGTCTGTTCCAACTATCGCGGTATCAGTCTTTTATCCATCGCGTATCAGTGTGGTTTTAGACCAGGTAAGTCTTCGACTAGAGAAATAGTAACGCTACGCCAAATCCTGGAAAAGCTCGACGAAAAACAAATCGATACATACCATCTTTTTGTCGATTACAAAACTGTTTTCGATAGCACCATACGGGGAAAATTTTACGAAGCTATGTCTGAACTTGGGATTCCGGTAAAGCTTAACCGCCTCTATGCTGACGACATAGGCATCATTGGGCGAAATTTGCGAGAGGTTACTGCAGTATTTTCAAGAATTGAATATGAATCAGCGAAGGTGGGTCTTGCGGTTAATGAGGGCAAAACAGTGTCAACGACTAGGAAAACCTCTCGACTTGGTCCGCACTGAACGTCGACAACCTATTTAATTTTGAAGTGGTAGAAGAATTTGTCTACTTTGGATTCTCCGTGAACAGGGACAACAACGTCAGCCTCCGAAACTTGGGTCATATCTCAAGCGGATGAAAAACACCTGGGAGTATTCGAGAGAAAAATTCTCCGTAAAATATATGGTCCCGTTAATGAAAACGGTGAGTACCGACGTCGTTGGAACCAAGAGCTATATCATCTATATTCCGACGTGGACATAACTAGGCGAATCAAATTAGGCCAATTGCGTTGGCTAGGCCATGTTATCAGAATGGATGAATATGAGTCAGCGCGAATGGTCTTCGATAACGTACCCGATGGAAGCAGGAAAAGAGGACGACCAAGACTCCGCTGGGAAGACCAGGCAGAAGAGTCCCTCCGTATCCTTGAAGGCGAACAATATAACCAGTTGTATATGAAATATGTTGAAATTTGTTTAATTTGTTTGTTTAATTAATATGTGTACGACATCTGACCTCATGAGGTTTTAAAATAGTCAATAAAAGTAAAGTAAGAATAAGTATTGATGACAAAAGCAATCCTTTTCATTGCCCGAAGTTAAGTCAGATGCACTCTTTAAAGTATGTAAATAATTTTAACAAAATGTTTTAACGTCAATAGATTTAGAAGACATTTTTTATATATGTTCTATCCGAAATAAGAATTTCTGCTCATAAGCCGTCGTCCGCACCACCCACATTGCAGCTTACCGCTACATTAACCCTTTTGGCCAGTGGCTGTTTTCAACACAATGCAGGGAATGGTTTTTTACTTGGATTAGCGCAAAGTAATATTTTGCAAAAAAATCTGAAATTGACTTATATTTTTACCAACTTTTTTTTTCCTTGTTTCGCACCAAGAAGCTAGTATTTGTATGTTTTCGATAACAGATTACTAATCGAGTACAACTTCGAGTAGTTGCGTTTCGATAACGATTGCTGTGATCCATGCTAACTTCATTTCGATGACGAAGTACCCGATGTCGAATGCGGTTATTTGTCCCCAAGAGCGCCTAGCTTGTTGATGTGTTAACATCTATACGCGCGCCTCTAGGGCAGTAAACTATAAATTTAATACATACGCAAGTGTTAGGTTTGTAAGAGTAAATCATCGTTTGTTTGTTCGTTGCTTGGCAGTCGGTATTGAAAGTGATTATTGGGCGATTTTCATATAATTTTCCCACGCAATTTTCTCCGGAAATTCATAGCCGATTTTATTAATTTTTGGATTAAAAAGCTAGTGCGGGTTTCGACGGAGAGTTTAGGCCAAAAATTAAGGCGATCCGATATCGGCGAGCCGAGATTTAAGTGTTTTAATTTGGAGTAATATTAAAAAAGTGTTTTATGTTGATCTTCGGTTTTGTCTTATCATCGTTTGTCTGTTCGTTGCTTGGCAGTCGGTATTGAAAGTGATTATTGGGCGATTTTCATATAATTTTCCCACGCGATTTTCTCCGGAAATTCATAGCCGATTTTATTAATTTTTGGATTAAAAAGCTAGTGCGGGTTTCGACGAAGAGTTTAGGCCAAAAATTAAGGCGATCCGATATCGGCGAGCCGAGATTGAAGTGTTTTAGTTTGGAGTATTAATTTGGAGTAATATTAAAAAAGTATTTTATGTTGATCTTCGGTTATATCGTACGAATATAATAATGTATGTATGTATGTACAAGTGTCTGTTGCTTTGCATTCTTTGACTTTTGTGGGAATAAAACAAAAAGTATTGAGCAAGAAAATAATGACACATGTGCTTGCACTGGGTCTTTAAATAATTTTAAGTATTATATTATTTAAATGAAACGTCATCATATGATTGAACGCTGTTTTTTATTTTCCAATGTAACATTTACGAATGTGTTCATAGAAATCGAACAGGTACCGTTTTATAAAAAAGGTGTTAACACATCGCCCGTGAGTTCGAACACTCATTGGATTTTTTTTAAGCCAGCGCACTGCCTGTTTTTGATCAATAATTTCGTTACACTTAACTAACACACCCTTGTTCTGTATATAATTGAACTAAACAATCATAAATTTATAAGTTCCATATAACAGTTTTTTGATGACGAAAAAAATACTGTGAAAAACAGATAAATCTGTTCTTATGGTAACACGGTGGTAGCTGACGATGATGGCACGTTTAGTACTTGTTCCGCTAGATTTTGAAAAAGATTAAGAAGGGGGCGTCTTTCCAGAAAGATAAAATGGGGATATGAATCTTTGAAGTCTGTTGTATGTAATTATTAATTTATTGCTCTACATCATCGTTTTCCTGATGTATGTTATCTTTAAACGCAGTGTTTTACACAGAATCGTGTTGAATATCATCAAGCATTGTACTAACTGTACCCATACCGTTGTGATGTTTATCGTAGTCAGGCAACTTAATGCCTAAATGGAATGTATAAAAGTAGGGCAAAATATCAAAGCTTCTAAAGCTATAATTTGTGAATATCGGGATTTTCAGAAATGCCGGAATTTACCGGGACTAGCGGGATCTTCGGCATGGTGAGGATAAAGTTATAAATCCCGAAAATTCCGATCCCGGCTAGTGTTAATCCCGATGCCGCCCTTACCGGGTTTGTTCAAACCTATCCCGATTCCGAACGATCCCGCCAGTACCAACGCGCACCTCTAATTGTAAGCATATGTTGAGATATTACACCACAGATATTACAAAACTCAATCTAATATTAAAATTCTATTTGAAAATTAAACTACATCAATGAATTTTAAAATACATCGAATGAAATTTAAAAATTCTATTTGAAATATGAAATACATACACCAAATTGAAATATTATAAACATCAATTGAAATTTAAAATGCATCAATTGAATTTTAAAAGACACAAATTGAAATTTATAGCATTGAGACACAATTGAAATTTAAAGCAATTGAATTTTAAAAGACATCAATTGAAATTTAAAACACATTAATTGAAATTTAAAACACATCAACTGAAATTTAAAACACTTCAATTCGAATCAGTTCGAAAATTTAATAAAAGAACTGGAGAAAACCCCAAGCCTTGCGGAAACAGATGTTGAACGAATATTTTTCTTCATTTTCGGAGCAATAGTATCAAGCAAGTATTTAAATGCTGTTTTATTAATGTGCAAATGGTTTTGAAACCTGTAGATAAATGACATATTTAACATGTATCGTGGCCCAAAATATAAAAATAATAAAATTTACTTGATATCTGGTAGGTTAAATATATCTGACCTTTGCCATATAATTTTTCTTTGTATATGAAAAAGGCATTTTTTCTGTTCTTCATCATTAAAACTTGAACTTAGATCAAGAAAAAGATACAGGCTAGCAAACAAATTGAAGAAACCAAGGGTGATTTAGTAGAGGAGGTGCCAAGGAGGTAGAAGGTACCAAGGCTGATCTAGTAGAGGTTAACCCAGTAGTAGTTGTTGTTGTTGTGGGCACCAACAACAGGGATTTTGTTTTTGTTCTATGACTCTAAATGTCAAATTCAACACAATTACTATGACCAAAGTAAACAAATAAGTACAATAACAAAATACACTGAATTTGACTGATAGTCATAAGAAAGCAAAATCAGCTGTTCTAATGCGTTAACCTCTACTAGATCAGCCTTGCCAGATACCGATTTTGCATTAATGTAACAATGGCGTCGGTAACAGGTGACCACGACTTTGAGACGTCGACGTCTTGCGCGACGACTTACAGGGTAGGGGTGAATATGAAACAAAATGGCTGAAATACGAAAGTGGAGAAAGAGAAACGTCAAAACTCCCCACCAATTCTTCGTATCGTGGGTGAAAGTCTAATCCGCCAGTAAGTGATGTTTTAGATTATGCGTCTTCAGCCTGCGTTAATCGTTAAATTCTCTTTTGAACATCCTTCGTAAATCACGAGCATTTACATTATGCGTTCTACCCATGGGTTCTTTGTCGTCTAATCGGCTATTCTGCCTCTTACTTACATTCGTAATAATTAAATGTTCAAACAAAGATGTCTGATTTTCATGTTGCTGATATTTAGTAATCCAAATTTCCACGAATTGTTGAATTTACGTATTTAATTTAATATTTTTCGAATTATTTCTATTCATATTATACAAATAATAAGAAAATAATCTACGCAAATGATGTTCTCCCTACAAAAGCAGAAAGAGTGTGAAACAACATGGCAGAAATACGAAAGAGATTGAAGAGAAACATCAAAAATCCTCTTGAATTCTCGTCTCGTGGGTGTTTGTCTACCTCTCTTGCTTCTTCCCACCTCTCACCAACCGAACTCGAAAGTCTTGGGTGAAAGCCGCGGGTGAAACGCATCATCTAAAGGGTGTCTAACACTAGACCGCTCACCCACAAAACGCCTTAGGCACGCGTCGAACACGCGCGTGAAAGGCATAGTGTAATGATGCTCATAGTTACAAGCACTTGTGGCGAGGTTGTTGATATTTAGTAATCCAAATTTCCACGAATTGTTGAATTTACGTATTTAATTTAATATTTTTCGAATTATTTCTATTCATATTATACAAATAATAAGAAAATAATCTACGCAAATGATGTTCTCCCTACAAAAGCAGAAAGAGTGTGAAACAACATGGCAGAAATACGAAAGAGATTGAAGAGAAACATCAAAAATCCTCTTGAATTCTCGTCTGGTGGGGTTTTGTCTACCTCTCTTGCTTCTTCCCACCTCTCACCAACCGAACTCGAAAGTCTTGGGTGAAAGCCGCGGGTGAAACGCATCATCTAAAGGGTGTCTAACACTAGACCGCTCACCCACAAAACGCCTTAGGCACGCGTCGAACACGCGCGTGAAAGGCATAGTGTAATGATGCTCATAGTTACAAGCACTTGTGGCGAGGTTTTGAAAGCAATCTATTTTGTTTGTGCATGTTCATGGTAAAATATTTTACCATGTTATGTTCATTGTTACAGGCATCTACAGTAGTTCATACATACATGTACTTTTTCGAGTTTAACTAGACAATTTAGAGGCCTTTTAGACGCGTAGATTTTGCATGCAAATTTCTTGCGACTCTATTTTGGTGCCTCTTCGTATCGCCTTGTTCATTTAAACGCTGCGACCCGTTTGTTGATAGTTTCTTGCGATATTTTGATATTTGGTCGTTATAGGGTTGTATTTTTGAACAAAATGTATTTTTTGATTTCTCACGGTACCAAAACTAAGAATGTATTTTGAAAAGAATTGTATTTGTAATTGTATTGCATTGCAATTGCGGCAACTTGTGCGTCACTGATTCAGGAGTTCTTTTGACTTTATGTGTAAAAGCTTATAATTTGAAGAAAAAATGTGTGATTTAACGATAGAAGAAATAATTGAAGAACTTCTGGATGTAACTGAACTGGCTGTTGAAATTTTAGATGTAAACGATGTTAAGGACATTGAAATTATTTTACTCTTGATAGAATGCTGTGAAATGGCAAACAATCTACCAAATAAAAGACGTAGAAAACAGTGGGTTAAGCCATGGAGGCAGGAGCGAATGGATCGAGGCTCATTTTCATTTTTAGTGAATGAAAAATTAAAAGTACCAAATTTATCGCAAAATACATATTTAGTACTTTGAAAACTTTATTTTCTATCCCTGCCCAAACAAAGCGATTAGATGTAAGAGAAATGTCAAATAATCGCAAGAAATCTCGTTTTCAGCGATTTTTGCTACCCCTCTAGCAACTCTACGCCTCTCGCCCACAAACTCCAGTCGCAGAGATCAGTCCATGGCTGATCTAGTAGAGGTTAACGCAGTAGGATTTGTTGTTGTTGTGTGCACCAAGAACAGGGATTTTGTTATAGGACTTTAAATGTCAAATTCAACACAAATAAATATGACCAAACAAAAAAGTACAATAACAAAATACACTGAATTTGACAGATAGTCTTAAGAATGCAAAATCAGCTGTTCTAATGCGTTAACCTCTACTAGATCAGCCTTGGACCAGTCTCTGCGTCTAAAAGGCCTCTTATCATAGATTAATACTTATAGTATATCTACTAGTTCTCCCACCAAATTTATGACATTTGGCCTGGTGTGATATTTACGTTTGATGTTGAAAAGAATTGCTTTACTAATACCAGATAGAGGCAATGGTTCAAAATAACAACAACGGCATTTCGTTTTGTGTGTTCAAATTATTGTGTTAAATACAACACAAATGTCTGCTAACAATAACAGTCAATAAAAAAGTTTAAAACACATTTAAATTTCACAGTTTTTCACCAAAATGGCATGAAAAATTAAAGCAAGAAGTTATTGTAATTCCACCTGGTGTATATCACTTTTCATCAAACATCACACCGACCGCATCACGAAGAGTGTGAAAAGTCAGATGAGCCAAATATTCTCTCTAGTCTGAGATTACTCCATGCCTCTTATATACAAGTACTACAATTCCAAAAAAAAAATGTTTTTATTAACCATAAATTAGAATATTTCTAGGAAGTTAAAATCCGACAGTATGTATTGATATTTTTTGTAGTGATTAGTAGGATTTTTATTCAGTTCTAACTAAAATAATATTGTGGTACTCAATAAAGCTTTGATATTGTAGAAAGACATTAATGCAATTGGATAAAATACATTACTAACGACTCTCCTGATGGTCTTGCATTAACTTTTTTCTAATGGGGCGAAACCAAAACACGAAACACAAAATGTTTCTTCCTATGACATCAACAAAGATTAGTTGTTTCTAAAGTGTTACTTATGTAAGGGCCTATTCGGAAATGCAACAACTGTTGCAGATGCTTGTTTGTTGCGCATTTTGTTTGCAATTACGGTCTCAAAACACCTGCAAAGTTGTCAGATGTTGCATTTACGAACGTGCTGCGCATCAGTTGCAGAGCAGTGATGCATTTCCGAAAAGGCTCTATGTGTTGTACTTAAAGGCCAAGCAATCAAACCGTCGACTATGTACATACATTTAAAAAAAAAAGAACAGTATCAATGCCACGCAGCATCAAGAAAACGATATGTAACTGTGATCTAGTTTCTACGATGTTATCGTCAAGAATATTATCGTATTTCAAAAAAAAAACATTCCCTGAGTGATATTTCTAAGTGATCTCAACGAGAATTAACTGCCGTGGGTGGGAACATTCTTAGTTTCATTGGACACAACAAATAATTTTGCGGTACGTTTGTAATATAAATTTCAACGACTTATTATAATCTTTAAGCAGCCTATACGATGATGGTACAATTCCGCATTTTAGAGATGTCGTTAGATCCCCTCCCTTGTTCTCAAGGTTCTTGATTTTGCTGTGATTGTAAGTAGAGTAAGTTGTGGGGTAGGAATATATTTTTGTTTGTGAAAATGTCATTCACTACGACCAGACATGTAAACGAATAGTTTACACTTGTAACAAAAGCACAACTTATTGTTAAAAAAAAAACTATTGACGTTCGATTTCGACTTGCCTAATTTTGATAGATTGTTTAGATTTCTTTTATAAATTAACATTATATTCTTGTCACTGTATTTATTATTATTAATGGTGGTTTAGTTTCATAGTTTACGCTTTTAGAATTTCGTTTGAATATACATACATACATAATACATACATTTATTTAAGTAAATATTTATAATAAAAAGCATCGTTAATTATTTATTGTTCATTTTCTGTTTGTTTGTTAATATTTAAACTTTTGTGTTATCATACAATTAATTGTCTCCAACGAGAAAGGAACTTAAACATACATACATACAAATATATTTGACGAAAAGATAAACTAAAAGAACCTAATTTCGTCTTATGCAAAGCATACACACTCATTGTCAACTGTAAGTAACTATGTACACCTAAAGCAGTGTAACGTTCATTAAAATAAAAGTAAAAATAAAATTTACGGAGAAACACCTATGCACGGAGGAAATCAATCCCCCATCATATTTATATATATTTTTGTTTGGATTTAAAATATTTTCAAAGATGTTTAACTAAATGCAAAAGTATTTGTTTCTATATCACTGAATTGAACTGTCTCTGTCATCAACACATACAAAATCTTATTAAAAATTTAAAACGCTACAAGGTAGACTAATTTGATACATCTTATAAGTTTCATCATATTCTCACTACTACCTAAATCTATGCAGAAAATTGTAAATGAAATAAAATAGAAGTAATGTTTTTAGTTTCATTAGTGTAATAATACGTGTACCTATGTGTCGGGGGGTTTTTTTTTTTTGTTTTTTGTTTTAGCATTCCGAAGGAATGTCATGTTGTTTCGCCTAAAATCTCATGGTATGGTATCTTAGGTGTGGGCCGCTGCTACTGGTATTTGGCAATAAGGACATTCTGTTACCGAAGTGGCGCATGAGTCACACAATATGAAGTGGTTACAAGGTTCAAGGGTGACTGTGCGATTGTTTTCTTCGCATTTCATACACTTCTTGGCATTTTCCTGATATAACACCTTATCTACATCCTCTAAATCTGTACGTAGCTTTGACTGTGGACAAATGAAACGGATGTTAACAAATAGTGTTGTATGGATTTCACGAACAAGTGTTACCTGTAGTTGTTTTAATTTCTGTATTGAGAGGTTCCGCAATTCCGAAGATAAGTTTATTTGGATTTGTGCAGATTCGTAGCGGTCCTTCCAGTCCTGCGCATCCTGCTTGGCTACATTGAGCTGAAACGATTTACAATTAGCTGGACACAAGTTGTTGTTTCGGATCGTTCGAAAGTACCTTGCGTGTAATCTCTTCCATGCGACTAGATAACTTTAAAAGTTGTGCCTTTGTCGTCATCAATTCTATGGTCATTCGTCCCACGTCGCCATTGTTTTGTGTGTGCAGTGATTGCAATGAGAATGCATTCTTATTTGTTGTTAAACTATTTCCCATTGAACCGCAGTTCAAATCATCGGGCATATTGCTTAATTCCGAAAGTCTGACAGAGGGACTTATGGAAAGACTGTCGTTAAAGCCGGGCGAAATGATGTGAGAGGGAAAGAAGAAATTACTACCGCAATCATTCTGATTGCCGGCACTGAGGGAGTTGCTTAACTTATTTGTACTTGAGCCGCCATAGTTAAAGGCATCCTGAACATTGAACAGACCGCCCGCGTGATTGGTGGGACTGTAAGGAATGTTGACTGCAAACCCACTTGAATTAAAATCTGAAAATAGTAATAAAAATTGCATTTCTTACATTGTCTTAAATACAAATTCGTGTTACCATTAATTGAATTGCTTAGGGCCGAATTGGGAATGTTAATGGGCGCCGAAGACCGTGTAATAAGACTGCTATTTGCTAAACTGGCCGAGAGAGCATTATCACGTTGCTCGTCAATAGAACACGCTGTTAACAAATAAAAAGAAAATGCAATGTCAACTAGAACTTACAAAAGAATATTTATTGTGCGCCTGTGTCGAATAAAGAGATCATCGAATCGACTTCCAATTAAACGCAAATGCGGCATGGCAAATGAACTTAATAGAGATCGTTGCGATAATTATCGCATTTTTTTCTCGTCATCAATTTGCAATTTATCCACAACCATAGTATATCGCTTTGCTTAATGGCAAAACGACATATATATATGTACATATATAAAACAATTTATCCACTTATTAATTATACTCACAAATTCTGTCCATTGGCAATGAGAAGTTTAAAAATTTGCCCTGATTTGCGGATTTCTCCAAAGCATTAACCAACATATTATTGGCCGAATCATTACCATCCATATTCAATAACTACAAAAAACATGGTAAAATACGATAAACATGTAAATGATAGCCAATTTCGGTTACGAATCAATCAATGTGCAACCGACATAAAAACAACTGTCTGTCATATAGAGTCTGCTTATATCAGTTGTTGAAAGCCAGACAACCTTTAGATACAAACGAAACTTTACCCAACGCAAACTAATCATCATCGCATACTTTATTATTATGTGAATGTTAATTCGTTCAATCAGTTTATAATTACAAAAATCAACGCTGAAATGCTGATGTTGTTCTCAAATAAAAATAATTCGCAAAATAATACGGCGCTAGCGCCATAAACTTTTGCGATCTGGACAAATAAAACAAAAATCATTAGTATTCATTAAATTAAAAAATTGATGAGATTATACATTTTTAAATTAACGTTAATTTTTCTTCAATGAATTAAAAAAGCGCCGTTACCGAATATAGAAGAAAATTTCAATTATTCCAATTTCCACAAAAATCGCACAAATGAATGATTTATATTTTCATGAAGACCGTGAAAAATATATTTATGTTATTATAATATTTGTGTGAAGCGACAGAAAATATGTAAAAGGGGTTCAGGCAAAACTTATTGAGCCGGACGGACACAATGTCGCGATTACCAGAGCCAATTTACATGATACAGCAACATTTTTTTTCACGGCTAACTATTAAAAAATAATGAGTGTGACTATCGTTTGTATCCAAACATTTAACTGGCACGTACATGAATGTATTATGTATAATAATGTTAGTATGTTTTGTTAGAAAATGTATAATTTTAATTTCAACCTTATTACAATGTAGGCATAGGGAAAAATGTTTCTAATTAGTTTTATTAGTATAAATTACTATCTCTTTTTGATCAAGTTCAAATTTTCAAATCATTTCATTTAGTTGAATGACGTAAATGAGACTACATCTTATATGAAATTTACTTCCACCATAGTTTTAGAAAGTTCCTATGAAAATTTAGGACTTTTGGCAAGAATCTCCCTTTAATAAATGTAAGCATCTATATTTTGTTTAGTTATTTAAATTTCGAAGTGAAATGGTATCTGCATTCAAGGATCTAGCTTAAAAAAAATTATAATTAAAGGGTGTGAGAGGAGAGTTAGTTAGGTCCATCCGATGCACCGTTCTAAGTATTAATGGGTTCAAAAATATTCTCGAAGCATGGAGATTATTCAAATCATATTCTGACACGACTGCCGATCGTTCCTGTCGCACTTTTTGTGAATTCAGGTTGTGAATTTAGCCACTTACGAATACCAACCATTTGATTAAAAATACAAACCTTCTAGCTTAAATTCCAATGCATTTATTGGAAGATATGTATTAATTTGACTGTATATTGGTATTGATTTTCAGTGTAATTCAACACTTGAAGTTGGAAAATATGGCAAAAACATAAAGAGGGATTAGAAATTTATATTTTACGTTGAATAAAAAAAAAAAGAAATACTCGAAAATTAGTCTAAGCGAATGCAGTTGAAATCTTTTGGAATAATAATAAAATAACAATTGATTTAATGTGTATACAGAAAGCTAGACAGACGCCAAATAGAAAAGTGTGATCAAGTGTGGCAGTGTGTGTGTATTAATTAAATTAGCTTTGTTTATTTTATTGTCTAAATGAAATGATTTTTTTGTTTTAATTTATAGAAATACATACATTTTCGCCAATTGCCATAAGTCCGGATTTGCTGTTTGTGGCATCCTTAGGTTTGATGTCGGGCAAAGCATTTGATATTAAATCACTTAGAGCTAAGTTTGTAGTAATTGCATCTAAATCGCGGGTCTTCTCCTCAGTGACAATGTATGCTACAATTTCGGATATTTATATGGCGAATTTTGGTTATACCAATCATTATTGTGATGTGATGATTTATTATTATATATATATTGTATCGTTATCGTTTATAATCAATGGCATTTTTCGATCAAACACGTATGGCATTATATGGAATAAATAAAAGAGTGAAAAAGGGATAAAGCACAAATCACTTGCTGTTCCTCTGCGAATCTTACCAATTAAATGAATAGTTTTTTTTTTTGGCAGAAATTATAAAATTTAAATTTAAATTCAAGAAAACAGAATCGATAGTATAAAAAATGAAAATCGTATCATCGAAAGATTTTGTATGGACACACAAATATGATCGATCGATAACACATATTATTTAGAAAAGCATGGCCTGAAAGTTCACCATTTCGTGGAAAATAAATACTACGTATAAGGCATTCAGTAAATGGTTGTGGAAAAAAGCACACCAATTTTCAAAGAATAATGAATAGAACTCATCAAAGAATAACCCCACTTTCGCGGTGTTTTTTAAGGTACTTACGTTCAACGTGGGCAAATGCACAAAAGACGCTCCGGGGACAGTATCCAGCTTGTTGAACATCGTTGCACTTTGTTGACTTGTAGATTTCCGGGTGGAACTGTTGCTCCGTGCGAGTATGACAATACTGACAATTGTCGCCTGCCTCACAGTTGCTAGGTTCACCCCACTCTTCTCCGTGTTTGACATTAGGACATGGAGTTGATCTGTATTTCACTTTGCGTGGGCTGCGGCGCTTGTCCTTGCTATTGTGGTACTGTGGACATGCGTAGCCTTGACGACACAAGCGTGGTGGTCGCTTACATGGTTCCGTTTTGTAATTAGCCAACACGAAATTAGTGTCTTGCCACTTAGGATCCTCATTCATCAGATTGCGCTCTTTATCCAGCGCATTCTGGGCATTCGCCCCATCCAAGGTGAGTTCTGCATTCTGCAATGCCTCTAATTCTTTAATATCATACACCGGTGGTCTTTGGTCCTGCGCACCGTGAGCAAATGCACAATGGTGGCCATTCTTAACGCAGTATCCGCGACTATCGGTATCGTGCACACACATACATGTCTTATAATATCGCAAATGGTAGCGTCGTTCCGTGTCGCCAGCAGTCCGATGTAGAAATGGACAACTAAAGATAAAAGTAATTGAATTCAAAGTTAATAACTTTCATAATGATACAAAAAGAAACTACGCATAAAACTTATGTAATTTATTAACACAACCAGATGTGCCGATCATTGTTATTGATTTCGTTACATAATTTATTGAACATTTCAGGCAACATCTGCTATAAAGTCTGGCTTAGTGAGAGGTTTGAGCACAATCGGCAGAGTAACGAAAAATTTAAACTTACGAAAACTAAAAACTAAAAAAAATTACCACGATGCAAGGAGGAATAAAATTATTTCTGACAGCAACGTAATTTTTGTGTTTCGAAATTTCTTCCTATACGCTCTTTTTCTATGCCCTCACCCATAAGGATGATGGTATAAATGAGTATCATTTGATGCTTGGTGATAAGTGTAACGCATAGGTGTAGTTATATTAGACCCAAAGTATCTTTGGACGAAATTTGTGTTAGGAGTTTTTAATGGGATTGAACCATGTCCGTCTGGCTATCTGGTTGGTCAGACGATAACTGCCGTAGAACTTTTCCGATCACAATGAAATTGTGACAGTTTGTATAATTTGTGAATACTTAGTTTGGGATTGAAAATGGGCTTTATGGCCACGCCCCTTCCCGTACCTACCAGCAATTGACACAGTAACTGTAGTAAAACGCTACCTATCTCTGGTATTAACCAATATTTTGTCAAACGCCAGACACCTAATGAAAAGGGGTGATTTTGCCACGCCCATTTTGGTACCATCTATACAAAATTAGTGTAGACAGGTGGTTGGTCGGCACATTAACTCCCGTATAACATACACGATCATAATGAAATTTAGTATTAGGAAATATTTATGTTCCTACGCTTATGAATTACAAGACATATCTTGCTCGTATATGTAAAGGTTGTCTCAGTAAGATTACACTTTTTAAATATACGGGTGTGTTCTACATTCCCTTAATCAATTTTACTGTCATAAAAGTTCCGCAAAATATTTACAGAATCGACATGGATCTTTTACTAACGGGTTTTTCCATAAGAGCGCTACAAAAGTTTTTTTAAATAAAACAAAACCGGTTTTAGATACCAATGAAATTCTTCATTCCTGTGAAAGTACGTTCGATGCCATTATGTATGGAACTCGATTTATTTTGCATGGCCACCACGGGCACGCTTGCAGAAGTCCAGACGCTGAACCCAATTTTCGACAGTTTTCAAGCAGTTTTCAAGTTTTTGCTGCAATTTTGCGTTCGATATTCGTACAAAGTTCATCAATCGTCGCTGGCTTGTTGGCATAGACCATAGACTTGACGTAGCCCCACAGGAAATAATCTAACGGCGTCAAATCGCACGACCGAGGCGTCCAACCGACTGGGCCATTTCGTGAGATAACACGTTCGCCAAACTTGGTTTCCAATAAATTGATTGTGGCATTCGCTGTGTGGCTTGTGGCGTAGTCCTGTTGGAACCACATGTCCTCCAAGTCCATATTATCCAATTGGGGCCAAAAATATTAGGTTATCATTGAACGGTAGCGATTCGCATTCACAGTAATGTGCCGGTCTTGATCATCGCGGAAGAAGTACGGCCCAATGACGCCGACGGCCCATAAACCGCACCAAACCGTATTTTTTTCGGGATGCAATGATTACTCATGGATTACGTGTGGATTGCTGTCTGACCAATAACGCATATTTTGCTTATTGACGAAGCCATTTAGCCAGAAATGAGCCTCATCGCTGAAGATGATTTTCCAATGAAAATCCGAATCATTTTCAAGTTGTTGCTCAGCCCAATTCACGAACATACGACGCTTCAGTTCTTGCGTCAATTTGATCTTGTAAGGATGTAGGCGAAGATCTTTCGCAAAATTCGCCACAACGACGTCACAGAGTTGCCCAACGCTTGAGAACGACGTGTGAGAGACACATTTGGGCTTTCTTGAACTGAAGCCTCAGCGGCAGCAATATTCTCGACACTACGGGCACTTCTTTGTCTCACTGGCACGGTAACATTTTGTACTGTGCCTGTGGATTCAAATTTTTCCTCTAGACGCTCAATTGTTGGTCTGGTAGGACGATTATGACGAACATAAATTGGACGTAGCGCTCTTAAAATTGAGGCCAAGGACTCCAAATTTCGGTAGTAAATTTTAATAATTTCGACTCGTTGTTGGCTCGTATATCTTTCCATGATGAAATGGCAAACCTTACTGAAGAGAAATGTCAAAAGAGCGGGAAAAAATGGCATCGTTTGCTGTCCCTATCGATTTACTTTTGTAGCGTCTCTGTTGAAAAACCCTTTAATTATGAGATTATTGATTTGTCAGAATGTCTGAACAAATTCCATTGAATCCAACGATGCTGTATGTATCTGCAAATGAAAGTCAACTTTTTGCGAAAATGGAAAGCAGAACACATCCGATAGGGTCATGTTTTTTGTGCAATTGGCAAGTCTGAAATTTGGCAGCTGTCACATATGTTTATTCCAATTATTAAAAATGGAGCGCTTTACGAAAGAACGCGTTATAATTGTTAAAAATTAATACAAAAATTTGGAGTTTTGCTAAGGCCGCTCGCAAACTTCAAAGAATTTGCGCCCCTAATGTGTCAACCATTCGAAGAGTGGTCAAAAATTTTTAAACAAACTGTGCCTCAACGTATCGGTCGGTCTCTTGAAAACATTACTACTGTATTCGAGAGTGTCGCCGAAACCCGAAAACATCAATTCGGCATCGTTCTCAACAACCTCAAATGTTACTCGCTCGTTATACAACTCGAAACCTGAGTAAAAAGGATTCGAACTCGTAAAAACAATTTTTATCAAAGAGATGTATTTTTCTATTCGTGAGCCAGCTCTAAATATTTTTACTTCATTACACTCGACCGTGAGCAATCCGAATTTCAGAGAATTTCATCATGAGAATTTCATCATGTCTTCGATATGGCATCACTTTTTTTAAATCGCTAAAACGCTCATATGTGTTAGCTATTTTTAAAATCCATTGGTTAAAGCCTCCTTTGGAGGTAAAAAATTTATTATTTTTGCGATTGGACGGCACCGTTTCCGAGCAGACATTTTTGTAATTTTTTTTTTATATTTTCGATCAAAAATGGAGATGGGTTACCCTGGATAACCCATTACTCATCGTCCTGGGTAACTACTCATTATTTTCCCCATTATTATATTGTACTGTCGCACAACAACATCTGGCTACTGTTAAAAACAAATTATTACCGCTATAATTCATTCTTTCTTGTTTAGAGTAGTGATTTGTGTCGGTATTACGTTGGATTTGGACAACAAATTAGCACAACGTGCGTTCTTACGGTAAATTCTTTTAATTTTGTGTCGTTTCGTCTAATTGTTGCAAAACAACATGTGGAATGATGATAAAAAAAACTTCCTGAAATTCCCGAAATATTGCATCGCTCTCAAAAAATGGTTTTATAAATGTTTATAAAAAATGGTTTAAACAAACTCAGGTAATGCAAGAGAAAAAAATCAGACGCTACGTGTCAAAAAACGACCCAAGTAGTGGACCGTGCTATTGTCCGGATAAACTCTCAATTTGGATTACATTTATCAATATTATTATTTAAGATCTTTAGCTTCAAGATGTGGTCTTAGTTATGTATGTTCATGTATTATGTTCATTATGTATGTACATTTAGCCAATAATACCCCATCATTATTAGATTATTTATTTTTTTGCTTTGAGCCAGGGACCGTAACAGTTACAATTTTTATAATAAAAATCAAACTTTAAGAGTTATTTTTTGACTTATTTAATTACTCAAGATATAAAAGGTATTTTCGATTTTTATTATATATGTAAATCCAAAATTCAGTTACCTGTTGATTTTTAGTTATTTCCCCCATTAATAAGTTATTTTTGATTTTTTATTTTATTTTGTCTCTAATAACAGTTATTGATGACTTTTCTTTATAAAAGTCACCGATAAAAATCAGTCATGACTTTTATTTTCAAGTCATTAGTAAAACTGAGTCAGTGACTTTTATTTTTTAAATCACAATATTTAAGTCATTTCTATTAAATGCAGTATAATGGAGTCACTAGAGGCCAAAATGGCTATATATTCTTGATCACCTCAAGAAGAACAATCGAACAAAAAAAACTACTTACATATGAGGCTATCAGCACAAAAGTGGTGTAACTCATAATTTTTGTTGGTTGCTGTTCTAGTGTTCCATACATTCCTTACATTACCAACTATCAATACAAAAGTGGAGTAACCTTTTGGTATTCAAAAGCAGATGGAGCACAAAAACTCGTTTTTGCACCGAGCATAATATAACAAAGTAATAGAGAAAAAGTGGTGTTAGTTAAATATACTTACATATATGTACATACATACCACTTTTGCATTATGGCAACACAACATGGAGACAGATGAAGCCGACATGTTTGTTTGGGACGAGTCTGATGCTTCGCGACGACCCCAAGAAATTGGATCTTGTTTGCCTTACTTTATTACAAATTTTCATTTCATCTTCATTTTTCATTTTTTGATTGTAATATAAAAAAAGTAATCATGTATTCTGGCCAGTGCGGGGCACAGAATAGAAACAAAGATGTCGTTGTTCTGCCAGTATGTTGTATCTTACCCGGACTTTACTGTTGAAGAAATAGACCATAAATTTTTGGTCAGTGGACATTCATATTTACCACGTGACCAAGATTTTGGTCTAATAGAAAAAAATAAAAAATTCTTTAAAAAAAATATACGTTCCAGAAAACTGGCTCCAAGTACTTAAATCGGCTCGAAAAAGGAAACCATTCAAGATAATACGAAAGAGTGCAAGTAATTTCGTGTCTTCCAAATCGTTTGCAAAAAATATAACCAACAGAAAAATTTCGGTTAGCAACAGCAAGGTGGAGTGGTTGAAAGTTCAGTGGCTAAGATTCTATTTTTACAAGTATTGCAACAACGAAGACGTAATCTTTCACGAAGTCAGTGTTAAAAAAATGCATTCAGTGACCATAACACAACTAGATGCATTGGAAAAAGCAACCAAAGCTGAAAGAAAGAAAAAGGACCTTCTTGAATTGTTACACTTCCACCCACCAGCTCATCACACTTTTTATAACAACCTGAAATGCTCCAGTATCACGGATGAGGTGTATTATGATGAGACAGATGATGAATAGCTCTTGTACTATGTATTATGATTGATTTCTTAATAAACTTGTGCTAAAGTGGTGTAACTTGATTATTGTTTTAAATTGGACTTAAATATCATATATGCATAAGTGGTGCTCTCTTTGCTCTCTAATAATAATATCTTAATAAATACAAAAATATTCAGCTATTGTCAATGTAGAAGTTATTTTCATAAGATAAAAATAAAATAATTCAAATAATGTTCACAAAAGACATTAAATACCAAAAATTAGTTACCAATTTTAAAGTACCCATTCTCTCATAATTAAATATTTGGGGTTACATCACTTCTGCACTGATAGCCCCATATATGGTTTTGGTTATTATTATGGCGGTGGCGGTGTAATGGGTAGCATATGGGCCTCTTACTCAATACAACGTGACTTCGAATCCCGGCCAGACCGCCTTCCACATCTTTTGACGACGGTCACCTCGCTTAGTGCCGGCGATACTATCGAGTATAATTAGCCATGAACAGGCTCCTCAGTGAGTCTAAAAGTCTAAAATCTAAAATCTGATTGCGAAAAGCTCTCCCCTATCCGCCCATAGGATGTAACGGGAAGAAATTTGTATTTTTTGGTTATTATTAACTTTTTATTATTATTTATTTTTTATTTAATGAGCAGATATCAAGCTGCTTTTTCAGATGCGAGCCCTGCAAACGGAAATATATTTATTTATTTATTTGTTTTAATCTTACGAAAACTATTTCTAAGATTACAATTATTATAGAGCACTAGCAGCTGAGGCTATTGGCTCTCGTTTGTATATACATATGTACAAGATATGTTGTTTATATTCTAAGTTTCAGTGATGTAATGAATGTATAGATGTTATTAATATTTTCTAAACATGGGTCTCTAAGTATGTCGTATATGGATTTATTTCCAAAAGTAGTTCTTCTTAGGCTGTTGATATGTGGGCAATCTTCAAGAATGTGCTTAAGTGTAAGACTGTTTCCGCACTTAGAGCACATTGCGGGCCCGGTTCTTTTAAAGATGTGTTCATGAGAGAAGATTGTATGTCCAAGACGGATCCTGCTGAAAACGCGTAATCTTAATTTATCGGAAATATATATTTAATATTATAATTATATATAATATATATAATAATTATATAAAAAAAATATATGGTTTGTTGATTATACGTCTTGAAGTGATCAAGAATATATACACTTTTTGGACTCTTGTGACTCCCTTATTGCATTTAATAGAAATCCTTTTAATATTGTGACTTAAATAATAAAAGTCACTGACTGATTCTTATTAAATAAATAAATAAATAGTTTCCCATTACATCCCACGAAGGAATCGGTGGGGAGCTTCTCACAACCAGTAAGTGGTGCGCTTTCTAGATTTGTACTCACTGATTGGGACCTACAGTTTTACACCGGTACCGAACGGTATTTTGAGAAGCCTTTTCATGGCCAAATACTCGATAGTGTCGCCGTCACGACGCGAGGAGACCGCCGTCGAAAGAAATTTACAGTGGTCAGAGCAGGGATCGAACCCAGGATCTCATGTACAAGAGGCGCGCACACTAACCATTGCACCACCGACGGCTTATTAATGACTTTTATTTTTAAACTGACTGATGAAACATAACTGATTTTTATAAATAAAAGTCGTCAATAACTGTTATCAGCGACAAAATAAAGTAAAAATCAAAAAAAAAATTACAGCAGACAGTTGTCCGAGGCCTTCGGCCACGGACTGTCCCTGCAGGCTGTGTCAGAGACACGGCCATTAAGTTTAACGTAGAATACGCCATCCGATAAGACAGAAAACATATATAACAATAAATTCATTTGCTTATATTATTTATCATTTATTGTTATATATGTTTTCTGTCTTATCGGATGGCGTTTTCTACGTTAAACTTAATGGCCGTGTCTCTGACACAGCCTGCAGGGACAGTCCGTGGCTATTTACCAACGGCATTTGATTCAAGTCCGTTTAAAAAAAAAAAATTATGTTCAATTTTTTTAAACTTAATTTAATTTATGTATTTTAATTACAATTTTTATTGAAATAAGTTCTGCGAATGTTGAGAGGGCCGCCCTAATATTAAAAAAGGTTTACCTTATCGAGTCTTCGCATTAGCATTCGAGCGTTGTGTGAAAGCTTTACGCTTTACAATTCAAAATTAATGTAACAACAGCTTTATTGAAGCTTTCGCAAAAAAGCTTTATTACGTTAGGTTACTGTTTGTTTCACTTTTTACTAGATACATGTTGCCAAGCAACATTAGCTTGCTGTTCGTTTCACTTTTTACTAGATACATGTTCCTAAGCAACGTTGAGCAACCAAAAACACTCAACCAAACACCACACATATGTTTGAGTGTATGTGTTTAAACAATTTTCATTTGAGAAATTAAAATACTAGAAATGTATCAACCAATATGAAATGTATATCAAACGAAAGATAAAATCTTCATTTACCTACAAAAAAAAAATTTAAAAAAATGCATCTAGCCGTTTCCTCAAATTCAATGAAATAAAGATTACAACAATAAAAACCTGACATGACTCCTCATACCGTAAGGTAAGACGTATTCTACGTCAATAACTGTTATTAATAGTGTAAATAAATAAAATTCAAAAATAACTGTTTTATAGAATTTAAATAAAAAATAATTGTTATTGTTTTTAGTTTACATAAAAATTGGAAGAAAAAGTTTATTGTTAATTTTGATGCTCAGTGTAAAAAGAAATCCATTGGTATACAACATGTGGTGGCACAACATTTACTTCATAGAAAGTTATTCAAATCAAAATTTCATAAATAACTGTTACTTCCAGTCCCTGCTTTAGTCAATCTTCTTCGCTTGTCACACAATTCACAATTTTATTTTCGTTTCTATAAAATGTTCCACCAAATTACAGCGAAATTGGATTGAATATAAAGATTACAACCGAATGAATTTGCTTATTAAAAAATTCATTTTTTCATGTCATTCAAAATAATTTTAAGTGATCCTATTTTTTTTTTGTTCTCAAGTGCATAATAGGCAAATGTTAGTGAAAAAAATGGATAACAAATTACAACTTAGAGAAGCTTTGGTAACTGTTATAAGTCCAACTCTGAGATTGCATAATTGATAAGCTCTGTCAGTTCATAAGAAATATAACCCCAAATGAAAATTATAGCTTACTATTTTTAAAGACAAAAATGCCCCACCAAGCGGATTTCTTTCTTTATAAATAAAAATAATGGTTTCCCATTAAATTCCATGAAGGAATCGGGGGGAGCTTCTGACAACCAGTGAGCTACGCGATTTCTACTTTTTATACTCACTGATAGGGACCTACAGTTTTACACCGGTTCCGAACGGTATTTTGACATGCTTTTTCATGGCTAAATACTTGATAGTGTCGCTGTCACTATGCGAGGTCACCGCCTTCGAAAGAAATTTAAGGTGGTCAGAGCAGGGATCGAACCCAGGATCTCAAGTACAAGAGGCGCGCACACTAACCATTGCTCCACCGACAGCCACGCTCATATAATTAAGTCACTGAATATTTTTATTTTGTTTTTAGGAAATGACAAAAGTTCGTGCCAAAAATATTAAAGCCTTCGGACTAAATATTTGTACACTTTTTAGTGTAAATATACGCCCATGTTCTGCATTCCGAATTTTTGCAAAATTGAAAATTTTTCACAAAAACGGTGTTCTTGACGTTATTTTCAAAAGACATTTGTTTTACAACTTGGATGTTCAAAAGTAAAAGTTTCTCAGTTAATCGCAAAAAGCCATTAAACAAAATTATCTGAAAATTCTGATTTTTCCATTCTGTTTTCATTCCATATTTATATATATCATTTTATGCAAATCAGCCGAGCATTAAATGTTCGAAAATCCAAAATTGGCAGAGCCCTAGATTTAAGAAATTCATCAAATCACTTTAGTTATTTTTAGATAATATCGCAAATATATCAACACGCATATGTAAGACAAGAATGAGAAAACTATTATTTCCTAAGTTCTAAATTTATAATTATTATTCACTCAAAGTCTAAATGAGTAACAGTGTCAACTCTTTCATAAGTCATTTTGTTATGTTTGTTTTTTGGCGCACATATGCAAGTCATAATTTGGAAGTAATGAACAAGGAAGTTTCATGAAGAAATGTAAGTATTTTAATAAAATTTATGTTTATGAATAATTATTTATTTTATTTGTGGTTACAGGGGAAAGCACAAGACAAGAAGTCAGGAGGAGATTCACTAACCGTTCTGTTTGTTTTTGCCTTCCTTCATTTTTGGTAGTAAAAATTCAACTGTGTAAAAAAGTCCACTTAAAAAGGAATTTCGAAAAGTGAAATCTCAGAACACCAAACTCGAATATTTGTGAATTTCAAATGCTTTGTTAAATGTAATATTTTAGGGTGGGTCGATTTAGTATGTTTTTCTAAAATTTTACCAGCATCATGAAGCTTTGGTAAAGAGAACTTGCATAAAAAACTGCGAAAAACGTTGTGCAGGCATTTTTGCAAATTTTCAAGATTTTGGGGGTGTTTGGGAAATTTCACAAGCAGATTCTTGTTTCACTCGACAGCACCCACAGGAAAATTACTATCACTTCCCAGTTATTTTGGACTGTCGCACCGTGTTACCCACTAAAAAAACCCTTAAAAATAAGAGTTAAGAAAAGGTCAAAAAATTTAAATTTGGGCGCCTGAAAATGATTTTTTTGATATGTCGTCGTAGTGAAACTTCTTTTCCTCATGCCAAAAGCTATCGAAAAATTGATGGCACAATATCGACAAATTTTTGTCCTTACAAATATAAAATATATACAGTGGTGTGCGATGAAATAGAGTCAAACACTCGTCAAAACTTTTATTCTCTGCAAATCAGTGGTCCAAGATGTTTCATGTCAAGAAATTCTGATCCTGATTGACCGGTCCTCTGCTGAATATAATGCCGTAATTTTTAATAAATTGTGTACACTACTGTTCTCCAGGTCAGTGTCAGTATTTTAAAGGCTATGTAATGACATGTGCTATAAAATAGAGTCAATTACAAAAAATTATTTTTTTTTGAAATGGTTAATGGTAGTTTGGATTTGAAAACAAAGTTTAGCTTCCAAATATGATTAATGTTTATTAGTAGCATTAATAAATTGTCATTATTGACGTTCCAAAATGGGCCGATGTAAATATTGCAAGAAAGAATAAAAGAGACGATAAAAGAATTCAGAAACTACATACAAATTACTGACATAATTGGATGCTCAAAGAAAATGTTGGAGACCGAAATAAAATATAACCCCAATCCAGAAAACAGACGGTAAAACCCTGAAAATTACAGAACATTTGGAACCCAAAATGTTGCGCCACGTAGAGTTCGACTTTTGTTACCTCTTCCGCCCTTAGAAGGCAATACGATCGGGTTGTTGACACCTCTACATTAGGAAAAATGCTAACTAAAAACAATTTAAAGGCAAAAAGTGTCACAAAAGTTCCATTTCTATCCAAACGGAACGTTCAAAAAATGTTGCATTTTGCCAAGGAGCATGTGAAATAGTCCGTACGCAAATGGCGAAATATTTTGAGGACAGCTGAAGCTAAAGTGAGATTGGGTAATTATGATAAGAGTAATCTTCCTGTACGAAGACCTTCCAACACCGAATTCAGGCCCCAGAACACAATCCAAACAGTTAAACGTGGTAGCGGAAACATAATGGTACGGGGTTGTTACTCTTAGATTGGGACAGAACCTTTATTCCAAATTGAACAGACAATGGACGCTGCATATTATACCACTGTATTAAAAAAACATGCCTTGTCCTATTTTTGTTTGTTTGTGTAACTTCAGAAAATTTTGAAAAAAGGCGGGAAAATTTGTTTGAACATTTTTAAATTGACATAATTTTTTCACAATTGTTATTTTGTTTTAATTGTTAAATATTGTTTATATCTCCTGATGATGCTACACAAAGCAAATCTGACCTCAAGCTCGAAGAATATTGATTATTGATTTAATTTTAAATTACGACATTAATGTTCTAAAATGTTATATCTAGTTCTTAATTGAACAATTAAAAATAAAAGTTAAAAACAAAATTTAATTTTTCTACATTTGTTTTTGTTTTGAAAATGTTGATTAGTGTTGACTCTATTTCATCGTACACCACTGTACATATGAACAAGTCAGTCAAGCCTTCGGCCACGGACTGTCCCTACAGGCTGTGTCAGAGACACGGCCATTAAGTTTAACGTAGAATACGCCATCCGATAAGACAGAAAACATATAACAAGAAATGATAAATGATAAACGTCAACTGTCAGCTACTGTCAAACAGCATTGTTATTTTGCTTACTTGGCAGCACTTTCATTTAACATAAAAATGTATGAATTAATTTTTTCATATATTTTTTATAATTATATATCCATGTTAAATTCAAATTCACATTTAACATTTTGTTTTACTTAAATACATAAGTAAATATACGAAATTTCAATATTTCATCAATCAAAACAACAGCCGAAGGTTTGTGTCCACACTGAAACATCAGCATAGTTTGTGTTCACGCTACAAACTCAAACACTCTACCAAACACCACACATACATATGTCTTAGTGTATGTGTTTAAACAATTTTCATTTGAGAAATTTAAATATTAGGAAGATATCAACCAATATGAAATGTATATCAAACGAAAGACAACATCTTCATTTACCTACAAAAAAATTTTTAAAAAAAGTTTGGCATAGAATACGTCTTACCTTACGGTATGAGGAGTCATGTCAGGTTTTTATTGTTGTAATCTTTATTTCATTGAATTTGAGGAAACGGATGAATTTTTTTAAATTTTTTTTTTTGTAGGTAAATGAAGATGTTATCTTTCGTTTGATATACATTTCATATTGGTTGATATCTTCCTAATATTTAAATTTCTCAAATGAAAATTGTTTAAATACATACACTCAAACATATGTGTGGTGTTTGGTTGAGTGTTTTTGGTTGCTCAACATTGCTTAGGAACATGTATCCAATAAAAAGTGAAACGAACAGCAAGCTAATGTTGCTTGGCAACATTAATTGTAACATTAATGTAACATTAATTTTGAATTGTAAAGCGTAAAGCTTTCACACAACGCTCGAATGCTAATGCGAAGACTCGATAAGGTAAACCTTTTTTAATATTAGGGTGGCCCTCTCAACATTCGCAGAACTTATTTCAATAAAAATATTAATTAAAATACATAAATTAAATTAAGTTTAAAAAAATTGAACATAATATTTTTTTTTTTTAAACGGACTTGAATCAAATGCCGTTGGTAAATATAAAAATTACAGCAGACAGTTGTCCGAGGCCTTCGGCCACGGACTGTCCCTGCAGGCTGTGTCAGAGACACGGCCATTAAGTTTAACGTAGAATACGCCATCCGATAAGACAGAAAACATATATAACAATAAATGATAAATAATATAAGCAAATGAATTTATTGTTATATATGTTTTCTGTCTTATCGGATGGCGTATTCTACGTTAAACTTAATGGCCGTGTCTCTGACACAGCCTGCAGCTTTTTATATTTTTTATACCAATTAATGAGGAGTGAATTTGTTACCCAAATGCATTTTATATTTTAAATTACTTTTAAGTTATTATCCAAAAATTGTAATTGAACTGATGAAGTAATCTCTAATTGTGGTAAATAAAACAAAATATTTAATATAGCTATCCATTGAAGGAATTATGGTAGAAATTTTGTAACCATAGAAGAGAAATAAATAAATAAATAAATAAAACTCTAAACTAACACCCAAGGAAGCTACACAGATCATTAACAAACCAGTCAGCAAATGGACAGCCAGGAGAGCATTAACAAAATTGGATTAGCCGCATCTGTGAAGCAGAAAACAATGCGCTCTCCAAAAAATAAACGTAGAAGCTTGAATTTGTGGGCTTTTGTGAAGCGAACACTGTCCCACCCAACAATCATCCCCCAAAAAAATTGGATGATCTATGGGAGCGCGTCAAGGTTGCCTGTAGCAGTATACCACACAACACAATTGAAAAATTAATGGAAAGTATGTGTTGCATGATAACATACCTATCGCACCCGTTCAACAATACTGTATTAACTCAAAATTTTTTTATTTTATCCTGTTGGCAAAAAACAATACATAACACTATCTGCAAACAATAAACAAATAAAAAGGTTATGTGGTGCAATACAATAATTGATGGGGTTTCTAAATATTGCCTAACTTTTGTTAATGGAAAATTCCTTAAGCATTAAGAAAACAGTTTTTTGTCTCTCCTGAACACTTTGAAGTTTTTGAGTTAATACAGTATTGTTGAACGTGTGCGATATGTTAATACTCGTGTAAATACAGCTCATGTTACACATTATAATTATATTACAGTATGACACATCCTGTCAATCTAGCTTTAAGTTATTTACGTACCAATGTGATTATTACTGCGTTTATACGGTGGCCTATATCGCGATATCATATCACGATACGTCAAAAAAAATACACGTATAAACGCTTTAGCGCGATATAAAGTTTGTCACGAAAGTTTACTATAATTTCGCTCCATATCACGATATTCTATTTGTGAGTTGCCACGATATTCTATTTGTGAGTTGCCACCTAGCATCACATGGCTGTTTATATCATGATGTGTTGAATATCGTATAAACAGGAACATGGGGATATCACGATATGATATGATTGATATGATTGACTTTAAACGAAATAGTCAAAATACTAAAAATACTTAATTTTTAAAATAGTTAATGATTTCTGTGTACTGAGGTTGGCGTGCAGAACTGGACGAATAGAATACACTTTTTTCTTTTCCTATGAAATTATTGGTTTATGTTTTTTAAATATTTTTTATGTTCGTTTACGTAAGATAGATAAACAAAGAATCAAATTTGAAAATTTCAAGGAAATTGAATATTATTTAATATTTTACAGCAATACAAGTAGAAGTTTTAGAAACATCCGATCGGTATTGCTCCCCAATGTGTGTAGCTTTAAGCGTTTCTAACGGGCCATATTGGATCAAACATTTTTGTACGTTATTTATAATAAAAATAAATATTCCATACGGGTTATTCCATATCAAATCAACACACTGATTTAAACTTGATGTCTCAGATTTTTCAGATTTTCATGACTATATCATTGACTTATGATAAAATGCCAAATTTGAGTGATGAACCACAATTATTTTCGAAGTTATTATTCTTTAAAGATTTACATTTTTATGAAAAAATTCATATTTTGGCACCTTTAAATGCCTATAGGCTGGAAACCAGTTATGATATAAACTTGGGAGTGGTCTCATTTGAATGGTGTTGAATGGAGCTATAATTCGATATGCCGCAATATTGGGGTTGCAATTGTAAAAACATTTGATATTTTAAAATTTAATTTTTGCAAAAAGTGGGTAAGTCTGTAATGTCTTAATACATATAGCAAAATTCTATCTTGGGATCGCAATGGGATCAGGAGATACAGGATTTTACAAATACACGTATACACAATTTATAAACAATTTATGTATAAACAATTTATAGTAAAAAATTTTGTTCAAGCAGACTGTTACAGTGTATTGCCTTATCAGCAGGACTATGAATTTAATGCCATTCTAATGACAACTACATGACATTTGCGTTTTGATTAGATTCTATATAGTTCTTTTCTGGATACATTTTGATAAGACAAGTCGACAAAGTTTTAAATATTTATTCTATTACGATCATCTTATATTTACAAGAATCACAAGTTAACGTTCAATATTTGTTCTAATTTTAAACAAGAAAAAACACAAATGTATGTATTTAAATGAACTACTGTGGAATTATAAAAATTAAATAAAGTTATAATTTGCAGATATTATTATAGCCAGTATAGCATCAGAGTTCATTTGATTTCTCACTATTTATCACTTGGATGGTGGATACCACCATAGGTAGGTTTCCAGCCTATAGGCATTTAAAGTTGCCAAAATATGAAAATATGAAATATGAAAATATGAAATATGAGGTTGACGATATAAAAACATTTTTTTATATATAATTGGAGGTAAAAACATAATTTCAAACCAACTAAGCAAGAAGTTTTGTGAACATGATAGTGATGCGAATAACTTCGATTACATTCTTATTTGGTATCTAGAAGAGCGGTAAACCGATCATAATCATCAACAATAGCTGATGTTCATGCTCATGAATGACAAGTCTATGGTTCGCATTCAAGATAAAATGTTATCGACTTAGCGCATGCTCATGAATAATATGTCTCTGGTTCATTTGTATTAAAAAAAAAGTTGAAAAGTAAATTTTTAAAAATTTTAAACTCCTATATTTTCGATAATTTATTACTTTTCTATTAACAAACACTAAAAATTTCTAAACTAATTCGTGGAATTTTGGGTTTTTTTATACATATTTTATGTGACGATAACGACCTAATTCAGTTATTGAAAAATTTTATATATTTTCAGTTTACTTTGAGCTATTATACAAAAAAGGTTCATCAACTCGGATTATTCAATCGCTTATTTAAAATTGCTATCTCGATAGATGAAAAATAATTGGTGTCTAGTCATTTACGGGACCCTATTTGAAACCTGTGGGCCCCCTTGAGAAGCAAGCCGCGACGGCGCATACGGTGGCTTGGTCGCTGTGACGGAAATTTTTAACGAGCCGAGCCGCCGCCTATGAGCTGATTTTGACAGCGCAGCCGAATGAATCCATTACTTTTGGGTATTGATCATGGATTTACTGGTACAGGTCGTATTATAAGAACAGCTGATTTACTTTTTCTTGTCGCAGCAACTGCCACACCTGTTGTTCTTGCCCACAATTACTACAACACCTACTACAGCTACTACCTTTATTATTCTACCATGGCATTAAGTACTCAAAAAGCAGCAGTATGTATACGTGTTAAACTTTGAGCGTGAAAAGTATAAGAAGTTAAAATTTGTTATCAACGAATTTTAATGGAAAAATCAATAAAAACTTATTTTAAGCCACTTATTTTTAGCCATGATCCAGCTTACACCGGATCATCAAGTCGGACGCTATGAGTCGCTGATTATACAGAGCAAGGGGAACTGGTTCCATTGTCTGGGACTATTTTGGCAACCTCACTTTACGGGAAAGACCAACCCTTTTGAAGTTTCGCATAAATGATAAAATAATAAAATAAAAGAATAAAATAGTCAAATAATAGAATAATCAAATAATAAATAAAAATAAAATAATCAAATAATTACATAATCAAATAATAAAATATAACAATAAAATAAAATAATCAAATTATAGTAATAGTCAAATTATAAAATAATAAAAAAAAACAATAATAAAATAATCATATAATAAAATAGTTAAATAATAAAATAAAATAATTACTAATTACTTTTTCTAATAGAAATATTAAAATGTGTAGCACAAGCTAATTAAACTAAAGTAATATTTCTTTATAAATAATAAAAAAAATTATATTTACTCTTATAAAAATATTGAAATATGTAAAACACAATAACTAAACCAATACTCGAAAATAATCTGAATTATAATTATAATTTTTCTTATAAAAGTATAAAAATGTGCAAAACACTGTTGTTAAGTAATCTTCATATATCAAATATCAATAAAATTTGCATGTTTTTACAGAAAAATTAATTTGTTTAATGTTCAAACAATTTTTTACTGTAAAAAATCGGCGCCAACCAGCTAAGCCGCCGCCGCCCAAAATTTTCGATCGGCTTGTTGCTCTGGCCCCAGCCCGAGCAATTTCTCCAAAAGCGTTTCTTGGTTCAACTGTTTTGTTGTTTACAAAATGTCGCAGCCGCAGAAACAAAAATGGTTTCTCCAAAATTAACTAGCAATGAAATCAATCCCATGGTAGAATTATCTATTTATAGCATTTTCACCCTAGGCCACATCTTACATTTTCAATCAATTTGCCAAAGATGTTAACATTTCCCCATACAAATTTGTCACTTTATGAACTAAACACCTTTGAGAAATGTTCCTATCTCATTACGTTTCACCCCACATCCATCACTAAAAAAAATGTAATTTCTAGAAAAGGGAACAGAAATTCAAACAACCAAACAAAAGATGAATTTATATCAGGTGGTAACGCTGGAACAGCTGATTTAAATGTTTTGATATCGTTGCTTCAACAACTGACTGTCAAATTCATATGTATTTCTTTTTTGTACTCATGTGTGCAATTGTTACATTTGCTTTGAATTTGGCAGCGGTATGACACCAAACAAATACAGCTTTTATCCGAATCATAGATAAAGGAAATAATAGATATAGCGCGCCCATTGTCAACTTTGTTCACTAGGTGCTGTCCTGTAGTAGTGTCACTTTCACTGAAGTTTCCCATAATTCTCACTGACGTTTATTCAAAATTGTGGGAAATTTTTGTTACAGTTATCTTCTGTGGTCGCAGATGCCAAAACCTCAACAAGGAATGGTAGCTGAACCGGAGGAAGAACCAATTTATTAGGACTTAGTCGGTGGTGTCATGGCTTTGCAATTCGATTGCCATCAGATATTCTACTTTAAGTATCGTGGTGTGTTCTTGTTTCGAAGTGATATTTTTATTGAAAATAATAATTTTTTTGATATTAAATTTTAGAATTTTAATGTCATATTTTTTGACTTTTGTTTTGGGAGCAAAATATATCCCATTTATTGCTTTCAACGACATCTAGAAAATGACCCATACACTAAAATTTTCCCAACACTTGTGCTTCATCTATTAGTTTACTTTATCTATGATCGTAATAACACCACCGAATATAAATACGCCTTGACGAAATAAATATAGGCAAAAAACAAAAGCAATAAATATGAAATGAGAAAAAAACTTTTGGTAAATGTTATTCTCCATTCCTTCGACTCGTGGGCCACAATAGACAATACAATATATAGGCAATATTTCCTGAAGCATTTTACTTTAGTTCCGCTTATTTTTGATCACAACAATTTCGCTACAGCAATGTGGCATCTTAATAAATGAATATTAGATGTCAGATGGAAATATAAGATGTTGTAAATGTGAACGCATGTTTCATTTTTCCAATATCTTCCATGCGTTCCCCAAAATGTACGCTAGTGTGAAAAAGCTATTACGTGAAATGAAGAACCACAAATCACACGGGCTAATAGCCTTTTCAAACTTACGTACATTTTAAGGGAACGCATGGAAGCTGTTGGAAAAACAAAACAAGCGTTCACACTTGCAACATCTTACATATGTCAAATTCTAATATTTATTTTTTAACATGTCACGTCTCTGAAGCGAAATATTTGAGACAAATAAAAAGCAAACTTAAAATGGTTTAAGAAATACAATCATGCAATTGTTTACCTATTGGGGCCCAGGGATTATAAAAATTTAGAATGTCTGTCTTTATACGTTTGTGTTAGCATTTCATATTTATTACAATACCAACACAAGCAAAGTACAAAAACGAAATACATTGGAATCAAGATTAATTCATTCAGGTTATAGCAGTAGCACAGCTGATTTCATTGTCTTCATTTTGTTCGTGCCTAATATGTCAAAGTTTGCTTACATTTCTGTTATTGTTAAGATTATTAGTTTGTTCACAAAGTTTCCAAGAATTTGTAATAAAGTAGATAGATTTGTTTGCGAAAACAATTTGTTACATATTAAAGGGATTTACAAAAATCGACTTGAATCTTTATTATAAACACTGAATTTAACACATTTTCAATTAAATTGCAATTTTCACATTGTGTTTACATCAGCTGACTTTGACATATTAGACACTTTAATTTCATCAACAACTGCTACTATAACCTGAATAAATAAATCTTGATTGGAATTTAGCAGTCAATTAAAGTAACAATTTGAACAAATTTAAGTCAGCTGTTCTACCGCTACCATTTCTTGTGTTTTGTTGTTTCAATTTTTTTAATTGACTTTTTTCTAGCGATGGACTTAAAATTATCGAATAATGTTTGGTGAAAGTGTCAAATTTGTATGGGGGAATGTTAACATCTTGACAAATTGATTGAAGCTGTAAGATGTGGCCTAGTGTGAAAAGGCTATAACGAGTTTACCCGATACATAATTCTATCATGATCAATCCCATATATCAGAATCCCACGTATTAATCAAACAATCTGGCATCACTGCTTCCCTTATTTGTTGTGATACAAAAGAAACAGAATCGCAACTCAAAAGAGAATATGCGAAAAGAAGTCAATTGGAAAGAGAGGAACACCAACACTATTGTGAGGCAAATAACCGAGCGAGATGCGGCTAAAAACAACAAAAGAATGAACTCAAACAAAATAAAACGAAACGAAAAATAATACAAACAAAAATATGCGTAAATGACGAAAGCAATTTGTATACATCGAAATGAATACAACCTGAAGAATGGAGGGCAAAGTAATATTTTGCAAACTGTTGTAATCAACAAATGTTTAGAATCTCGAGTTGGTACAATTAGGACCCTCGTAGAGGAATTTTTGTAAATATACACATTTCACACACAGCACACACATTCATACCACTTTGTCAAACCAGACTTGATGTCTCAAAAATAACACGCAATTTCCTAATAGTGCACTTAAGTTATATCGTACTTACTCATCGCCATCCGGACATATTCCCGTTGTTTCATCATATTTCGTGCAATAGTTATCGGCACTGTAGTTGAAGGTGCCGTCCCGCTTTCTTATCGGTCTACGGCGTCTCTGATTTTGGAAATGCCAATTGAAGCATACAAAGGGACGATGCTGGTTGCATTTGTGTTGAAGAAACGACTGGCACTGTTCCACGCGAAATTCCTTTAAGTATCTAGATAAGTTTATGGCAAATATAAACGTTTTGAAGAAATTCAAAAAAGTTCCTTTTATGTATTTACGTATAATGATTCGGTTTTTCCTGCTGTGTGGACAGCAAAAGTTTATTCGACTCAATCGCCATCTTGAATTTTTGTGCGGATAACTGAATATTGCTCCGTCTTGAAAAATATGTTTCTGAATTTTTTAGGAGACGAGCTCACTCCGGCTGCAGAGTTCTTAACAGCGCGCCGAATAAGCGATTTTATTCACTTTCTAAAAACAAATCCGCAAAAGTATTTCTGATTCCACAATATTTTCTTGTGTGCGTCTCGTATTTGCGAATAAAACGTATGCGAGAAAGATAAAAAGACGTTGCCAGATGTACGCAATGAGCAAAAATGTTTTGCGGATTCTCTGCTAGTTCTCATTATTTGTGTGGCCTAACTCAACCGGCTGATTCAATAGGCGTGTTTTTGTTTACAAGCATAGCGATAGCATTTTGTTTGCTAGTGACGAAAACTCCAAACTGCCGATTATTTGGAGCTATATATAACCGTCCTGCTCTAACGCATGGTATGTAGTCATTGTTGCAAAATTTTAATTTCATTTTATCTTCTAATTCACAATAACGATATCTACACAGAAAAAATAAACATCGGTAGTATTGCCCAGTTTGTGTTTGGTGATTTTTTTTATATGAAGACAAGAAAAGGTGGCATTATTGCCTAAATCAAAAGTGTAAATCACACTACGTTCTGTCCTACCTTCTCACAACAGTTGTACGAATTTTGGTGTTGGCTTCCATATAAAACTAACTTACGACAAGTACAACATCGAAGGTATGTTTACTGATTGCCGTACTTTACTAGTGTTGTTCTTCTTGTACCTAGTTTGTTATTACCGAATACATTTGATTAGTAACATCACTACCATGAGAGCTGTTGTTGATATTTATTACTTATTTTGTGATATTATTATGTTACGTTATTGATGTTATTATTTTATCGTTTTCGTTTAAGGGACCCTTAGACCTGTGGATGAGTTGCTCGACTTCAAGTTCACATCAACTTCGATAATTAGACATCAACTTCGATTTTGCCCTTACACTCACAAACTAGTTGAGGCAACTTCATATTCTTGTCAGATGTCGCAAGGAAAGGTGGTGAGCGCACTGCGAAAATATCACAAATTTTACGAAAAACCCTATTTTTATTTTCTTTAAATATTTATAAATAACACTATAAATCACATTTATTTAGTATATATTTTTTCCGATACTATTTAATTTATTCATTGTTTGGTTCATTTATTTACATTTTGCCGATGTTTCCTCATGAACGTTTTCATCGAAATGCGTATGAAAGTTGATGCAACTTCCCCTTACACTGATGGATAAGTTGATATCAACTTCAAAAAATCAAAATCGTTTTGATTCTACATCAACTAGTTTGTACAAACCACCAACTTCAATCAGTTGTTTATGCAATCAGCTGGATGCATACGACATACAACAAAAAAATGCAATAATGGTTGTTCATAACTATCGTACTTAGGCACGACAATCCAGTACAACATTACGACATTACGAGAGCTTGTGAAAACCCTAATTCTGATGTTCTTCTGCTTCTTATTTGTAATTCAAAAACTGCGGCGAGGCAGCAGCATACCGACTAGACACCGTGCGTTAATGCGAGATGAATATAAAGCTATAAGAGTTTGTCGCTGTGTATGTACCTCATTAATTTTTGAAAGGAAAAACCAAAAAGGAATTTTTCCAAAGTTTCTCAGCGTCCATTTTATTAAATTTCCCAAAAAATAGTGCAAATTTTCTATTTCATAAAGAATTGTCAGTAAAAATTTTATTTCCAAGTGTTTTTAATACCCAACACCATAGATAAAGGAATTAACTAGATATCGCCCATGCCGTGGGAAATTTCTTGTTCAATGGGATATTTTCTAGATGGAGCTGAATGCAATAATTTCAACGTTTGATCCCAAACAAAATAAACCTTACGAGATGTATTTAGAACAGGTGATAGCAGTAGGTGGTGTAGGCAACATCAACAGGCATTTTGTTTTGTTTAGTGGGCCGATGCTGTACAAGTCAACACAAACGAATACCAACAGTAACAGTACACCAAAAAAGCTCATAACCAAAATGCATTTGAATTAGAAGGTGGGGTACACAACGACATGAAAAAAAATTAAATTAGTTGTTTGAGTAGCACAACCTGGAAAATGATTATATTTTTGTATTGAAAAAATGTCCCACACTGTTGATTAAACGTCAGTGAATGTTATGAGAAACGTCAATGAAAGTTACAAACCGATAACACAGCACCTAGTGGCAGTACTTGACAACGCCTGTGTGATATCTACTTATTTCCTTTATCTATGCCCAACATATTTGCATTGACCAAGATTCTATTTGTGTAATTAGAAATATGTCTTTTCTTGGTTGTCTCTTGTTACACACTGGAAGTGCCGTCATAGGGCCTTATCGAGCCAAACGTTTTTAATAAGCGACGGGAAAATAAATATCTCTTAGCCACTTGGAGAAGATAAATGTGTGTTTATTATAATATTATCGTTTGTTAAATGTTATTGTAGGAAAAAAAATCTGATTATTCAATAAATGGTACTATATTAAAATATACACAAAATTTGTTTCTGTAAATATGGAAAATATGGGCTAAATATTTAGTAAGAATGCACATTTTAAATGAGTATAATTCACCTACACTAAATTCTGTAAATTGCCCTTTCTTCTTTGGGTAAATATACAAGCAAATGACACTATGGTTTGACAACGTAAAATTGCCTACGTTAATTTGTAACATTGCCCAATTAAATAGCTGAACCTTTGTTCTGTGTTTAATATTACCTAAATTCATGGTCCGATATCATGCACTGGGCAACACTGCACTAGGGTCAGCTATTTAATTAAGCAACATTACCAATAAACGTAGGCAATTTTACGTTCACCAACAATATGAAAACTTGCCTTGCAAATTTTTAGATTTACACAATGCAAAAAGGGCAATGTTCAGAATTGATTGTAGGTGATTTAGATTAATTTCAATGTGCAATCTTACCAAATGTTCAGCCCATTTGTATCATACGTAAGGAAACAAATTTTGTCTTTAATTAAAGAAGTATTTATGGCATTGTTGCTTACAATAGTAACATTTAAATAAATTATAATATTATAATCACCAATTATCAGGCTCCTCAAATGTAGTAGCACTTCTTGTTAGTCACTGCCGAAGACTCTAGCCATTTTAGCATCAAACTCTTGGGTATCAAATTTGTTCGTTTCTACAAAGGATACATATTTCTATTCTTCAAATGGATAAGAGATGTACACTTCCATTTACAAAAATTCTACAATATAGACTTTTGGCCAGTAGAAATGTATTCTTTGTTAAAAACACATGCATATTACATTTTTACATACATTTCTTTATGAAATTTGTAAATTCACCCTTTTTTTAAGAAATTTATTTAAACGGACGCTTAGAAACTTTGGCAAACTTCTTTTCACATAATGGTTACATATGTACATACACAGCGACACAGTAGTAATACAAATTTGTTGAGGTTTATATTCGTCTCACTCTAACGCACGGTGTCTAGTCGGGATTTTGCTGCCTAACCACAGATCTTGACATTCAAATAAGAAATAGGGAATTTGCACAACATTCATATTCAAATTCAGGATTGCTGTTGATAGTAGTGGTCCTCATGCAAACTCGAAAGAGCCTCGTAAACGCGTAAACCTCGCAAACTTACGCGGCAAACGTCAAAACAAAGAAATTTCCCATACAAAGCGACTTGCACAAAAGTGGAAAGTCTTCAAGTCAGATTTTCTCCGCAAACGTGGGATGGAGAAACGTGTAAACTTTTGACATTTCGTTGTCAGCTGACTAGGATGGATAAATAAGTGATAGCACTAGAACAGTAGAAAAAGTACACATACATAATACATACATGCAATTGCTACTGCTACCACCTTATGTATCCATCTTGGTCAGCTGATATAGTTTTGAGTACAAATACGCTGACCAACTTTACTTGGTGACTCATGCAACGGTGCGAGGGAAACTTGCGCTGAGCAAAAGTTCTCGGCTTTCATGTTTGCATGAATGCCGCTAGTATGTTTTGCACTTTTGATTTAGGCAATAATGCCACCATTTCTTGTCTCCATACAAAAAAATCACTAAACCCAAACTGGGCAATATTACCGATGTTCATATTTTCTGTGTACTGTCGGTTTGCCAAATTTTTAATACTGGCAACTTTGTGCCTGCTCAAAAATAAGTGCCATTACAGCATAAGTGCCATTACAGGTTGTCGCAGTAGGATTTATTGTTATTGTGGGCACCAACAACAGGTATTTTGCTTTTGTTTCATGACTAAAACCCCGTAGTCAGTTCTTGCGAAATTTTGCTATTTAATCTAAACGAAAAATTTTGTTACAGTGAGTTACCATATATCATCGATTTACCTTGCAAATATTTCATTAATAACTAAGTTTTTCACTCCATTTTATTTTTAGCGCATGTGGTATTACTTTTGTTTCCTAAAATAATCGAAATGTCAAAATTCCGGTCCCAAACAATTGTTTTCGTACGAAATAAGGTTATATAAAATCACGTAAATTTTGTCACATTTTCCATTGTTTAAATTACTTTCACAAAAATTTCCCACAATTTTGAATAAACGTCAATGAGAATTATGGGAAACTTCAGTGAAAGTGCTTTGGCTTTGGCTGTCGCACTGACATGTATTTTGTTTTTGTACTCTTTTGCATTCTTGTGTTGTTGGTATGTATTTGTGTAGAGTTTGACAGCTGAAGCGAATATAACAAAAACAAAATGCCTGTTGTTGCTGCCTACAACAACAGCAACAGTACCATGGAACAAAGTTGACAAATGGAGCAAAATAAACAAAAAAGTCCCTTTTCCACTAGCAAATATTTCTTTGCAAATTCTTGAGTTTGTAGGCGAGAGGGGTGGGAGTTCAGTTCAGTATTTGCTGTTCTCGCAAAGTCTGCTTTGTTATTTTCGCTGAAACAAATTTATTTGACATATCATTTTTAACCCATTCGTTGTTACTGACACAGACGTTTCTTTCGTTCTTTTGTATTTTGATTCACAAAATTTGGCAAAGAAAAATTTGTGAGTGGAAAAGCATTCGAAAATACCAAAAGGGAAAAGAAAAAAATTGGCAAAGAAATATTTGCCAGTGGAAAAGGGGACTAGCTAATTTTTCGACCACTTTATTAAGCAACAACCACAAGGAAAAGAAAAAATTAAATCAGCTGTTATAACGCCTCCACCCATGGTAGAATAATCTATTAGGTAGTTGCATTCGCAATTCCGTGGTTAAGCTGTCAAAATTAGGTGAATAATGAAAAACACTATTATGAGCGTGTGCCAATCGGTATCACACAGGATGGTAAAAATATGACATTTGAGTGGTGAATAAAATTGTTGACAAGTGGGTGGAAAATTTGACGTTTATCAAAAATACACCAGCGGACAAACAAGCTGTGTAAAGCGAAACCGAACTACCGCCGCACGGTGGTCCCAAACACTAATCTAGGCGGAAAAAAATAATTTTTTCGACTTTGTTGAAATCAAAAATTTTGTTTGATAATAAGTGGGCAAGTGTCCACTGTACATAACGGTATATTTGTTTTGCTTCAATTCGCGTTTTTAACTTTGCTTTATTGTTTTAAAAACAAGTGATTGCGTTGGTGCTATAATATTGACAGTATACTCGATTTCTAATTACACAATTGGAGTGATTGTAAAACAAATAAAAAAAGTTTTAATAATTTTGTTTGTTGATAAAGAGTATTAAGGTATGAATACATTTTAGTGGAAATATATGATCAATGTGGTATTTTGTTTAGATAAAAATGCATTCTTGTACATAAGTGTCTAGTGTGTGGAAATTTGTTCAATGTCCAAGTTGTATTAAGGTTTTAAGTACGACTTTATCCGACTTATGCTGTAGTTTATGGCTTTTTGTAAAGTGTGTGATGTCAGCGTGTCAATGTTTGCAAAATCAGCCACCAGTTTTTGCCTAAACGATTTTTTATTGTTTACAGTGAAAAATGCCGATTGCAAGGAAGGAACTGTACAATGTTTGGTATAATGAAAAACAGCAAAATAAAAAAACTAATTCTGTTTTAACGTATGTTTTTCTGAGATTGGTATTGAAAGTGATGGAGACGTTAGTTATCGTAAAGAGGTGCAACAATCTGTTCATATAAAGGGTTTTTCAACAGAGACGCTACAAAAGTAAATCGATAGGGACAGCAAACGACGCCATATTTTTTCCCGCTCTTTTGACATTTCTCTTCAGTAAGGTTTGTCATTTCATCATGGAAAGATATACGAGCCAACAACGAGTCCAAATTATATAAATTTACTACCGAAATTTGGGGTCAGTGGCCTCAACTTTAAGAGCGCTACGTCCAATTTATGGTCTTCAGCGATGAGTCTCATTTCTGGCTGAATGGCTTCGTCAATAAGCAAAATATGCGTTATTGGTCAGAGAGCAATCCACACGTAATCCATGAGTCATAATTGCATCCCGAAAAAATTACGTTTTGGAGCGGTTTATGGGCCGGCGGCGTCATTGGGCCGTGCTTCTTCCGTGATGATCAAGACCGGCACATTACTGTGAATGCGAATCGCTACCGTTCAATGATACCCGAATATTTTTGACCCCAATTGGACAATATGGACTTGGAGGACATGTGGTTCCAACAGGACGGCGCCACAAGCCACACAGCGAATGACACAATCAATTTATTGGAAACCAAGTTTGGTGAACGTGTTATCTCACGAAATGGCCCAGTCGATTGGTCGCCTCGGTCGTGCGATTTGACGCCGTTAGATTATTTCCTGTGGGGCTACGTCAAGGTTATGGTCTATGCCAACAAGCCAGCGACGATTGATGAACTTCGTACGAATATCGAACGTGAAATTGCAGTAGTATCGGCCGATTTATGCTTGAAAACCGTCGAAAATTGGGTTCAGCGTCTGGACTTCTGCAATCGTTCCGTGGTGGCCATGGAAAATAAATCGAGTTCCATACATAATGGCATCGAACGTACTTTCACAGGAATAAAGAATTTCATTGTTTCATTTCATTCGGTTTTGTTTTATTTAAAAAAACTTTTGTAGCGCTCTTATTGAAAACCACCTATAAATGTATTCTGAAAGAGGAGTGGATACAGGCCAATCGAACAAGGCTCGTGTTTGAGGTTTCCAATCAAAGTTGGTTAGACAGAATGTTTGATATTCCTGATAAACCTTCATCAACGTATCTTGAAGAAGGACCATTAAGATACCGTCAACAACTAAGCATGGAAGACCTTTAAAGGAATTTTCAGATCAAGGCGAGAGGCCAAAGCGAATGAAAGTAGCGCATTTATTGGAAAGTTGGTCGCCAGAAGAATTAACCTTTACTGCTGGAACAAGTCTTTATAAATCTATAAAGAGACATGCTGCGAACATTGTCAAATCCGTAGGTTCTTCTTCGTCAAGAGCGTCAGCAATGAAAAAAAAATTAATTTTTCTTCTAACGAACCGATACTTTACAATAACGAAGAGGCTATAGTTTTGTACATCGATGGTGCATGCACGAAAAACACGTATACCCTAATGCGTGCAGGTGCAAAAAATCATAATGCCGACATCTACCCATCGTATCACAAACTTTTGGCTGCCAAAATGGAGTGCTATCCAAAAGACGGTATTAAAATTTCCGACATATCGGCGGAAGTGACTGTACAAAGATTGGTAGATCACACCACAAAAAGGCTTTTTAAACAGCTAAAAGAAGTTTTAAGACAAGACAAATGTGATAAACTTATTTTGTCGTATAAGTGGGGATGTGATGTCAGCAGTGGGCATTCGCGATATAAGCAGGCGTTCGGTGAGAGTTACGAAGATAAAACAGATGAATACTTGTTTGCAATTTGTTTGGTTCCTCTGCAGCTCAAAGACGATAATAAAATAGTTCGGAACAATCCCCGCCCATCTTCTGTAAGATTTTGTAGGTCAATCAATGCGATGCGATAAAAGCTCAAATAGCTGCAATTGTTCCAACACAAATCTGTGAAGAAGGCGAAGTAATTAATGTCACCCATAATTTTTATTTAACGATGATTGATGGCAAAATATTCTCAACAATAGCAAATTCTTCTTGCCAAAGTTGTGGAATTTGTGGAGCTTCACCAAAAATTATGAATGACTTGAGTGCACTTCAAAAATTACAGCCGAAAGAAAGCCTTTATGAGTATGTTCTGTCAACATTGCACGCTTGGATATGGTGTTTTGAATGCGTCCTTCATATTGCCTATAAACTAAATATTCAAAAATGGCAAACCAGAGGAGATTCCGATAAGGTCATGAAAGAGGCAACAAAGAAAACCATTATTGACCGTTGGAGAAAAGATATGGGTTTGCTGGTTGATATTCCTAAGCCCGGATGTGGAACAACGAATGACGGTAACACGGATAGGAGATTTTTCCAACAACAAACTCTAGCCTCAGCAATAACTGGTATCGATGAAGATTTGATAAAAAGGTTTGCGGTGATTTTAACCACTATGTCATGCGGCTTTGCTATTAACGTGGAAGCATTTCGAAAGAATGCGAAGGACACAGCAAAGCTATGCATACAATTGTATTCGTTGTACTACATGCCATCGAGTGTTCACAAAATTATATTGCATGGTGCATATATTATTCAATATGCTGCACTACCTATTGGAATGTTGTCCGCTCTGGAATCCCGAAATAAGCATTCCAGGAATGTACGAGAGAATCACACACGAAAAATGTCCCGAGAAAAAACAATGTATGATCTATTTCACTATCTCCTTTTGCCTTCGGATCCACTTATATCATCTTTATCAACAAAGCCCTCTCTTCATAATCGCAGTGCAGAGCTTTTATCTGAAGAAGTACTATTGTTGCTTTCAGACGCGTCTGACGCGTTAATGCCCGAGGCTCAAGTCGATTCAGAAACTGAAGCCGATTCTGAATAAGGTATTAAAACTTATTATTGTTGATACTTTTATTAAACATGTGTTTGATTTGCACCTAATGTTAACATTAAACGTAACATATTTCTAACTAAAACATAACGTTATATAAAATCGAATGATAATTTTTTTCTAGCTACAACTATCCCACGCCCATTAGGTAGATTCCGCCCATTTTTGGTGAGAACCTCCATTTTAATAAAACTTTACAGCGTGCAAAGTTTCGTCTTGATACGTCTTCTCAAACGCAAGTTATGACTTTTTTCCAGCTAAATTGGTGGTTTGGACCACTGTGCCCGCCTCCAATAGTTTTATTGTGGTGAGGCGCCGCCGAAATTTTTTTGATACTACTTTAGATTAAGATAACTCAATAAATTTTGATATACTATATATTTTTCAGTTTTTTCGCATTTACATGCATATTTATATTTTATAATAACATAATTTTGTTTGTAAAGTTGTTTTTAATCATCGACTTGATCCATCGCCGTTTGAAATTTATGTCCGGCGCCGCCGCCAAGTTTTTATGTCGACTTATAGCCCTGATCATCATATATTTGTAAACAAAACAAAGAAACACGAAGAAATTTGGATAAAATTTTCTAGCAATTTGGAAGAAATTTTGCAGATTAAAAATATTCATGGACTGTAAAGATCGTATTCGGATAATAATTGGTAAAAGCAATGGCAAATATTTTCTAAATATACATTGCGCAAAATTATATTTCAATTGCGTCTTAAGACTTCTTTTGATGAAGCTGACAAAATTTACTATTGTCAAAAGAGATATCGATTGGCACAGCAGAAATGAAAATTTTTGTCAACATAACAATTTTTTTCACCATATTACTTTGATACCGATTGGTACAGGCTCTATGTACACAAAATCTGAAAAATGTTATAAGCTTGTCTTACTTGATACAAAGTATATGCTATAAATTGCATTTCGATTGAAATTCTTTGAATTTTTGACAGCTTACCCACGGAAAATATGAAAATCCACAAATCAGCTGGGCTGACGCATTTACCCAGTACATAATTCTACCATGTTTCCACCTGTACATGATACATTTGGAATTTGCATAAAAAAACCATATTTGACAAGGTCGGACCATGATACAAATACAAGGTCGCCATTATGTCATATGGCAAAATTGCTATTTTAAAATGATCGTCTACCGAGTCTAAGTGTTGGTCCAGTGGGGTGCTCAACATGCTATGCATATGCCGGGCCGGTGTCTCGCCGGACATAAAATTAAAAGAAACGGAGCCCAAAAGATGATTGTTTAGAAAAGCAAAAAAACAAGCAAACTGAAAAACTATTATGCACAGATATACCTAGTTCTGCTTCGGAGAAGTCGAAGAAAGTATTTCTCCCGACCGCGTTAAAAAATAGCCGACTGGTGTTAGCGCCAGATTAAGCCCTCCCTATGGAAGTACTTACTAGCTTCCCCATGACACTGCTGCTTCTGCAGTGTCCCAAAAACAACCCCTTGTCCTTGTCACTTACCAATCCATGCCCTTCTTACCTATTCAACGAAGAGAGAGAGCAGAGAAACGACGCGCTTCACTCGTCTTCTTTGTTGGCATTCCAAACCATGAGTAAACGAGTAAAGTGTGTCGATTATTTGCTCTCTCTTTTACTCTCTTCGTTGAATATTTCAATGCACGAGCAGTTTTCTGATGATTTTATTGTATCTAACTATAGACATTCCAACCATATTTAAATAAAATTACACAAAGTATGTAAAAAGTATGAAATAATCAAGTTATGAGTGAATCGCGTCGACTTTTTTGGTTCTGTTCTACTAGGGTTGCCATTTTGCGGTGAATTTTTCTTCTCTACTTGTACATCCTTTTTGTTTTGGTGTTTGGGTATTTAACTCAAAACAGATGTTTTGTCCAATAAGAGCTCCCTCGCACTACAAAATATTTTCCCGATTTCGTATCAAATGTCCTAACAAAATCCGAAGTGTCCCTGATTTGATTGAAAGTCAAGGCGCATTGGCGAGGTAGTATTACTACGACAACAAACACACCAAGCCGACAACAATAGGCATTTTGCTTTATGTGGTATTTTTCCACTATCAAAATCAGCACAAATGCATTCCAGGAATAAAAGTAAACAAAAAAGTAAAAAAAATATGTTTGAGAAACAATAAATACCTAAGAAATGCGATAAATAAATGAGTCGGGTATTCTAGTGGTACCACCACATCGATGCGCCGTTATTGAAAAGGTTGTAAACCAACGTACTATTCCTTCGTAGTGTCAGATAAAACAGCGTTGCATAAAGCAACAGCGTTGCATAAAGCGTCTGTCAAAACGTATGGGAAATCAAGCAAATTTTCCTGATCTCTGCTTGAAATCGACAAAAGTGCCAAAATCAAGAAAATCGATGCCAGTGCGAATGCTGTATAAGAATCAAAATGGATGTTCAAGTAGACAGTCATAATTGCTCTTCACTCGAATGCCAACAATTAATTATCTTCTCTCTCTCTTACTCTCTTCATTGAAAATTTCAATCCACGAGAAGCTTTTTGATAGTGTTATTGTATATAACTATACAAATTCCAACCATGTTGAAGTAAAATTACAGAAACCATGCAAAAACAATGAAATAATCAAGGTATGACGCGAGACAGAATAGCGTTTGAGTTAATTCTTACCACTTTTAGGCCAAATTTTTGACTGTTTATTTTAATTGGTACTCAGTTGATTTTGATTTATGTTTGATCTGACTTTAAATACGAAAAGATTTTTTCAGTGCTTTGTCAAATAGTAGTACTATCATGTGGCAAATGCTACGAAAAATAACCGGTATTCATACATTTATCGGCTAATCGTTACAATGCGTCAAACTGGTGCGATTTGCAAAACAAAAGTGAAGTGATAAAATACAAAATATTTAATGAAATTGGAGAATATTTGAGCAGAAATAAAGTCCTAAATGCACTACGAGTTAAATGATACGTTTTTATTGTTATTTCAACTAGGATGGTGATTATAATTGTTCACATTAGCAATTAAAGAAGCTTTGCGTTTGTTCTTCTTGTTGTTTTCTGTAAAAATCATATGGTCTCTTGATCATAGTTGAAATGCCCAACTTCGGCTGTTTAAACAGTTTGACCGTTGATCAATAAAACACACCCATTTTGTAAATGACACTTTTTCAAATTATGAATGCATTTTTATTATTTTCAATCAGCTGAGTTAACACAATACAGGCACTGAGCAAAAACAAAATGCATGTTGTTTTTGGCTTGTTGTATGCAAACTCTTGTTAATATTACTCTGTGAAATTAATTCACAAGAGTGAATCGTTCGTAAACAACACAACTCTAACGCGGCTGTTCTGCAGCGATTACCTGTATTATTTTACCATGGTTCAGACTTACAGATGTTCGATGCGCATGTAAACATTGGTATAATCCAGCCGCCTCAAATTTCCGGACAGGAGGCAGCGGTAGCAATTGTTGACTGTTTTTCTTGATGGTCAAGTTCAATAACATGCTAAAAAATGCTTGGAACAACGATTAAAATACAACAGCTTCCCACTGATAAGGATTTAATTGACACCTGTGGTAATATCAACTACCTGCAGGTGAGTTTTTCGTCGAAAGCGTTGAGTGAATTTCTAAAATTGTGGTAATTTGCGTTACAGCAAATTCAGACTATCTCACTAGGAGAAGCAGATGTCGAGCATCTGCTAAAACATACCAAGGCAATTATCGACAAAGAATTGGACTTTTCCCAAGCGAAGGACGCCACTACTAGTATTAATTTCAATCAGGTCGCAGTTAATGTGGCGTTCCGAGTTTACTATCAACTATTGCGCAAATACAATAGACAGGACAAGTACTTCCATCCATATCGTATTTTGGGAAACACAAAAGAAGTCGCATTCAATGAGAAGGACAGTATTATACAGTATTATGTTCTTTTGACAGCGAGGGGAGGTGATTTTGAGCCCCAAGCTGTTAGGAACAGATGCATGAAGACGTTTGCGACGGCAGTGGACAGCAATGGAATATTTGTGCTGACGGCACTGAAGACAGCAAACTTGTTATTCAAAAAGTGGCCTCATCTGGATGTGGGCAAAGAATTGTCGCTGGAGCATGTCTACTTCTGTCTGCAGTCGAATCAGATGGGTATGCGAGACGAAATGATAGTTCTGTTGAAACATATCTGTTCGTGCAGAGAAACAGCATTCTCGTACTTCACTCATATCATACATTTTTGGCCGTGGACGAACCGTAGTAAGCTGTATATTATGGGATGTATTTTAAAAAAGCACGTCCTGAGTGAGCTTCTTGAAAGGAGCGGGTTCTGCGGGATAGACTTCTTTAAGGGACTACGCTCAACTCTGAACTTCAAGAATCTACTGGCTCCCAGTCAATATGTCATTCAAGCACTTAGCTCTCAACCGTCTATGGACCTTTTACACTTGTGTATGGATATTTTAGCAAATGGTTCTCTACAGGAGTTGCGCAACTTTAATGCCCACTGGTTTTCCCGCATACAGCCCAACGAAGAACTTATTCAAATGGTACAGAATAGTACACTTATGGACGATATTAGGTACAATGAGGGTATCCACCAAATGGCTCCAGTGAAAAGCTATCGAATAGTCTTGGTTTTTAGTCTGTTTTCCAAGGAGATATTAAATCTATACCCACAGAGTTACTCCGCATTTTGCGCGATTATTAAAAAAGACTGCTTCGAGACAGAAATGGAAACGCAACTATTAATTTTTAAACTTATCGTCGATAACTTGCCCAACATTGTTGTGGAAGATGCGATGGACTTCTTCAATGTTTACTTACAAAAGCACATGCTGGTGGAAAATGCGCAATTTCGAAATACTGTGTTGGGTAAGATGCCAGGGATTATAAATCACCTGGCTAAAATATATTGCAAGTTGTGTTCGAAAAACCGCTCGTGTTCAAGGATTTTGAAATTTTTTCAGCAGTTACAGAGGGACGTGGAATGCGGCATTTGTAGTAAAGTGTATCAACCTAAGATTTTTGGCCTTAAGCTTCTGGATATACTAATGAAGTCTCTGTACGGAAAGAGCATAAAGAAAAATGCGAAGAACTGTAGCATTACGCAAAACCAACAACTGGGGGAGTTTCTGAAAACGCATAAAGTTTTCGATGGCACTGGACTCAGCGCAACCTTGATGCTCCTCTTGAACGACCCCACTGGATTCGACGACGCTTTATATTTGATGGTTTTTCTAATCGGTGTGATTCAGCCGGGAGATGCAATTGTAAATGATGCTTTCCAAATGAGCGCTAGGTGCTGTCTTGTTAGTGATGTGGACGAGGCAAACTTGAGTTGCCTATATGCTAGAGTGGCTATCGAAAACTGCACCGACAATTCCGTACTTTTAGATTTTTTTCACAAAAATCTTGATGATATCAAAACAAAATTTGTTTGCTTTGAAAGGGATGCACTTTATGCGTGTAAAATAAAAGGGTGGCACTTGTTTAGTTCTCTTAACGTTCTTAATGAGCTAGTCCAACATAGAGCAGAGATTTGTATTAATGCTTTTCCGGAGATATTGTTGAATATCGAAAAGATCGAAAGCGCTGTTTTAAAAATGATTAATGTGTCCAATAGTCAGAATACTAGGGGGGTCAACGCTGCGTCATTTGAAGACATGGACAAAAGTTTGCAAATGTTGGTCTCCAGTAGTGAATATGCCGGACTAGATCACGAGAATTCACGTAAATATCTCCTCATGACATTCTGGCTGACGTTAAAGGCATGTTGTGACTTATCAGCGTCCATGGGGGAGATTTTGGTGAGGTCCAATGAATTGGCTGAAGTCAGAGTGCAATTTTTGAAAAGGTGCCTCCAAATAAGCGTCATTGTTCTTACCAAGTGTCGTCATAAGGGTGCCATAGAAACAGCCGGTGGTACCATAGGAAAACTAACAAGATGCATTACTTCAAAGTTCACCACGGAGTCCGGGGAATATGGCTTGCTTCACAAATGCGTGCAGAAATTATACGATGCCGGAGGGCCAGAGGTGAGCACGACACGCCGTGGTGCAGGTTTCGCGATTATGTTCCTTCACATCGTAAAAAATGAAGAACACCGCGGCAGACCAATACTTAGGGAAGCCATAAGGAATCTTTTAGTGCCCTCTGCGTCGACAGAAAGCCCAATCTCCAATACAAATTGCGATCGTATAGAATCCTTGCATTTACACTACCTCTGTGTGCTGGTACGGGATACGGAATTAAAAGAACCTGTGAGCAAGTACTACAACGAAATTATGATGGCTGCAATCTCACAAATCGACAATCCCGAGTGGACGATATGCAACGCCGCATTGCAACTGTTTGGTGCCCTAGTGCCCAAAATTGTTGGTCAACGACAGGCTACTGAGTTCGAGGAATCTTTGCTGTGGGAGCCTTCGGAAGTGACATTTTGTGAAATTACTCGCAAGTTAAATATGCCTTTTGACTACATCCTAAAGTATTGTTTATCTGGAGTATGTTCGACTCGCTCCATTATAATGTTTCTTGAGTTTCTACATAAAGTCGAGTACATCCACAAAAGCTCACAGCCCGGATGCATTCAGGAATTTCGCGATTTGATTTGGTGCCTGCTTCGTCATCATTGCGAAAAAGTTCGGGTTTTGGCTGCAAAATGTTTTGTTAGATCACATGAATTCAGTATCGAATTGCCACATGTTCTCAAGAATATAGCGAAAATACTTTTCTCTGTGCAGAATGAAAACTTTTTTGAAGGCTTGATTCAAACTCTTCACGAAGGCATCTTGAAGTTGCAACACGACTCGAAATTTGTGGTTCCGCTACAAGTGCAGCAGGACCACCTACAACAGATCACTAGTATTCTGATGCACAAATTTGTTCCGAAAGAGCAGTACAAATTGTATACTTTCTGCAAACTGTGGGACATGGTACAACTGCTCGCAGCTAATGAGGAGCAACCCTTTTTATTAGAGACGTTGAAACATCTACCTCTACCCTTTAATGACACCACAACGATTGCAATAGATCTGTGGCTAAAACGTATACACGCTGAGTGAGTCGACATACATACTTTGGTGATTTTAATGTATGGAAATGTAGTACATAGGTATTTATTTGTAGCTTTCTATTTATATAGACTAATGATTAGAATTAATTATGTTTGTTTATACCAAATAATAAAAATTAATGTTTATTTAACAACACGAATATTGGAACTGATCATGTAAACCCATCGCTATCTTGTTGATCCATTTGTGACTGCTGAGGCATTTCTTGCTGTGCTTGCATTTGTTGCAGTGTTCTACTCAGTATATTCCGCAGAATGTGAGGTTTGCAATGCTCTTCCAGCCAAGGTATCACACCTGTTGTAAGCTGTTTGAAGTTATCCATTGGTATGTGTTGGAAAGTTTCAAACATTTCATCCATAACAGCTTGAAACTGAAAATAAGAGATCTTGAAGAAATGTCAGTACATTGTACAGGATGCAATTGCTTACCACTTGGAACTTTGCCTCGTCGGTGAGACGAGCTTCTTCCGGGCCCGGATTGGCCTGTTGGTGTTGCAGCATATGTTCGTAGCTGTTCTGTATAATGCGCAATGCAATTACTTCCTTCTGCAGCGCCCCACTATCCTCTTCTTGTTTCTTTTTCTGCTGATTCAAATACCCTATATAGTCTATGGATTTTTGAAGAATCAGCGCTTTACTCAATTTGTAGCCAGACGCTGAGTCATTCTGTTGGCAAGTGGGTACTAGCTCCTGTAGACTATCATAGCCTTTCTTAATTGCATCTCGTCGTTTTTGCTCTGCTTGAGTGTGAGCTTCACGACGACGCTCCTTGTAGCTCAAGGTAGAATTAGCAGAACTACCACCCCGACCGCTGCAGTTGTCTCCGCTGTCATCATCGTCATCTGCCAATGGGAAACATTGGTTATCAACTCCACTTACTGTCAATTAACGAACTCACCAGTATTGTGCGGCGATGAATTCGGTGTGTGTACACTTCCCGCGCTGCTACACCGTGAATAGTGCTTTGCTCCCTCTCTATTCTCCTGACTATTCGCATCCTGTTCCATCATTGTGGATCCATATTCCTCATTACAATGCCCACCTAAACGTACAATTACATACGATTAATACACACAACAAAGTATCGGGTACCCTTTTACCGAGTTCTGCTGTGGAGTGCTCTGCCATTTTGAAACTTTTAGTGCAAATGTAATTTAATCGATGTTTACTTTATCGTCACCGTCATAGATCGCGTTTCAATGTTTTGTTATTTACTTTGCACAAAATCTGCAAATAATTGACATCAAATATCAGCTGCCGTTGAGTAAAATTACCAAGTAGTCGCAGTAGATACAACAACAATTGTGGGCAACAACAACAGACATTTTGTTTTTGCTTATGCTCTCATGGTACAATAATATATACATGGTAAAGTCGTAAGAATAGATGTTTTAATTTGTTTCATGAGGTTCTTCCATGGTTGAAAGACAAGGTTGTATCGTTAGAACAGCTGATTTGATTTTTTTCATTTGACGAACTTGCGAAATGTCAAATTTGTTTACATTTGTTGATTATAAGTTGTTTACAGACGCGGAATTAAACAACAGACGCGAATACGAGTTAGAGTTTCACACCGGGAAAAACCAATTCAACTGCAGCATCAAACAATTTCAATCTTCATTAATTTGGCAAATATTTCGTTCCAATTATATCACAACTGATTCAAAAATGCACATTTTGTTTACATTTTTATCAGCTGAGTTTGACAGAAGCCAAGTGCGATTTTGCACATGATTACACACATATTTACTGCCAATACCGTGATTAGTGTGCCCTGGGTTCTTCGCCTCGGCTGTTACACTTACATGTATGTATTTTGTTTTTGTACTCTTTTGCATTCTTTTGTTGTTATGAATTTGTGTAGAGTTTGACAGCTGAAGCGAATAGAACAAAATTTTGAATTGATATTTTATTGAGACTTCTTCTTTACTATGGATATGAGTACAAAGCGACATGATAATAATGGATATCTTAGAGCTATATATTGGTCTTGCTCTAATGCACAGAATGTAGTATTGTGCTACTTGCAAACAATTATAATGTTAATATGAATGTAAAAGGTACGTATGTGACATATTGTTACGAATTTCCTTATTCGTCCTTTTTGCGTTGTTTTATTCCCAATAATAAAACAAGGTTCGTTTTTAATTACGATAATTACAACGGTATCACTTCCTTTTATTTATTTATACAGTACAACAGTTTACTGTATTTATAACACGTTAACAAGTCTTGTATTTTACTATCAATTCGCGTTGCTTACTTTACGGGGTTTAATCACAAACTGAACTCTCCATTCCAAAGACCTCCGCTATTTATACCAACTCACCATACACAAATGAAGGTACATATATCTAGCGAATTCAAGAACCTTCTAGAAACTAGATGTTGTTGTTGTTGTTTATCTTTGTAGAACATTCTCCTACACAGGAGAATTATCTTTACTGAGGTGAATTCATGCTACTGGTTTAGCGAGCTGGTACGTTGTTACAATGCATACTTTCAGGCGCAGCACTAACCGCCTGTTGTTTACATACTGTTAGTAGAGTCATTAACAGTAAGCAAAAGCTTTTACTTATTCGTAACACTGCCCCCCACTTAAGCCTGTTCGTCCCGAGCAGGCTCAACCCTCCGTTTTCCATACAGAGCTAGTCTTTCCAAATGCACGGCTTTCATTTTAGCTCTTGGACTTTGGCTTTTCTGGATTCGATAAACCACGTCATTTATTCGTTTGACAACCTTGTAAGGGCCTTCCCAGTGAGTCTGAAGTTTTGGAGATAAACCCTTCTTGCGCTGTGGGTTGAACAGTAAAACTAGCTGGCCTTCATGAAATCCTTCTGAATTTGCCGCTCGGTCGTATCTGGCTTTCATTTTGTTACTGACCATTTTTAATTTGTTGCGCACAAATTCATGGAGATCATTAAGATCCCCCGTATCATGGTAATTGACATCACTGTTCGCAGGGTCAGACGCTGGTATGGTACCGAACTCCAAATCTCCAGGTAGCTTCAGCTCATTTCCGAAATTTACTTTAGCGGGTGTTCGCGAAGTGGAGTCATGGGTGGCCGTCCTATATGCCAAAAGGAACTTCGGTATGTGTTCATCCCAATCTCTTTGATCTGCGCTGACTACTTTTCTTAGGTATTCTTCAAGAGTTCGGTTGAATCTTTCAACCATTCCGTCAGACTGAGCATGTAATGGTGTTGTTCTTGTTTTCCGAATACCGTATGACTCACACATTTCTTTGAAGATGGTCGATTCAAAATTCCTACCCTGGTCCGAATGGAGCTCCGAGGGGACACCAAAACGGCATATCCAGTTATCCACAAACACTTTAATTATAGTCTTCGCTTCCTGATTTGGAACAGGGTATACTTCGGGCCATTTACTGAAGTAATCCATAACCACTAAGACGTACTGGTTTCCAGAGCTACTGACGGGAAATGGACCAGCCACATACATAGCTATACGCTCAAAGGGTGCACCTGAGTTGTATTGCTGCATGTGGCCATGACTTCTTCGCGTTGGTCCCTTAGCTGTCATGCATTGGGTGCAATTTGCTATCCAATCGGCTACCGCTTGTTGACAGCCAATCCAGTAGAACCGTTGCTTTAGCTTTTCAATGGTCTTGGTTATTCCTAGATGTCCTCCGCTCGGGCCATTATGGAATTCTGTCATTATCTCTTTTTCCTTGGAGGAAGGTACCACTATTAACTTTTTGACTATTTTACCATCCTCACTTTCCCATAACCTGTATAGGCAACCATCCAATAATTTTAGGCTGTTCCACTGGGCCCAGTATGCTTTCATCAGGGGGCTCTCTGAGGCGATGTCATTGCGTGTTGGTCTTTCACCATTTTCGTTTGCAGAAATGATTTTTGCCAGTATAGGGTCGCTTCTTTGTGCTGTTGACCAGTCTTCGTTGGATTCTAGTCGAAGCAGACGTACGTCAATGATGTTTTCTTTCACCTCTGCTTTTGAGCAGTGTTTGCATTCCAGCTTGCATGGACGACGTGACAGGGCATCAGCATTACCGTCTTTTCCTCCTTTTCTATGCTCAATGCTGAAGTCATAGCTCTGCAGTCTTTCAATCCAACGAGCAAGTTGGCCTTCGGGGTTCTTAAATTGCAGTAGCCACCTTAGCGCCGCATGATCGGTTCTTAACTGGAAAGGCTGGCCGTACAGATACTTGTGGTAGTGTTTGACACACTCTATGACGGCCAGTAGCTCTCGTCTCGTAACACAGTAATTTTTCTCTGGCTTTGAGAGTATTCTGCTGTAGTACCCAATAACTTTTTCTTGGCCATTGATTTCCTGCGAGAGCACGCCACCTATTCCGTAACCACTCGCGTCAGTATCCAACACGAATTTCTCTCCAGCAACAGGATATGCAAGCAAAGGAGCCGTGCATAAATATTGCTTCAGTTGGTGGAATGACTCTTCTTGTTTTTCGCTCCAACAGTACGGCCGACTTTTCATTGTCAGCTCGTGAAGACTTGCAGCCACTGTGGCGAAACCCGGCACAAACCGTCTGTAGTACGTACAGAGTCCTAGAAAACTGCGTAATTCATGGAGATTCTGCGGTCGTGGCCAATCCTTCACTGTCAGGATTTTGTCTTCATCGGTGGAAATGCCATCTGCTGTCACTCGATGTCCCAAGTATTTTACTTCTTTCTGGAACAGAGAACACTTCTTCGGGCTGAGTTTCAACCCAGCCGCGGTTATACGTTGAAGGACTTCTTTAAGATTCTTCAGGTGTTCATCGAATGTTTTCCCCATGACAATGATGTCGTCTAGGTACACCAAGCATGTTCGCCAATGAAGTCCTTTCAACACGCACACCATTAATCGCTCGAAGGTGGCTGGAGCGTTACATAGTCCAAATGGCATTACTTTAAACTGCCACAGACCATCCCCTACGCTGAATGCAGTTTCTCCTTATCTTTCTCGCTGATTTCTACTTGCCAATAACCACTTTGCAAGTCCAGCGTGGAGAACCATTTTGTTCCTGACAACGTATCCAATGTGTCATCAATTCTTGGTAGTGGATAACTGTCCTTTTTGGTGACGTCGTTGAGCTTTATATAATCCACACAAAATCGGGTACTTCCACCTTTCTTCTTAACTAGTACCACCGGCGAGCTCCATGGACTTGAAGAAGGTTCGATTACACCATCCTTCTGCATTTCAGCTACCAGTTTCTTTACCTCATCTCTTTTTGCAAGTGGAAGACTTCTGGGCGCCTGTTTTATTGGTCTCGCTTCCCCTGTATTGATGTCATGCTTTACCATTGATGTTCTACCTTGGCATTCTTTTTTCAGGGCGACGGCAGACGCATGCTTCCACAGTATTTGCTTTGCTTTGTTCCTATCAGAAGGCTTTAGTTCTCGCACCCACTCACTGAGATGCGACTCCAGCACTTTCTGTTCCTTTTCTGATAGTTTGCTGCAGTCAGAATTAACTTCACAGTTGATGACCGCCTCGACTGGTGTACATTCTGCAATTTCTGTGCGGTCGCCGATCACCTCCTCGTTGTTGGACAAATTTAGAACTCGTACAGGCAAGTATCCTTCATTATTAGTTCTTACTAGAGCTTTGGCAGTGATGATGTTATAGTTGTTTATACTTGCCGGTTCAACTACCCACAAACCGCCGATCTCACAATCTCCCTCCATTCGGGCCCATACTATGGTTTCTGATTTTGGTGGCAATTTTACATCTTTGTAAGCGATCAGCCTTTTAATCTGTGTTGTATTGTCGTATCCCACATTGAGAGGAATTTCCACATTAGCCCACGTCAAAATTTGCTGCCCCATATCTAACTTGAGGCCTTGGGCAATCATAAAATCTGCGCCAATTATCACTTCATCTACAATGTCGGCGACAATAAACACGTGTTCGATGCTCATGTTGGCAATGGCTAACTTCAATTTAACTTTACCATGTACAGTTGCTGGTTCACCCGTTGCTGTGCGGAGTCTTACACCATGTAACGATTCTATTGGTCCATTTATCAAATCAGATCTGATGATAGATTGTGACGCGCCTGTGTCCATAGTCAATATGCGCTTCCGACCACCGATAGCTCCGTAGACAGTGAGGTTGTTGTTTTTCTGTTGTATTATTGAGATGGAGATCGTGGGGCCCTCGGTTGTGGGAGCTAGTCCATGCCCCTCTGGGCTAGCTCGTTTTAGTTTAACGGAGCTTCATTTTGTGTAGTAAAATTTACCCGTTTATTGCCACGTTGGGGTGAGCTCGATCTTGATCGTTTTCGTGGCTCTCTGCAGTTTCGTGAAATATGACCAGGTTTGTCGCAATTGTAGCACTTTGGTCTGGACTTACTTCCGCCTGGTAACGCCTTGCTGAGGGTTTGGGTGATTTCTTTAAGATCGTTTATGGCACCCTTCAAATCTGCTGCCTCCGACTCCATTTCAATTTTTCTAACTCTTTGTATTTGAGGCTTGGACACAAATTTTGCTGTTTCCTGTGCCAATGCGAACGAAACAGTTTCGGCGAATGTAGCTTTTTGTGTGGCACAAGTCACGTATTTTATGTCAGGATCACGGATGCCGTTAACGAATGCTTCAATCTTAAATTGATCCAAGACTGGGTGGGACTCACCAGGATAAGTCATCAACACCAAACGGTTGCGAAGTCCTGAAGCGTTTCATTATGCTTTTGCACTCGGCCTCTCAATTCCATGCGATATAAATCCTTCTTGTGATCGCCACCATACTTGCGTTGTAACGCAGCCAGTATATCCTCGTAGTTGTTTCTGGCACTGACGGGAATGCTCTGAAGGACTTCTGCTGCGTTGACTTTCAGTGCTAAAATTAGCTCAACGGCTTTGTCGTTGCTGTTCCACAAGTTCTTAATTGCGACCATTTCGAATTGGAATTTAAAAACATCGAAAGGTGTAGAGCCATCGAAACTGGGAGCTTTCAATCTACTAGAGCCTTCAGAAATTACTCGCACCGGACCCTCTTGCAACTGAAGTTCATTCATTTTCCTTTGCAATTCGCTTACTTCGTTTTTTAGTTCCCGTTCGACTTCCTCGAACTTATGTTCGACTTCTTCAATCTTCTGCCCCATTTCCTCGATTTTTTCTTCAACCTTTTCGAATTTATCGTTCACTTGAATCTCCATATTGCTCACAACTTCGGAGATTTCTTGCAGTTTCTCATTTGTGGCATTTGATGTTTCTTGAATAATTCTAGAATTCTCGCTTAATTTATCGTCCATAATTCTAGAATTCTCGCCAAATTTCTTTTCAAGTTTTTCGTCCATAATTCTAGAATTCTCGTCCAATTTCTCGTTCATAATTCTAGAATTTTCACCAAATTTCTCATTCAGTTTGTCGTTAATTATTCGAGAATTTTCGCTCAATTTCTCGTCCATTATTCTAGAATTATCGTCCAATTTGGCCATCATGGCAGCAAACATTGTAGAAACATCTACATTACCAGTTGCTTCTTTTGCACAAACCTCCATTTCGTCTTTGCACTCGAACTGATATGTGTCAATGTTGATGTTGCGGCGTTTAAATTCTTCTATTAATCGCCTCTGCAGTTCTACTTTATTACCAGCTGTCGGTTGATCCAATTTGCTCATCTCCTTTTTTAGCTGTTCAATTTTGAGTTCTTCAAACTTCATCGTTGTCCTTAATTCGTAATTTCACTTCTGACACCAATGTTACGAATTTCCTTATTCGTCCTTTTTGCGTTGTTTTATTCCCAATAATAAAACAAGGTTCGTTTTTAATTACGATAATTACAACGGTATCACTTCCTTTTATTTGTTTATACAGTACAACAGTTTACTTTATTTATAACACGTTAACAAGTCTTGTATTTTACTATCAATTCGCGTTGCTTACTTTACGGGGTTTAATCACAAACTGAACTCTCCATTCCAAAGACCTCCGCTATTTATACCAACTCACCATACACAAATGAAGGTACATATATCTAGCGAATTCAAGAACCTTCTAGAAACTAGATGTTGTTGTTGTTGTTTATCTTTGTAGAACATTCTCCTACACAGGAGAATTATCTTTACTGAGGTGAATTCATGCTACTGGTTTAGCGAGCTGGTACGTTGTTACAATGCATACTTTCAGGCGCAGCACTAACCGCCTGTTGTTTACATACTGTTAGTAGAGTCATTAACAGTAAGCAAAAGCTTTTACTTATTCGTAACAATATGTATGCATATAAAATAAAAAGGATTGCCCTCGGCCTTAACTGTATCTAACAGAGTACGAATCTGTAAACAAAACAGACTTACAAATAAATAACACCTAAAATACGTTTACAACATAAAAACAAAAAGGAATGTTAACATACAGTGGCATTAACATTATCGAACATACATATACATAAGTACATATTGTTACGAATAAGTAAAAGCTTTTGCGTGCTGTTAATGACTACTAACAGTATGTAAATAACAGGCGGTTAGTGCTGCGCCTGAAAGTATGCATTGTAACAACGTACCAGCTCGCTAAACCAGTAGCATGAATTCACCTCAGTAAAGATAACTCTCCGCCCTTCGAGATTGTTCTACAAAGATAAGCAACAACAACAACATCCAGATTCTAGAAGGTTCTTGATAGTAAAGTACAAGACTTATTAAAGTGTTATAAATAAAGTAAACTGTTGTACTATATAAGTAAAATAAAAGGAAGTGAAACCGTTGTAGTTATCGTAATTTAAAACGAACCTTGTTTTATGATTGGAAATAAAACAACACAAAAAGGACGAATAAGGAAATTCGTAACAATATGTTATAAAAAGTAAATGTGTTATCACAGAGCGAACGTACAAAAGTACGAATAATGTAAGCAAAACAAAATAAATTTATAAAATTGCACATGAATGAACTGTGTTAATATACGAAGTTGCTTGTACATTTAAGTAATAAAAAAAAGTAAGTACAAATAACATATAAATATGAATAGAACAAAAACAAAATGCCTGTTGCTGCTGCCCATAGAATAATACATACATAGAAACTTAAATTCGCTCAATAAATTAAACGTCATAGGTACGAAATTGCACATGAATGAACTGTGTTAATATACGAAGTTGCTTGTACATTTAAGTAATAAAAAAAAGTAAGTACAAATAACATACAAATATGAATAGAACAAAAACAAAATGCCTGTTGCTGCTGCCCATAGAATAATACATACATAGAAACTTAAATTCGCTCAATAAATTAAACGTCATAGGTACGACGGAAAGTAAACATTCGATGGTGGAAAATATGGGTTCAATAATACCAGATAGTGGCAATAGTATACAACGATCATCAAAGGAACAACAACCGAATTTCGTGTTTTTGTAGCAAACTAGTTGTGTTAAATACAATACAAATGTATACCAACGATAAAAGTCAAGTGCAAAATATATTTAAATTTTTCAGTTCTTTCAGTTTTTGAGTTAATTTTAAATTTAATTTCTCTCATTTCCACAAACCTACGACGAAGAGTGTGAAATGAAACGTCAGATGAGAGAATAAATGTATATATGTATGTATTCATCTATGTGCCATCTTTCTCATCTGACGTTTCGTTTCAAACTTCACACAATGTAAATAGACTTACACTAGGTGGAATTATAATTATCGTGGACTTAAAATTTGCATGTCGTTTTGATGAAAAACTGTGAAATTTAAACGGATTTTGGACTTTTTAGCTATATTTTGTTGTTATTTGTGGGTTATTTAATATAATGGTTTTGTATTTACACAAAAATTTTAACGCACAAAACGAAATGCCGTTGCTGTTTTCTTGTTGATTGGTTTGAGTCATTGACTCTATCTTTTATTATTAAAGCAATACTTTACAACATGAAACGTCCATATGCAACACACCAAACTTCGTAAAGTTACTGAAAGCGTAACCCCCGTAGAAGAGAACCAAAAAGTCGACGCAAGCAAGAATTCCAGGAATCACAATGCAAGTCTGTATTTACATTGGCAATTATAATTGCCGCAATTCTTGAGTTTGTGGGAGAGAGAGGTAAGAAGAATGAAACGGGGAAAAAACCTGCCCGTACTGGCAATTCGTTTTGTTCTTTTCATTCACAATTTTTAAAATGAAGTTTTGAACGTGAATTGCTCAAACAGAATTGCCGTGTGTAAAGGTAAATGACAAGTTCAAAAGAGAATCAAAAAGAATTGCGGCAATTATAATTTATAATGTAAATACAGTCCAAGCACCATTTTCAATAGGCGTTCGCAATGCAAGCATCAAATTACTTCGAATGCCACAAAAAGGATGTACAAGTACAGAAGAAAAAACCGGCGCGATTTGGCAACCCTAGTAGAAGAGAACTAAAAAAAGTCGACGCGATTCACTCAAATGCATTTCTTTCCCGCATCATAACTTAATTATTTCATACTTTTTAGAAACTTTTGTAATTTTATTTAAATATGGTTCCAATTTCTATAGTTAGATACAATAAATAACATCATTATAAAAATGCTCGTGTATTAAAATATTCAACGAAGAGAGTAAGAGAGAGAGAGTAGAGAAACGACGCGCTTCATTTTTTTTCTTTGTTGGCATTCCATTCAATGAGGAAATTTTCTTCTCTATACCCATAGTCTAATAATATAAGTCGACGCGTGGCGTGTTGTTGTAATAATAAACGATTTTGACAGAATTTTGTTGTACTATTGTTATGACAATACACTCGATATGTCAAAATCATTTTATATACGAAGAGAGGCAAAGGAAAAACGCCAAAGTAAATAATTACATGCATAGAATTACATGTATTAAAAAAAAGTAATAGGCAGAAAGTTGGAACGCATTTAAAATCCAAATTGGTAAGTATCCATCAGTAAGTCCATACATATGTATGTAGGTAATTTTAGTTACTTCTTCTATATATTTTTAGCCATCAAAAAAACTACAGGCGGTGAAACGACCAGCGTAAGCAAAGAGGGCAAGGAAGATTCAAAACAAATGATGCGACAAGTTTGACACTTCGAGTGTATTACGTAAACAAAGAATGATAAAAAGAAACAACCCGATAACAAAATGCCTGATCAGCTGGGCTTATGCTTCCACTTATATTATTACACTATGTCTATACCATAGTTGCGTCGTGATTGCCAAAACACATACACAGTTGTATTTTGTTTATTAATAAAATATTCAAATCCATGAAATATTTACAATAAACACATTCTACAGATAAAATGATGTTGAAAATACAGTTTTGGAAACAAATGGTTTACATTTTCATTGATATTTCCAAATTCCGTCTAGGTGTCAATAGCTATTCTTTTCATTTAAGTGAATACATTCACTTGCGAATACAGGGTAACACAAAAAAGACAACTTTCTTCAACGCCGGTAGCCAAACAAAACTCCGTTTTCCAGCACCGAAAAAGGCTCGTAAAATAAACGGCGTACACTTGATTCGCCGACATCGTAGTACAACAAATTTCTTTTTCTTGGATTAGAAACTGCTAACGATTGACAAGACAAAAGCACCATTAGAGAAGTGAAAATTCCGGTTCTACTCTGGCTATCGTCATCACAAACGCCCTTTGCTTCTTGTGGACTACACTCCTCTAAGCTGAAATTTCACGATCGGTAAGTTGCAGCCGAGTTCATGTCATAATATGGACTTTAAATAGTTTGTACACCTCAAATTGTTTCCTTCTCGCAGTTTTACGTAGAAATAGTAACGCTCCAGATTGAATCACCATGGGTCTATTATACGGTTTAGCGGTGAGAGTCATGAGTTTCATGGTTATATTTCTAATTGTGATTATGTTGCCGGGTATGCCGCCACGTACTACATTTCCATTCAAGGAATTTGCGTAAGTATTTGTGTTTGGCGAGAGGTGAGGCGAATCGGTAACAAGATATGTTTGTATATTGTTTACTACAGAGTGACTCCACCCAAAGCTCTGAGCGGAGCACTCGAGCCTAATTACCATTTGGATGGAGCAGAACGTCTCCTCGAAGGACGCGTTTACGGTCCGGAATGCTTGATAGCAAATAAAAGGGACATCTATATGGGTATTCATGGCGGCGAAATCATTAAAATGAACGCCGGCCACATTACACACGTCACGAAGTTGGGTCAACCGTGCGGTAAGTTGTTGTCTTTCAGGAAAGTTTTTTTTTTTTTGTTTTACAACTCAATTTTTCCTAGAGGACATCACGGAGGAATCACGCTGTGGCCGTCCACTTGGCTTGGCCTTGGATACTTTGGGTAACAACTTGATAGTGGCTGACGCCTACTACGGTCTTTGGCAGGTCGACCTTGTTTCGCATAAAAAGAAGCTTCTCGTTTCACCACAACAAGAATTGCCTGGCAAAGATATTAATCGTCGTGCACAAATCTTCAATGCCGTTGCTGTGGATAAGCAGGGCACAATTTACTGGACAGATTCTAGCTCAGATTTTCCACTTCAAGATTTAATCTACGCCACATTAGCCAATCCATCTGGACGGTGAGTAATGTTTGCTGTTACTATTTTTCGTTGCTTCATCTATGTATTCTTATTTGCTATATTTGATTTTCCATTAACGCCCGTGCTTGCATGCCGCCATACATCATTTATTTATTTTGTTGCTTTTTATTCCCACTTTGTTTTAAAAACTGCGGTGTGTATTGGATAGATGAAAGGTCTTTCTAATATTTAATTTGTTTTTGTTTTCATCTAACGCGATAAGATTATAAATAATTCATAAACGTTAGCTCCCTGTTTGCTTGCTTGCGTTTTGTATTATACCACCCAAACGGGTTACTTCCCGAATTAGATTTCTTCTGTAAATGAACAAGATATTGAGGAAGATTTAAAATCTTCCATTAAACGATTCTTTTTAAAACTAATATACATTTACTGCTGCCATCAAACAGTGGAGGGTTATAGTTTTTAAATTAGCTAATTTACATTTTTATTCAATTTGTCCAAAGTACAATTTTTTGTTCTTAACGTAAATTTAGTTTGTTAATCGGGTTTCTTATTAATCCTGTTTGTTGGAAACCTGTATGACATCACACGTCGACAAAGATGATATCATAACATGATTCTACCGAACACCTATTATACTTGGTTCAGGTTGGGTACTATCTATTAACATGTATAAGGATCCTAAAAAATATATATTGTATTATTGTTTTGTAGAATAATGTAGATATATATATATATACATATGTATATAACTATGGTTAAATCAATCAAAATTCGCGCAGTTTTCATTGGTTTCTTCAAGAAAACTTTCATCATTTCCAAAGTCTTTCAAGTGTACATGTTTCATTTAAGACCTAAAGACTCTAATTTCAACTTTAACTTATGTACTTCCTTTTACTAAATTGCACCATAGACAAATTTAATGATACTCAATTGAGTCTGATCAACTCCGAAATTTATTAATGGGTCGAAAACAATTACCCTAGAATAATACCACTGAGACTGTTGTTGTTCCTTGTTTAGCTTCCGCTGTTCCAAATCCATTGAATAACAAATATTGTCGTAAAATAAGATAGAAATAATACTCGTATGTACATACAATTACTACCCTGCAGCTTCATTAATTCATGTTTGTTTATCTTTATTGTTGGTTGTGGCTTTTTGTTTGCTTTTGTGTTGTTTTCCAAGTCACTAACTTTAAATTGCATTTTCAAAAACTGTATGATGACTGAAAAAAAAATCTCTTTACAGTTTGTTCAAATATGATCGCGTCAGGAACGAGAGCACGTTGCTTTTGGACGAATTGGTCTTTGCGAATGGTGTTGCACTGAGTCCCCAGGAGGACTTTTTGGTTGTTGCCGAAACGGGTGCCATGCGTTTGATAAAGTATTATCTTAAGGGCAGCAATGCTGGTAAAAGCGAAGTTTTCGTTGAAGGATTACCCGGTCATCCCGACAATTTGACACCCGACTCTGATGGCCTTTGGGTACCGTTGGTGATGTCTGCCGATAGCGAACATCCCAGTTCCATGACTATTTTCAGCCAATTCCCTAGTATCCGCTTATTTATGACCCGCATTCTGGCACTCTTTGAATTGCCGTTTAAACTCATTAACAATGCATATCCTAATAAGATAGCCCAGCGGTTTATTCACTTTATTGGACACGGTGAAAGTACTCTCCTATTATCACCCAAACGGTCAACTATTGTGCGTGTGGACTGGAATGGCCATATTGTGGGTTCCTTGCATGGTTTTGATAAGACTGTTGGCGCCATATCGCACGTGTTAGAATTCGATGATAGCCTGTTGTTGGGTTCGCCATGGAATCGCTACTTGGGACGAGTTGCAAATCCCAAACCAACGAGACAACCTAATGTGAAAATAAACAATGTACGTTATGAGGGCGTGGGTATTGAACCCGCTGTAAAACCACCCAATCAAGCAATCCCCTCCAAGCCAAAGGCCGAAGCCTCAACAACTACGCCAAAGCCGAAACCTACAACTACAACGACACCTAAGCCAACCACGACAACTACTACAACGCCCAGGCCAACAACGACTACAACGCCGAAACCAAAAGCGACAACAACAACAACTACTGCCAAACCTACGACAACCACCACTACTGCAAGACCCACAACGGCTAAGCCCTCTACTACAACAGCCAGACCCAGCACAACAACAACTACCCGAAAACCGTCTGCCAGTACTACACGTTTGCCACCAAAACAACCAGCTCCCGTGAAGGAGGACATTCCACGCGACACCAAACCTCCACAACAGGAGAAGTTGAAAGTCATCAACAAGCAGGGTCAACACGTTGAGTTGTAAAACCCTCACTCACCTCTGTTCCACTTTAAGCTCAGCTTTTTTTCCTTGTTAACACTGCGACAACGAAGGCTTAAAGACAACATCAGTTAGCAATGTATATACACATTCATTATATGATTCTCACCAGCAGTTAGTCAATGAAGTCGAATTTTATTCCAAAATTTGAAATTACTATGTATATGCCGCGATTTTCTTGACATAAAGAAAGCCCAAAAACAAAACAACTACAGATATAGATAAATAACATAAGAGAAAACAGTCGACGACTCCCTCACGTGAGTTTTACATAGTTTTAGGGTATGATATGCATTAAGATTTTGGTTACGGTCATTAAACAGTTCAATAACATTCCAAATTTTATTATTTCGCGATCTGCTTTTTGTTCTTGTATAAATGTATTGAATATACATGAGATAGAAGCCGTTTTTTACTTCCCAATAAAATAACAAAACCAAACAAAAACTCAAATTGTGTACATGTTTATTCCTCATTTTAGTTCTTAATGTGATTTCATTTAGTATTGGGACGGCTAGGCGGTTCTGTAGGTTCCGCCCACTCCCACTCTGCATAGTGCACGCATTTTCCTTTCCGGTTGGAGAAAAGTTCCGATTGAGCACAACGGCTCAGTGTGGCCGGCTTGCCTTGAGCCTCACACTTCCAGTAGGCGGTAGGGTCCCAATAGTGTTGAAACATTTGGCTGACTTCCTTTAATGTTTTGCATCCCGGTTCGCCATTGTATTCCCCCTGGTGGCCGTGAACACTCTTTGACGACGACATGTACTGCAAGAGTATTATAAATGCATTATAATTGTGGACATAACGACGACTTAAATGTTCTCACTCTGTATGGAAATTATAGCAGTGAATTAGTTTCGTTCTCCACTCTCAACCCACAACTTATCTGCAATGAATAAGCAATTACATAAAACATGTTACCTTTCAACCGTTTATTTCCAATATAAATCTGCATCGATTAATCGATGGGCACTCACTCGACAGCAATACCTTGAAATATTTTGAAATATGTCTGCACAAACATATGCATGTACATATATAGACGGTATTTCGGTTAGCACAATATTTTTTTTTTTTTATATTAAGTTCATTGACAGACACACTGGCGGAGGAGGAGGAAGTTGGTTGGATGGATGGAGACTTTCTCCTTGCAGTGATTAATATTTGTTCAGTGTTCAATAGAACAGAAGGAGCAAAAAAACTGTTTACAATCTGAATGTCTTGGCGATGTCTGGGCGAATGAAAGATTTCTGAAAATCATCGAATTAGTAGTCGAAACTATCGTTGCTAACTACCCCTGACGCCCGCCTCGACACGTATTGGCGCACACAGTAATAATTATTTCGTGTCCTACATAAAAATATTGTCGTATCTTTGTCATCATCGCATTCGCTGACAGAAAATCTTAGAATGTGTAAGAGAGAGCAGGGCGTCTGTGTGCGTCGTCTGTCTTAGCGTATAGTTTGCGAATAGCCCTGATAATGAAAATCTCTAGATATAAATTATAACATATATTGTTTATGAACAAAGAAAACACACAACACGGATGGCTATAAGCACACTGCGTCTCACATAGATAGAGCCACAAGGAATAAGCCGTGTAGAAGTCAAGGCTCTATTAAACACCGCTGGTGTTTAACTTCCATTACCTAAAGATGTGTGCAGGCAGATGATCTGTTGGATTTTATGACATTAAAAATACAGGGCGGTAAGACTGTCAGGAAGCCCTTCAAAGAGTTGCCAGCCAGCAATAGTGTAATTTCTAAAATTAACACAAAAATGAAAAATGACCACACATCTTCTGATTGGCATTAACTATTGCGACAAGGAATGATGCACTGATAACTAAGGTGCTCTCTTGTACCTTGAAAGATCAATTATCTAAAATACGTTATTCACTTCATATACACTCCACGAAATAAATATTGGAACTATGTTTACAATCTCAAAAAGATTTATTTCATTTATCTTTCATTACTAAATTAAAAGTAGTTTAATTCAAATACATAACAATTATGTTTCAACACAAGTTTTAAAGTGACTAACAAAATGAATTCTTTTTCGAACGAAATATATAAAGCGTACAAATTGTTTTTCAAGGTATTTTTTACATCAGCTTAATATATATGTTAAGTCTACAAATTTATTTTACCACCTTTCGATATAATTATTGCATTAATGAGCATTGATTGGCATTGATTCGATCAGAGAACGGAATGTGGTCAGTGGATTATTCTTCCATGCATGCTCAATGTATGTCTTTAAATCGTTTACAGTCTCAAATTGTCTTTCGTTAGCGTAAACTCGTTGTGATAGTATTACCCAAAAAGTTTCTATTCGATTTATGTCAGGACTGATGGCCGGCCATTCCATCAAATTTATGTTTCTTATAGTTGCTTTGGCATTATGGATGACTGCGTTATCCTGTTGAAAAATCCATGGATCGTCATCGTTTCGGAATAATCAATTAAAACGCTGTCTAAAAGCTCAATATAGAATTCTGCATTCAATTTATTATTAATGAAACATATCAGAGTAGATCCACTGTATCCAAAAGTAGCCCATATCATAAGCGAACCGCCTTGAAATTTTTTTCTGAAACAGGAATCCCCTTCGCGCCGAATACACTATGCAACATGACTTTTCAACCAGAAATGCCAATGCAATTTTTTGGCGTAGTTTAGCAGCCTTTAAAAAAAAAACAACAAAATTTTTTGAATGGTAGTTTTTTTTTTTAAATTTCTTGTTTTTCAAAATGGTACGTTCCTTTTAATTGAGTTTTCTAGGGATTCCCTTCATAGATTTTCTGGAAATTTATCTTAAAAAATGTCCATAAAAATATCTTTGAAATGAGTGAAAATATTTCAAATCAGAATGCTTAGTTGAAAACTTATTGAATTTAACATTTCAAATTCTGCATTTTTTTTTTTTGCAAAAACTCAAATATTTTTAATTTTTATTTTATCATAAAAAATAAAAAAAAAAAATAGATATACAGGGTGTTTCTTTTAAACTGAGACGATCAAATATCTCGGAAAATAGCCACTCTACGGAAAAAATGTCCATAATCAAAATTTAATCATACCGCGGGAGAAATACATTAGTGCAAAAAAAAATAGTCACCCACCCCCTGGTTTGTAGGTGGGGCGGGGGTAACTTTTAAACTAAGATAGGAAGCCATATTTTTTATTGCAGATACGGATTCTACGACTAAAAGTACGTATGATTTGAATGAAATATTTTGTTCGGTTCATGATAGATGGCGTTGTAATCGACGAAATTCAATTTTTTCAATTCCAAAACAGTTATAGCTTAATGCTAGGCTGCCTGTTGTGGCTCGTGAAGTACTTGACCGTGATATCAATGGCCGCTGGATCGGTAGAGCTGGTCCGACAAATTGGCCCGCCAGATCTTACTGCGCCAGATTTCTTTTTGTGGGGCTATCTCAAAGACAAAGTTTACAAACAAGAACCAACAACACGTGAGAACATGATTGAGCGAATCAGAAATGCGTGTGCTGAAATTCAACCAGACACACTTCTCAGTTGTGTACAATCATTTGAAATGCGGATTAATAAGTGCATTGAAGTCGCGGCAATCATTTTGAACACTTATTTTAAGCTAAAATTATTGTATTCACCTACCATTTACATTAATAAATTGTTTTGATGACGAATTTTGAGTATTTCCAGTGATTACGTGATGTTTTTTATTTCAAACGTATTGCACAATCGATTGCGTGTGTTCTAAGAAGGAAAAATTGAAAAAATTGAATTTCGTCGATTACAACGCCATCTATCATGAACCGAACAAAATATTTCATTCAAATCATACGTACTTTTAGTCGTAGAATCCGTATCTGCAATAAAAAATATGGCTTCCTATCTTAGTTTAAAAGTTACCCCCGCCCCACCTACAAAGCCTTGGGTGGGGGACTATTTTTTTTGCACTAATGTGCATATTTCCCCCGCGGTATGATTAAAGTTTGATTATGGACATTTTTTCCGTAGAGTGGCTATTTTTCGAGATATTTGATCGTCTCAGTTTAAAAGAAACACCCTGTATATGTATATTTTTTTATTTTCCTTTATAATACACTGGAGTGTTCTTCAAAAATTAAGATACATACCAAACGAATCCATACAGCAATACAAGAGTTATAGTCATTTTAGTAGATTAACCCAAAATCATTTTTTTTTAATTCTTTACTCAAACTACTGGCCGGATATATGTATATGTACGTACATGTAAATACCTATTTAAGTTTAATAATAGGTTCAACCCAAACGAAATGTTAAATACCACTGTCAACATAAATTGTCACATTTGTACGCTTTACTTACTTCGCTCTGTATTTATAACTTCTTCCAGTTATTTAAAGATAAAGGTACAATCTAGAAGAGAAACTTCAAATGATCTACGGAATCTACTAGTACACTCTTCTTCCATGAACCGTGTGTAATGGAAGAGAGGAGTAATTATATGACTGATAAAAATAATACCAAAGAAATTTTTGTATGCTATATTTATTTCGTGGAGTGAACATAACATAAGTGGTATTTCAACCAGAGATCCTAATTCCTGGAAACTTATTATCTCTACTTTTATATGCAATTGAATTAATTATCAAAATAGTTGTTATTATGATGTATTTGTTATTCGAACTTTGTTTTACCATAAATAATCCAAATTTTTCGAGCTAGAGGCCAATATTTTTTTTATTTTCAATATTTCGCTATATCGTTGGGTGGCATCATAGAATAATGCATACATAGAAACTTTTATTCGCTCAATAAATTAAACGTCATAGGTACGATGGAAAGTAAACATTGGATGGTGGAAAATATGTGTTCAATAATACCAGATAGTGGCAATAGTATACAACGATCAACAAAGGAACAACAACCGAATTTCGTGTTTTTGTGACAAACTAGTTGTGTTAAATACAATACAAATGTATACCAACGATACAAGTCAACAAAAAAGTGCAAAATATATTTAAATTTTTCAGTTCTACACCAAAACGACAGGAAAAAGTTAAGTGAACATATTTTGTAACTCCACCTGGTGAAAGATAATTTTAAATTTAATTGCTCTCATTTCCACAAACCTACGATGAAGAGTGTGAAATGAAACGTCAGATGAGAGAATAAGTTTATCTATGTATGTATTATTCTATGGGTGGCATCATCGGGGAAAAAAATTAAAAAAAAAACAAAAAAAAAAAAAATGGTTTCCCATTACATCCCATGGAGGCATTGGGGAGAGCTTCTCACAAGCAATGAGCTGTGCGCTTTCTACGTTTATACCATAGACTAATTATTATACTAGACTTAACATTTCTCTCAGCAAATTTCTAACATTTGGCCTGGTGTGATATGAACGTTGGATGTTGAAAAGAATTTCTTTACTACTACCAGATAGAGGCAATGGTTAAAAACAACGAACAAAATAACAACAACGGTATTTCGTTTGTGTGTTCAAATTATTGTGTTAAATACAACACAAATGTTTACTAACAATAACAGTCAATAAAAAAGAGTAAAACCCTTTTAAATTTCACAGTTTTTTTTTTACCAAAACGACATGAAAAATTAAAGCAAGAAGTTATTGTAATTCCACCTGGTGTATGTCACTATTCGTCAAACATCTCTCTATCACACCGACCGCATCAAGAAGAGTGTGAAAGGAAACGTCAGATGATATTCTCTCTAGTATGATTTACTCTATGCATCTCTCTCCCTAATTCCTTCATTGGATGTAATGGGAAACCATTTATTTCTTTATCTCTCTATCATACCGACCGCACCACGAAGAGTGTGAAAGGAAACGTCAGATGAGTCAAATATTCTCTCTGGTTATAATAATTTACTCTATGGTTCATACTCACTGATTACTCACAAAAACCAGTACATAAGTTTCAGTCGGGTGAACCGATTTAATCATACCCTCACCATAAGTCATCCATTGAGTGGGAGTTCTGTTAAAAACGCCCATACTCAAAAGTGACCATATTCAATAACAGATTGATATTGCGCTAAATATTATTGAATACCCAAATTAGGTAGTTTCCCTCCGAATATTTATATGCGAGGTACAAAAATGGGCATGGCAAGTTGTTGCCAAAATTTTGACCAGTACCAAATTTTATTAAGATCGGTTATGATTTATTGGAGATATCCAGTCGTCAAACTGCAAATACGCCCAACTTTTGTATGGGAGGTACGAAACTGGGCGTGGCACGATAGTCAGTTATTATTTACACAGTAGCTTTTAGCAAAATATTGACTAGTACCGAATTTTATTAAGATCGGTTGTAGTTTACGAGAGTTATCGTGTTGATCAACCGGCCATACGCCCAACTTTTATGTGGGAGGTACCAGAATGGGTGTGGCAACACAGCTCATTTTCTATAGGAGAGTTTTATTTGACCAAATACTAGTACAAGCTTTCATAAAGATTGGATCGGTTTTGCGGGATTTCTCGTGCCGAACAACTAGACGGCCAAACAACTTTTGTATGAGAGGTACCACAATGGGCGTGGCAAAATCACCCATGTTTTAATCGGTGATTGGCGTTTGATAATGTGAAGTCTTATACCTAATTGCATTAAGGTAGGAAGAGTTTCACGTGATTTATTGCATTGAACACCCTGTTTTGTATGGGAGGTGCCAGAATGGACGTGATAATCTCGCCCATTTCCTCCAGTTAACTAAGCATTTACAGATTATTACCCGGTGTGTGAGTTGAAGTTAATCACATCTACCAGAAGAAAGATTTGAAAGAAATATGATTTTGTGGTAAATGTGTAGATTTGTATGGGAGATACCAGAAGGGGCGTGGTCAAAACGCCCATTTTCAATCCCAAACTCAATATTGGCAAATACTAGTCACTGACAAAATTTCATTGTGATCCGTAAAGATTTACGGCAGTTATCATGTTGACCAGCCAGCCAGACAGACAGACGGACAGACAGACGGACGGACATGGCTCAAACGTCTTAAAAAGTCCTAAAACGAATTTCGTCCAAAGATACTGAGGGTCTAATATGGCTCCTTCTATGTGTTAAATTTTTTTACTTATTAAATGATATATACCCCCATCCCTATGGGTGAGGGTATAATTTACAAATTAATAAAAATTGTCAAAATGGAAATTTTATTTCAAGATGATGTTTCTATTTCGAAACTACAAGATACTAGAAACTCTGACAGTCCACAATATTTTACAAAAGGCACAAATCTTTGGAAAATAATAGTATTCCAAAATTTGTCAATATAACCGCTTTCAAAAAAATAGTACTCCAAAATTGTAGAATATGACCGCTTAACCGATGCCTACAAATAGGTTTATTAAAATCCGTCACATTCAGCAAGCCTGCAGGACGTGTTTGACATTATATAGGTTAATCGATTTCTGTTGTGAAATCTCTAGACACGACACCAGTCCGCGTGGGCCTACCCATGTGAGACGGTGTGTATTATTTGAGCATTTTTATATATAAATATGTATATTAATAAAGCATTTAACACGTTCTATAGTTCCTAAGTGAGAAATACATATCTTAAAGAGAATAATCATTGCATCATGGTTGCAATAAGAGAGCAACTCCTGCCAAAATCCATTTAGACGGTCGATCGCGAGATTTTAGATTAAATGTCCACACATATGTATTGCCGCGTGATCTGTTAAAAAAAGGAATTTTATTGAATTGTCGAATATCTAGAGATAATGCAATTTTATGAAGGCGGTGTCAAAACTAACCAACCAGACGTCGAGATGTTGCCAGTAGTTTGAAAAAAAAATATATTGGTGAAAAGTGGCAACCTTATAAAACATATGTTTTAAGTTTCAAGGCGCCACGTTGTTTAATATTTTTATTTGAACCTTCAAAAGTAGACAATCTCAGTGAATTTGTAAATATGGAAAAAATTGGTCACCGTTATGTAATTGAATATTTCCATTTGGAAGGTCTCAGTCCAAGCAATATTAAAGACGAGCAAGATTCTACTCTGGGGGAGTCTGCTCGACTGTAAAATATTAAGTAGCAGAGCTTAAACGAGGCCGTACGAGCTGCCAAGACGAACACTGTAGTGGTCGACCAATTGAGGTGTTCGCGCCAGACACGTTTAAGAAAATCCATAAAATGATATTTGATGATTGTCGGCTGAAGGTGCATGAGCTAGCTGAAATTATAGACATTTCAAAAAGTGCTATACATCGTATATTGACCGAAGATTTGAAGATGAGAAAGCTGTGCGCAAGATGGGTGCCGCGATTGCTTTCACAAAAAAAAGTAGAGTAAAAACAGGGTCGTGAAGACGTTTCAGTAGAGTGCAATAAAGCCGAATTTTTGTGTCGATTTATAACTATGGATGAGACATGGGTCCATCAATTCACACCTGAGACAAAGGAACAGTAAAAGCAGTGGACTGGAATGGGAGAATCGTGTCCAAAGAAGGCGAGAGGGTTCCATCTGCAGGCAAGGTCATGGCGTCTGTTTTCTGGGATGCGCATGGGATAATTTTTATTGATTATCTTCAGAAAGGAAAAACCATCAAATTGTGGAAAAATCGCATTTTGGCGAAAAAAAAGTGTCGTTTCATCAAGACAATGCTCCAGTTCACACATCCACTATTGCGTTGGTCAAAATGAATGAATTAAAGTTCGATTAGCTTCATTACGCACCTTATTCGCCAGGTTTAGCCATCCCGGACTATTTTCCATTTCCAAACTTAAAAAAATGGCTCGGTGATAAAAGATTTGCCAACAATGAAGAGGTGGAGTCTGTGGTTGATGGCAATTTTAAGGAGTTTGACAGTTCTTACTATAAACAGGTTATCGAAGCTATTGACTATCGCTGGAAAAAGTTTATCGGGCTAAAAGAAGATTATGTTGAAAAATAAAGAAAATTTTTCCCAACTTTTTTGTGTCTTCTGTGTTAGGTCGGCTAGTTTTGGGACCGCCCTCGCACCTTGTTTTGTATAAAGGACACTCGTATATGTGATGCAGGTCATGACGTTCTTGCACTGTCGATTTGATGCATATTACTGGCATGGGGCACAGTAGTTGCTTGGGATTCAAGGGGCCAATGGCATTTTGTTGGCAATCCCAGCTGGCGCCATCCAAGTATAGACCATGGACGAAAGCCCCATCTATGGACGGAAATCTAAAATGTGAATGTTAATATTTGGACCTACGTGACTGCAACATTGTATACTCACGTTATACTCTCCATGTCTTTCTTCGTAACATCGCAAAATAAACACATTCGGTCCAATGGTAAATCATGTTTTCTTGCACTTTCTTGCATTATCGCGGTTAGAAAACTTTGGGGATTGAAGAGTCCACCAAGCCATATAGTGCACGGCAGCTTAAAGTCATTTAGCCACAGTGAGAGTTCTTTTATGCGATGCTGGAGATCGGCAAACCAACTTTGCAGTCCCAACAAGCTAGGGTAAGCTAAACTGGTCCAAGTATCGGGTACATAGTCGTAGAAGATTGCATGGTCTAAGCATTCCATGCTCGAGGTTATTGTAAGCTCACCCTTCAGGCCTAAAAGTAGTTCGCGTAGCGAGCGTTTGATCTCTTGGGTCAGTGCGTTCATGCGCTCGCACTCTTGCAGTGCGACAACGACAAAGGGAGTTTTACGTTCAATGCGATTAAGTAGTGCATGCAGATTGAACTCAACCTGCAGTTTATCAAGAAAATCTTCTGCCATAATTTTCACGAGTTCTTCCCGAGGAGCACTGCACGTTGTTGTGAGTTCCGACTGACGTGGTTGTAGTTCGAACACAGTTTTGAGCAGTTGTTCTGAAGCATTTGTCAGCAAACCGATTTCAGCATTGGGATGTAGTCCGTATAACATGGGCGACTCTTCGGGGAGCATTTCCGTTATGTATCTGTGGTATCCTTGGAAATCTAAATTAGGAGGCGAGGGAAATCCATGACACAATTCAAGATCACCGTTTACCAGTTCCTGCTGCAGAAGCTCTGCCAAGTAAGTTTGGCACAGTCGTCGATCCCAGTCGTCCGTTATGTGACCACCATACATAATTTCGCCAAAAAGATATCGCAAATCCTCCCAGGGAATGCGATTGCTTCCCTCCAGGTAATTGTGAAGCACTGAGGCCGATATTGTCAGATCGCCAACGTTGAATGGATACGATTTGTTCCAACCCAGCGGCCCGAACTTGCGCCTTTGCCCTGCCACTGCATGGAAATAACAAAGGGCGAATAAAATCGATTTGAACTCTGCCTCTTGAGTGCAACTCTCTAATATATCTTGAGAGAAATTATCCCACGCCTGGTGCATGTTAGCCGCCATTCCAGATGGAGGTTCATTTACCACCTTCAATGATGATTCCAAAATGCCTTGTGGAATAATATGGTGTTGAGGGTCAGGTGCCGGTTCGGCACTTATATAGAGTCTAAAATTAGATTCGGAGAAACTATCGGGCTGTGAAGTCAATTGCTCTATCAACTTTTCGAGAGATGGCAACCAACTTGCTACCAAGTGGATGTTTTGAAATACAACCCATTGTTCGCCTGTGACAAGTGCTTTGGAAAGAGCTTGCTCCGCAATCGCCTCCTGACCTTGTCCCAAAGATATGTTCACGAGGTTACCCTTATTCGTGCTGAAACCAAGTTGTACACCGAGACGTTCAACGTCGTATATCGGGTCGACACCAGGACACAATATGAAAAATATTGGTGTAGCTGCGGTAACCTCGTGAAAAATGTCGGAAAAGTGAAATGTTTTCACATTCGCGTACTGGCGTCCCATTGTCTGCTCAATGAAAAGTCTGCAAAGAATTTAAGAATTATGAAATGAAATGTGATTCTCTTGACGTCGATCATATGTTAATGACCTTATTGTACTGGTTACTCGATCGGGGCGTAGTGCACGTATGATGCAGAGTTTCTGCAGTGGTGAACGATGTTTCCACTCGCCAGGAAACTGTGTACATTCCGGCGCGTCGCTAGTCAAAAACGTACGCCAGCGTTTCGGATAGTTTTCAATGTCCTTGTCGATGCCATAAAAGTTATCTATCAGAGCCAGAGATTTTATGCCACCCCAGGAAGTTCGACCGATAAAGTCTACGGGCGACAAAGTGTTGGGGTCATGCGGAAATCTTAAAATGAAATCAACTTCTTCGCTTGAAATCTGCTCTGAAGCAGCTAATATTCGCAATGTCATGTGAGCGGTGAATGTCAGCTTGTCTGCTTCAAAAAGACCCCTTAACGCGTAGTAAAACGTCTGGCATGTGATTGCGTCCACCAGTGCTGTGACTCGCTTCTCATTAATCCGATGTTTGGGCGCTGACACTATAGCTTGCTTAAAAACGTGCATAAAAGATTTCAAGGAAAATCGGTAAATGGGGTTTATCCGACTCAAATCGGAAAGGACAAAGTACAAGACGGACGCTCGTTTGGCGGCAGCGCGGTACATGTTCCGTGCCTCATCTATCTGAATGGTTGTGACACGTGCTTCGTTCACTTTTAGTTCTATTTCGTCAACGGTTTGTTTTGTGGACTCCAGATTAGCCACTAACTCGTGATCGTCCAAAACATTCTCGCCCGCCGAGGCTAACCGGGCCAAGAGGTCGTCTTCCAGGTGCTTCAACGATATTTTGAACTTGTTCTGCTGAATCGTTACATCGGTTTTCATTTCCTCCAAATCGGGTCGTTCGAGCTTCACCACTTCGGCCAGCAACTGTTCCTCAAGACCGTCTTGAGTGACTGTAAAATTGATGAGAGTGGTTTGAGCTTGCATTTCCGGTTTGTAGTGGGGATTTGCCAGCTTTGTGTGTAAAATCAATCGGAAGTTCTGATTGAAATCCAGCTCCTTGTCTCCGATTCGAATGAATCGACCACGTTTGATAAGGGCTCTACTAAGCAGTGGCTCCAGTACGGTATCAACTGTTTCCTCGATTTGTTCAATGAGAACGGTGTCACCACTTGAAATGGCCTTTTCAAGACCTTCGAGAAAATACTTCTGCGTAAGACGCAGAACGATGAGGGCATCACCGTAACGATTTTTGATCCATTTAATTCCCTGCCTGTACAATTTATACATTTCGGTAGATTAATGAAACTCAGTTTTCAGGAGGAGCGAAAAACATAATAAAATTGCCCATAATATAGATATAATCCAATTTCATTCAATCTCCGAGTTAGTGTCTTTCGTATATTATGTGAAGTTTTCATTATTATATTTATGTCTGAACTTACAATTGTGGATCAATCATCAGGGGCCAACGTGTCGAATGAACCAATATTGTAGCATTTTCAGTGGACATACGGTCCATGGGCAGACCCTCATTATTCCATGTGGCAATTTGAGCATCATCCGTGAATAATGCAAGGTAATCCACTCCATCCGTGTGCGGAATTGGTGGCTATTAGAAATCAAAAATATTATTCCAAATTACACACATCTATCCATTCCTGCAAGACGGCATGTGTGTACGTGCACATACCTAATGTAATTGCTAGAACTTTCTATGTACTTGCCTCCATTCTGCGAAAGCTGGGCATCCACATTTGCTGCTGCAACTCTTCGCGATAACGACGTATAAAACATCCAGCATACGATAGAAAAGAGGAAATTAGCAGGATGTCACCTGGTAGTGTTGCGGCCTTTGATTGCAAACTTTGTGCTCACAGCAAATGCATGCAAGACAGGGATGTGAAAGAGGTAAAGGCGTACGTACCATTTAAATAACAGGAAATAGAAAAATGAGATCAATATTAAAACGTTCTATAAATAATGACAATGCAACCAAGGATGGTGTGCCAACCTATACTACGTATGAGCCCTGCTGTAATATGAAATACGTACAGAGGTCGGCATGAAAAATATTAAGATGATGAGATAAAGAGATGATAAAGTGTTTGCATTTGTGAAGAAGGTAACTGGATGTTTTGCACATTTTAGGTATTTACTATAGACTAAAATAGAGTTTTACACGGTATAATTTAAATATAAGTTAAGAAAGGGATGTGCTAAACACTTTCACTTGCAAACTATTTATGTAGTTTGAAATGCAGATGAAACATCATTCCACATGAAAACAATCTTCGGTTAGTGGCACTTCAAACACACGGTCATTAGCCTTGAAGATGGAATTTCACGAACTTCGAAATGATGGTCCAGCAATGTGAGTTTAATTCACTTGTGACTGTTTCATATTAGGCGTGTTGTGGTTACACCGCTTGCTTATATTATCACTTATTTTGTATCGAGAGCTAAGCGATATTAAGCGGCACTTGAAGATACCGCTTCCATTTCAGTTCTAAGCAGGCATAAAGTTACCACTTTGAAAAAAATCAGAAAAAATGTGTTGGATATCGTTATCGTTAAGCAGAAGCATATAAACATTTGCAAGCATATATATATAACACGCGTTAGAGCAAGACGATTATATGTATTTCCGGCTGACAAAGGCAGAAAGTTGCCAGTATGAAAACATCAGAAAAACAGTGTTGGATATCGTCATTGTGAGCCAAAGACAAGGAGAGAATATACACATACTCAAGAATAACTACAAACCATGCATTAGAGCAAGACGATTATATATATTATAATAAATTATCGTTAGCGATAATCGCTGGCTTGTAACGAAAACACGCCTATTCACAAACAAAATAAGCCTGATATGTGCCTGGCTCTAGTACATGAGAAGGTGTTTTTAGTTCCTGCTCTAACCGCCTTTAATTCCTTAGTGATATAAATAGTAAATAGCAATGAAGAAGCTTCTCAAAAACCTTTGTAGGTCACCATCATGTAATGGGAAAATAGATTAAAACATTAGCGATACACACCGAGAAGAGATTCATTGTCACAACTATATTTACAGCCAACTAAAATTTGGCGTTTCCTTGGACTATCACATTATTCAGTAGTGATTACCAATATTTGTGTTCCGTATCACCAAATGTTGTGCATATCAATTCATTTGTAATTCAGTTTTGGTTACAAGAACTGAAATATTTAGTTGAAGATACAGCAACCAGAAATGACTGTGATCTGTGAATCAAGTTTTAGTTGTAGCAATCAAATTATCCATGTAGTGGTGAAGATTCTATTAGTTGGATGAACGAAAAATGTAAAAACTAATTCGGTTGTACCAAATAATATATTGGTATGCTCAACTAATTATGTATTTGAATTTAATGGCTGTCTCAACCATTTGGTGATGAATTTGGTGATTATGAATTTTATAGAAAAAAGTAAAAAAAAATATTTTTTATTAAAATTGTGTAGTATTTTATATTTAAATATAAATAAAATTGTTATTCTCCTGTACCCTGTAAGTCGTTGCCTAAGACGTCGACGTGTCAAAGTCGTGGTCACCTGTTAACGACGGTGTTGTTACATCAATGTAAAATCGGTACCTGGTAAGACGTCACGGCCAGTGACGCCTGTGTATCGATAATTTACTACCAAAAAGTGTAATCCCTAACGTGTAAAGAAAATTTTCTTCAATTTGTTTGCTAGCATGTATTTTTTTTTTATCTAAGTTCAAGTTCTAGTGATGAAGAACAGAAAAAATGCCTTCGTATACAAAGAAAATGTATAAGGCAAAGGTCAGATATATTTAACCTATCAGATATTAAGTAAGTTGTATGATCTTTATATTCGCAAGGCTTGGAGTTTTCTCCACTTCTTTTATTAAATTTTCGAACTGTGTTGCATTTGTAATTTTAAATATTTTTCCATTTTATTTTTATATTTCACTTTTCACCAACTTACAAATCAATCAAAACACAACTGTTTGCATCAAGGCGTAGCAAGTCGTGTAGAAAAGGCGTAACGACCAAAAATAAGTCGAGTCAACTCAACCGGTTGCAAAAACACCATTGCGGGTACCAAGTACTCGTCGTCTGTTGTCGACACGACTTCAGAGGTGCCGAAATTAACAAGGCGATACCCAGGGTTCGTATTTCGTGCCCATTTTTGATCGAAAATATGAAAAAATTTCTATATCTCGAACACAGAGCGTCCAATCGTAAAAATAATAAATTTTTGGGGGTTTCTAAGGGTTTCTCGCAAAGTGCTCCCATTCGCATGAAATAATTTTTTTTTCAAAAAATCGCCAAAATAAGAAAATCGCTAAAATAAAAAATGGCTATAAATAGCTAACGGTGCGTCCAATCGCAAAAATATTAAATTCTTTACCTCCATAGGAGGCTTTAACCAATGGATGCCTCTCATACGGCATCACTTAAAATCCGTTAAACTAAAATTTTTGAAATAAAAAATAGCTTAAACTCACATACATATGCATATATATTTATACATTTCGTTAGTTAAAGCCATTTTTTATTTCAGCGTGTTTCATATTTTGATGATTTTTTGAACAAAAATCACTTTATGAAAAATCCTTAGAAACTCGTAAAAAATTGTTTTGGTTTCGATTGAACTCTCCATTTCCGAGATATTGGCATAGGGCCGTTTTAGCGATTTTTGATTCCAGAAATTTTAGTTTTAGCGATTTTTTAAAAATAAAAGTGATGCCATATTGAAGACATCCGTAGATGAAAGCCCCCTGTGGAGGTAAAAAATTTGTTATTTTTGCGATTGGACGAACCGTTTCCGAGATATAGGCATTTGTTTTATTTTAGCGATTTTCTTATTTTGGCGATCTTTTGAAAAAAAAATTATTTCATGCGAATTGGAACAATTTGTGAGAAACCCTTAGAAACTAGTAAAAATTTGTTATTTTTTCGATTGGACGCTTCGTTATCCAATATAGACAGTTTTTCTAAAGTTTTCATATTTTCGATCAAAAATGGGGATGGGTTACCCTGGGTATCATATGTATGTTTAAGTTAATTTCTGTCATCCAGAATAATAGTTCCTCCAGCCAAGTGTACACAATTGTTTGCATGAGTGCGTGAAGGCGTCAATAGTTTCGTCATATTCAACGATTATGCTTAAAAGTCTCACTTCACCTCAATTTGTTATAATATGTATTCTTCGCTGGCTGATATCTATATACTTTATTGATTTTTCACAACTTTGTTTATCACTTTCTGTTTAAAATATTAATTTTTCTGTAAAGTCCTCGTGTAACATTCCAATATACCGTTAACTACAATTTTAATTTATATTCCCAAGAGATGAAATGATCCTCGTAAAAGGGTGAGAAATTAATTTTTCAATTCAAATTTTCAAATCTTTGCAAAAATAAAGTCTTACCTTCAGTAAGATTCGAAAATATACTGGCAAACTGTATATTTTGTATTTTTGTATAAATTTTTTTTTCAACTCCTTTGAACAAAATGAAAATTGGAGTTACGTTCTTTTGCATTTTATCTGACGATACGTAGTTTCTTTTTAACAATAAAGCCTCTTGCGAAAAATCGAATACATATCTTTGTAACAGATGTTTTTGTAACAGAAACTAAATTATGATTGGTTGGTTGACACTTAGGCTAAAGAAGCCCATTGTGATACCTGCAGTTTCCTCTATAGCAACTATTGACTAGTCGTCTAGCCCATTTGCCCTTTCAATGAATTTGTCTATAAGCCCTACAGTAATATCCAATCCAAGAGAAGGTGTTTCGTCGTTTCCTCGTCCTCTTCCATACAGCATCTACAGAGAGTGGAGTTTCTATGCCCCAATCTTAGGGCGTGTTTTCCTACAAGAGTGTTCCTATTGTTGTGGATAACCTACCTCTCGGCAAGTTAAGTAGTTGCCTAGTGCTCTTCCTGTCCACCTGTGGCCAGAGGACCCTGGCTTGTTTGCAAGTTGAAGTAAGTCTCCACTTGTCCTTGAACATATTATCGGCCCACTGCCTGATCTGCAAACGGCTGGTAGAGATTGGCATACTAACACCTTCTTTTGCCGGAAGAACCTGTGCCGTAGTGCCCTGTCTAGCTAACGCATCCGCTACGCAATTGCCTGGAATGTCGCTGTGTCCCGGTACCCAGATGAGCCTGATGTCAAAATACTCTACCATCACCCTAAGTGATGAGTGGCATTCTTTCACCGTCAGGGACGTAGCAAACATGGCGTCCAGGGATTTTATGGCAGTCTGGCTGTCTGTGTAGATACACATTCTCCGGAGGGTTGTGACACTACTTTTCAGTAGTTCAGCAACCTCCAGTATGGCGGTAATTTCCGCCTGAAATTCACTACAGTGATCAGGCAGCTTGAAGGAGATATTTAGATTTAGGTCCGGTAAATGGACTACTTGCCTACTTGCTCATTTAACTTTGATCCATCCGTGAAAAATCTGATACTACTGGTGTCCCTTTCCAGTGACTTTTCCCAGGTATTCCTGTTCGGAATATCGTAGAAGTCCTTAGATTTGTCGCTGGTAGAAGGTAGGGGTTACAGTAGTCCGTTTTTACGGGAATAGAGTTGATCCGGTGCAGTAATTCAGCGTGTCCGGAATGCCCCGATATCAAACCGCCACAATCTCTGATTCTCACCAGGGATGTAGCGGCTGCCGATTCGGCCATGATATCAGGAGTACAGATGTTCAGGATAGCACTAAGTGCAGTACCTGACATCGTGCCTATTGCCCCACTAACGCTAATTAGTGCTGATCTTTGAATTTTCATCAAGGAATTCAGAATATATTTATTTTGGAGGGACCTCCACCAAACTACGATGCCATAGAGAAGTATTGGTCTGACTATTGCCGTATAAATCCACATGGTGATCTTAGGAGAAAGTCCCCAGCGCTTTCCTATCGCCCCTTTACAGCAGTAAAGGGCAACAGACGTCTTTTTAACCATCTCCTCCACATTCGGTTTCCAAGACAGTTTTCTGCCGAGAATTATTCCCAGATACTTGATCTTTTCCGTCAACTGTAAAGTCAGCCCATTAACTGACGGCAGTTCAAATGCGGGTATTTTATATTTCCGAGAGAACAAGATAAGCTCGGTTTTAAGAGGGTTAAGCGATAGTCCGTTCTTAGCGGTCCAGTTCGAAATCAGACTAAGTAGGCTGGTTGTACGAATGCTAAGTAAATTGAGGTTTCTACCCGTACAGATGATAGCAATATCATCGGCATAGGCAAAGACCTGGCATTCGGCCCTGTCCAATTCAAGAAGCAGTTCATTGACAGAAGTTAACAATAATAGTGGAGACAGAACTCCCCCCTGCGGTGTCCCCCTGTTAACGTTCCCAGCAATTGTAACACCACCCCATTCAGCTTTGATGGATCTATCCACCAGAAGCTTCCCAATTAGGCGTGTCACCAAGCCGTCGACTTCTAAATTCTGTAATGACCTAAAAATCGCCGAAGGTTGAATGCTATTGAAGGCTTCCTGGATGTCCAGGAAGGTCCCCAGAGCGAAGACCTTATTCTCAAGAGAGTTTTCTATTATGCTGACAATAAATTATGATTAAAAAAATAAAATAAATGGTTTCCCATTACATCCCATGAAGGGACAGGTGAGAGCTTCTCACAATCACTGAGCTGTGCGTTTTTCAGTTTTCACTCACTGATTGGAACCTACAGTATTACTTTTTCATGGCTAAATACCGCCGCCGTCGAAAGAAATTTAAGGCGATCAGAGTAGGGATCGAACCCACGTCCTCATGCACAAGAGCCGCGCACACTACCATTGCACCACCGACAGCCAATGATTATGATTACAGTAACTAATATTTGAACACGAATTCTAATATTGTACTTTTTATTAGTTGTATCTTCCATTTCAGATGAATGAGGTTTCCAACTAATCTTTTCCCTGTGTATGTATTCCCATTGGTTTGGCGACCAGACTGTCTTTAACAGACAGAAGAGAATATAATATTATAAGAATCTAGATTATGCATTTATTTTAAGGAACATTTCAGATGTTTTATGCGTAATGACAAACTTAATGGTCACATCAATGAACGATTTATAGATAGAAAATACCTTTGGACCGACTCTCTCCATCGAACGTTTTCGTTTGCTAAGCCATTAACAAGGCGATGCGCCAAATCGATTGTAAATGTTGTTCTATCTGCTTCGCGCTGGCACTTTTGTTTCGATGCAACTGCATCTTCAAACTCCGACTGTATTTCACTTAGCTTACGTTCCAGATCATTGATTTTCTGTTTTAGGTACTCGAGCCGTTCTCGGGCAGCGGCCAGTTCATTTTGTGAATCTTTAAGGGCCTGCTGCTTGGGACCTACTATCAGGAATACTTGATGATATCGATGAATATTTATGACCCAGGCACACAGACCAGCAGCAGCGACTGATTTTTGCACAATTTTGTCCGGCTTAAATTCCGGATCCTTAATGTGAAATATTTACAAAATTATAAACCTCTATACAACCTATTCCCTACAGTCTTGAGTTGACAGCTTACCTTCAAGTAATCTTGCAGCACTTCTATAATGTTAGGGTGTATATTGCCCTTGTTGTAGTTAACCAAATCGCTAAGAAATTGATCAACTCGTACCATCAGTAGCTTGGCAGCTTTCCAGCTGCGATCTCGGGGTATTTTACCATTAACCGCAAATAGCACCATGACGGCTGCGCAAACGTTCACGACTGCCTTTGGTGGCGAACCAAACGATTTTAATTCTGTCAAGTTGTTCTTATTGAGAGTGTTGAGAGCAGCTTGTGCTGCTACTAGAGCTGGTTCAGCTTTACGCAAGTCCTCTTCGCACATTTTGGTTTTGATGCAGACATCCTCTTCAATGATTCGCACGCGCTTCTCCTCTTCGGACGCAACGTGCTTTTCGTATTTTACCTTTTCGCTTTCGGCACTCACGATGACAATTAGTTTGTCAGCTGCTGCATTTTTGGCATTTAATTGAACTTCTTGAAGCGCCAATTGATCCTGCAAAAAGGGATATAAGACGGTCAATCTACTACTACTAAAAGACTACCAAGGACTTGACAGCCGCCTGACTGTCAGACAGGATAGGTTAGGTTAAGGGCACGTAGCAACTTATGTAATCAATGATTAACTAGTTCATACTATATTTCGAGGTCTATTGGCCCGTTGTGATTGTCGTGAGAAGAGGAATATGTAGAGGTAAAATGGGAATGGTGGGAGGTATGAGAAATAAACAGCCACACACGAACTAATCACCACACAAATCGTCGAATAAATAATTAATACTAAACCAGTACATAAGTTTCAGTCGGGTGAACCGATTTAATCATACCCTCACCATAAGTCATCCATTGCGTGGGAGTTCTGTTAAAAACGCCCATACTCAAAAGTGTCCATATTCAATAACAGAGTAACATTGCACTAAATAATATTGAATACCCAAAATAGTTAGTTTCCTCCCAATATTTCTATGCGAGGTACAAAAATGGGCATGGCAAGTTGTTGCCAAAATTTTGATCAGTACCAAATTTTATTAAGATCGGTTATGATTTATTGGAGATATCGAGTCAGCAAACCGCAAATACGCCCAACTTTTGTTTGGGAGGTACGAAACTGGGCGTGGCACAATAGTCAGTTATTAATTACGTAGGAGCTTTTAGCAAAATATTGCCTAATACCGAATTTTATTAAGAGCGGTTGTATTTTACGAGAGTTATCGTGTCGATCAACCGGTCATCCGCCCAACTTTTATGTGGGAGGTACCAGAATGGGTGTGGCAACACAGCTCATTTTCTATAGGAGAGTTTCATTTGACCAAAAATATTGACTTTCATAAAGATTGGTTCGGTTTTGCGGGACTTCTCGTGCCGAACAACCAGACGGCCAAATAACTTTTGTATGGGAGTTACCACAAGGAGCGTGGCAAAATCACCCTTGTTTTATAACTCTAGAAACTGTATTACGGGACACCCCTGTCCTCCTAGCAATTGTTTTATATGGACGTCTTTCAGCTTTGTTGAAAATTTTAACTATATTTTCCGAACTTTATGTTGGCTCTCCATTAAAAAAGAAACTAAAGGAACGATTGACGTTATATTAAGCACGTGGTTTTTGATGTCACTGACAGATGTCAAAATGTCAATGACATCTAAATGCATTGGATACAAAAAAAGTGTTAATCCTAAAAGTATCCACCATTTATTTCGTACGCACTCCTTATGTACCCACATTATTCCATCTGAATGAGCTTTCTGGGCTTCAGGGTTTTTAGCCGTCGGCCTTTGGTCTCGCACAAGGAGTCAGGCTTAACAGCCAACGATCCTTGGACCCGAGTAGCTTTTTCAATTTGGCGAGGTTACAGCGAATTAGACATTGTAAACTTAAGGTGATCACTGTCATAACGAATGGAATGATAGCTACCGCCTACCAGTTTCCGATAGAGTCGCGGGATCGCAGCCCATGAACCGAATAATGGCGGTATATGCTCCATGGTACTCGCACTACTCCGTATGAGCTAAAGTTATTGCTGTAGTTTAGCCAGATTTGACACGTTCCCCATCAGTTGCATTTTATTTGAGATCTGAGACTATACGAGTCTACCCTCCGGCCAGAGTCGTAAGGGATTCAACGTCCAGGATTTTGGGGTCTAGTGACAAGAGCGATCCTAGAACTGGGATCATTATCTTCTATTCCAATGATTACTTCGACAATACTAGTATCGCTATACCAATCCGAGAAGGGAATTCAGTACCACTGTTGCAGCCCAAAACGTACCTGTCCATAAGTTCATCAGCAAGATTATTAGGAAACAGTATTTTTTGAGAAACACTACCTGTCTATTCAAATCCTTGACACTGCTAACAACTACCTTGACGTAAAAAATATTTTCCAGCTTCCCCTAACATGGAGAACAAACACTGATACAATAGCCGCCCAATGTAGACAAACGTTTCAGAGTTTTACGGATACCTCACTCTCCTAATCACAACTCTCCTGGAAGCATCTCTTGTGGGAACATACTTAATTAGTGGCGGCGTCCTTCGCTATGTAACATCATTTTCAGACATCTGAACCCTTTTTTAGTACGCCCTCAGATTCTGCAGCTCGTGGCCGGCAACTGCTTCTTATTTGCAGCTAACCTACATAACGGCAGGCCTTCCAGCTATCCGCCACCTGCTGAACCCCATGGTAAAATGAGCTTACCCGCTGGAACCTATTAACAAGTTCGTTGCCACTAAGTTGATGGGAGAATAGGTACGTACCAACCTGCTAGATAAGTAACAACGTGACTGCCAGATACTGTGAACCGCTTTTTATCAGTCCACAGTAAAAGATTTAATGGTAATATTAGTAAGATTTTTAGCAAAAGTGGACTTATACCATTTAAAAAAAAATCAATGAGTGTTCGAACTCACGGGCGATGTGTTAACACCTTTTTGTTACACGGTACCTGTTCGATTTCTGTGAACACATTAGTAAATGTTACATTGGAAAATAAAAAAAGAAGAGTTTTTGTGCTGAAGTCTCTTTTGGTATTGCACTTTCTTTTTTCTTACATCTGCTTTAACATTAGATGTAATATTGTTAAAATAAATAAAGCAATATTTAGCTCAGTGAAATAATTGTTTTTATTTTGTCATAAACAGAGCGACGACGACCTGCTTGTTTGAATGCTGGCATACAACTGAATAAAAATCAATATTTAGCACAGTGAAATAATTGTGTTTGTTTTGTCATAAACAGAGCAATTACAAAAAGTATTGAATAGTATAGAGACCTTATTGCACCCTTTTTCCGCTCTCATGTAGAGAGTCTTATTCTCTGTATAGAATACTTCAATATAAATGCACCATTTCGACAATGTTATTACATAAAACAATACAAAAAGCATAAATGTTTCAAAAGACATCAATGTTTCACATCAAAATTATGAATGAACCAAGTTATGACAAAAAGAGAGTAATACGTTTTGAATCATTCGCGTGTGCTTTTGAGTCGTTCCATGAGTTATCTATACTATTCAATACTCTTTGGCGACGACGACCTGCTTGTATGTTCGCTGCCGCTACATCAATACCATCGTACTTATTTTCAGGTAGAGACTATTGATATACAACAGCCATGTATGTGAAGCCAACGCTGTGTGTTGTTTGCATGTATTCACTTTGATAGATTGCACTACCCGTGCCATCAAAAAGGGAAACACGGCTTGTATACTGAAACTTAATGCATATCACGAAGTGATTGGTGAGAGCTCTTCATAGTTTGTAAGATATAGGCTTACTGATTGGAATTATATTTTTACACCTTTTCCCAAACGCTCTTTAGATAGTGTTGCCTTCCCTAAACAAGATCACCATCTTGGGGAGTACTACCGCATTCTTATATACAACAGTGGCGGACGCCAACTATTGCAGTACCGATGTTCATGTAGGCAACATCTTACTAAAGTTATCATTACAACATTTAATTTCCAATAGCGCTCTTTAGAAATTCGTCAGAAACTATAATAACTTTTCTACACGAATCTCTCTGGTTCCGCCCAGCTTTAAAATATTTAGAATTTTGCGTTTCTCAAATTTTTTTAGTAATTTTCCTGACACTACCTACTAAGTGCATTTTGTTGACCAATTTGTCCTGTTGAATGACTTGTATAAAATCCATCCAATTTTCTATCAAGCTGCAATAAGTTGTGCAACATTTCTAATACTTCGAGGTTTTCTTTCTCCCATAAATTTCTCTATTAACAATTTAGTCTAGTTTAAAAAAGAATCTATCGTCCTCTTGGATCAAGGATAAAATAAAATTGTCATTTTAAAAGCCCCAAAAAAAAAGACATGCACTTTTTTCTGCCTTTCTCTACAACATTTATCTAACATTTCAATCTGGCACTATGACGACGAGTTCCAAAGATGTTACTTCCTAAAGATTGCAGGCTTCATGACGTGTAGAAAGATTTCGCGTTAAACATTTTTGAATTTAGCCTGCAATAAAAGGACACTCATACTTAATCATCATTGCAACTTTAAATTGACCTTAGCATTAGTTTGCACTCGGAACAATTTGTGACTACGATTAATTAGTGTTGATATACATACATATGTATCCTTCGTGTCGTGTTTGTGGGTTAGTAGTTGGCGAGAACTTGGATGTGTGTGAGCACTTAGTGCTTCCGCTAATTAAAGTGCTGCTGCTGAATTTCCGGAAATATTTATTGCTTTGCTCTCACCTTTAGAGTGTCTACCTGACGCGCGCATTCTGCCAATTTTGCCATCCCACTTTGCAGGCGTTGAATGCGGCGACTGTTGTCGCCACTCCGATCGACCAGCAATTTGCGGTAGAGGAAGATATATTCGAGGAATGTCTTTGGGGTTGTGTAGTTGAAACGCTTTTCGTTTTGCAAATAAATCTTCGATATTTGGTTGACTGTGGCATGCACATAGGCCATGAACCTACCGATGGGCTCGACGAGTTGTAGCTGTGTAGTTAAGATGCTTTTGTTACTTATTAAGTGAGATGGGAGGCAGAGGTTGCTTGGCCAACTTGCAACTCTGCTATGGATCAAATTTATGGACACTTACCGGCAAGATGACGGCGTCTATTTCTCCCAGAAATTGCTGCGACACAGACTGTAGAGCCGACTTTGGCCATTCGTGGAACCAGTCGATGGTCGTATGTGTTAATATTGCAGGGAATTTGCGAGCACGTACACGCAAAGTTTGTCCCACAGGCGAGAAACAGAGGATTAGTCGCAGCAATCGTCGAATCTTTTCTATGAAAAATCGCCAGCAATTATCCCTGGTATCTAACATACCACATTGTTTCACCTCATTACGTATCCCATTAATCACGACATCCATTTGATCGTCGGCAAAAAGTTCAGGTACTTCGCCAGCGGCAAGCAAATCATTAATGAGCATGAGAAGAGATTCGTCAGGAATCTGAGCGTCGGATATTAGGAAAACCGATGCGACATTTTTTAATCCCACCTTCATGCTGAGAGTTGCAATGTCCTCTTTCATGTCTTGTAAGCCGAAACCTCGTTTTATTTGCAACTGACATACATTGTACGAGGATATAAATGAAGCTAAGCGCGCCAAGGTTTGTTTGCCGGAACCTCCTACACCCACGAGTAGAGCACTATTTCGTGGGCTTTCCAAAATCCGATTGATTCTGAAGTGGTATTGAAATGAGAGAATGATCGCGACATAACTAAGGATCTACTTACCGACAGACATGTTTCATGGCGTCTTCGAATAAGACGAGGTTCATGTATCCGATAACTTCATTGTAATTACTTTGGGCCTCCATTAACAGCTGATACAGGGAGTCCCAATTTTTCAGTGGCATGTACTTCTGATCCGCCAGAGATTGTGCAAAATGGCAATAAATCAAAGGGTCGGAGAAAACAAAGTCCTCATCGAAATCCTCAAAGTCCTTCTTAAAGATGTCGCGTATAGAAGAGTTGAAGGATTTTATATCATAAGGATCGACTAAGCGATCGTTGTAGGTACGATAGGCTTCATGCACATATAGTCGTATCAGATCTGCGGGCTTATTGCAAACAGTGCCACCGATATTTACTGTTGTGCCCACTCCGCAGGCGACAGCTGGCGGACCACAACTGTTCATTAGACCTTGATAGATTTGCGTCAAATCACGCATGTTAAATGTGTAATGGAACTTGAGAGCAGTGGGCAGGAAAGCACATTCCATTCTTTTGTGCAATGATATACCAACTTTGACCAACAGCTGGCCAATGGATTTGATCTCCTTGCTGAAGTTGTTCTCTGCATTCTCCAGGTGGGAACCCAAAATGCGGCCATAAATGTACTGGAGTGTCGCTTCACTCGGCTCAGCAACGGAGAATACACAGAAATGTCGTTGCAACCGCGGATCGATTGTGAAGGACCCTGCTGTGGGGTTCATGCATGCTGCAAATTGGCAATTACGTATGTTCTTCAGTTGCAGACATTGCCTATCATACCTGCGGAGATAACACGGAGTCAAGTACAATTCCGTCGTTTAAACTAGAGCACTTAACACTTACCACTGTCTGTAGTCCATAAATTGACGCATTAGTGTGTGTGGCTGAACTGTGCCATATGCATCGACTTCAGGCATATTCAGATCGTTGACAAAGTAAATTAGCCGTCTCTTTGCCCCCACTGGAGCATAAGTTCTTCCGGACTTCTTCTCAAGTGGACGATCGAGTATTTTTTGGAACATGTCTGAGGAAGTGTAGTAGTTGAAGTGTGTTGTCTGCACCATTGTCTTCATGTACTTCGGCTTACTTTGAAAGCCAAATCGACTGTTGTCTGCTGTTGGCAGAGCATTCAGTGTTTCGTGTGACTGAGCATATATGGCGAATAGCTCCCGGAAAATGGCGGACTTTCCACTGCCAGATGTGCCCACTAACATGCAAGGTAGATTACGATTTACCAGCATCTCCAGAAAATGAACAATTCGGATTGTTTCAGTGGTCGGTATCAAAACATTCTGAAAAGCATTTGAAAAAAAGATTCCTTTGGAAGAGTTATTAAATGAATGGCAAACCTGTATGGGAGTCTGTGAATCGGCTTGTAGCGATTGTTTTTGGCTGGCCATGTCTAACCACCGGACAAATTTCTGAGACTTTACGTCCAGATAGTAGTCGAAGATTGTGCCTTGTGACGGTAGCTTCACGTCCTTGAATTCGCTTGCCCACCACTTGTGAAATTCACGACGCCAGTCGATTGTGTGGTCCAGACATAGGGATGAACCAAAGGCCCACATTGAGGCATACACAAACACAATTTCCAAGTACAATTCCAAAGAATCCGGAGCATGATTGCCGGGATGCAGACTGTGTGGACTGACAGACATTTGACCTTGAAATGTGTCCGGTGGTTCGGCTGAAAAATCAAGAAAACATTCTAGTAAATTGCAAGACATTTGTATAAGCGCCATATCAGAAACTGGTACTATATGGCGAAAGTTACGATGGCGCTGCAATAGCTTTGGGAAGTACTTTTCGAAAAGTGAGGTCAAAATGCCACGCTCCACCATGTCCTGGCGAGTTTCTAGCCAAGACAATACATATCTGCATCAAAAGAATATGACAAATTTTCGGTAATCAATGAACCTGCATATACTTACGGAGACCAGCCCAAATCAAAGGGATTTATATACAAAATACCGGCCCTTGAAACGGTGGCAGGTGTAGCAGCTTTCAAATGACCCACCTCAAATATGAGGCGCATCTCCTTCTTAAGAGCAATCCTTTCATTATTGGCCAATGTCAGTATTTTGTTGTCGTCCATAAGTGTATTCAAACTTTCAATCCACATGGGATCTATATCGCCATCGAGAACAATCCACTTGGGGCTGTCACTTGTTAAATTGGCCTGTTCCCTCATGATGGAGGAGAATAGGCCGTCCTTCCACTCCCTAGTGGTAGCATTAACAACGCCGAACAATTCATCGTTTGTCAGGGCTTTCGGGTTCATAATGTGACAAACAGGCTTTCTCTTTTGTATGCGATACGTTTCACACAGTGTCTGCCATATTTTGGTCTTTCCGGTACCTGCGTTGCCTACAATGAACACGGAGTGACGAACATCCAATAGTTCCTGGAGCTGGACAACCTTGATTAGGAAGTTCTCCTCTGGTTGCAGTTTAATGTCGTTCACGGCTCGTCGTATAATCTTTTCAAACTCAAATACCCTTTTGCGCGGTACATCCAACGCAGGAAATAGGTCTCCTATTAGGCCCATAAATATTGAAATGTCCTCCGTCACGATTTTCGGAATATTGAAATCACGAAGAGCTCGCATTAGCACCTGGTCCTCTGGACGATTGTGGTCGTCTCTCTTGAGAGTGCCAGCAACGACGAGCACCGACTTAATGGCTCGCAACCCCCAATCATAGTGATCCTGTTTGGACAAAAGTTCCTTGCACAACGTGTACAGTGTAATGAATTTGCGAGCTAACAGACGCGCATCCTGAAATCCCTCCGCCATTAGCATTATTTCACATATCAACGCAAAGTCCGGCACTATCATCGCACAGGGCCGAAACAATGATTTAAGATTTTCGGGCAGCTCAGTGCGGCCAGCATATCCAGGGTTCATGGTGATAAAAATGCCAACGGAAGGCACCAGTGCAATGTGTTCGCCCATAAATATAAATTCCAACTTGTGCATCTGCAAGCAAATAATGAGTCCAGCATTCACTCTTCGTACTCATACCAACATGAAATTCATCGCTCACCTTTATTGCCTCCTGGATGGTCTTCACCTGCACGGCAACTACGGAGAGCACCTCCACGGATATACGATTGAACTCATCAAAGCAACCCCATGCTCCCGTCTGTGCAAGGCCTTTGTAAATGTTACCGCAGGATTTGTAGTCCATTTGTTCGGAACAATTGAATACATAAACCATTACACCCAGTGCACGTCCCAAATCTTTTGTGGTTTCAGTTTTGCCAGTTCCAGCTGGACCGGCGGGCGCACCACCCATTACAAGATGCAGTGACTTGAGTTTGTGTGCGTTCAGTTTGCAAAGACAAAAGCCAACAGACAACCGGATGGAGGAACATATAAAGAAGTCAATAAAAACCAGTGGAAAGTTCAATCAAAAGTGCATACAACCTTACCTGGGTCAGAGTAATGTAGCAACGATCCGTTAGCGGTGTTATAACTAAGCGAGAGGTATTGCCCAAGTATTCGTAAGCGTATCGAAACTCTGCATCACATATATTGGCATAACAATCTTCGTGTGGAAAGTGCGGTGACTGGAGTTCGGTCCAACGGTGACGCAGTTGACTTTGCCATTGGAATGCAACGGCACTATCGACACGAGCCTGTATTATTCTGGCCACAACATCGCGGGAATGCACATCGATTGTACACACCGTCATTATTTTTTGACGATCACCCGGAGTGAGTTCGCCCAGAAGGAGACTAATTAGAGAATTCAATTGGATTACCTGCCCTTTGTGCAAGTCCTTCATGGCCGGCTCATATCCCTCCTCCATCCATGCAAATGCGTGATTCACATCAGCTGTCCAGCAGATTTGACTACAGCACAGAGCCACCTGGGCGGGCCAGTCGGTCAACCATCTGTCTCGAATTTTCTCTGTGTACGCGAGCAGCGCTTGCTTAAATAGCTCATGAAGTGTGCTGCGCATTTCCGTTATGAGATCTTGTAGCCAGACCTCGACACGGCCGTCACAGAGGACACCCTCTGAGCTGACAAAGCGGACGTATTCATCGTTCTCTTTAGAGTACATGCCCAGAGCTTGATTTGTGGAGACCTTAAAAGCCAGGCGTAAAATGGAATCGAACAGCTTTATAAAATGTCGCTCTATAATCTGTGGGCTATTGCCGTTTGACAATATGTCCAACAAGTCTGCCGACGATATAAAGTAGAAACGAGGAAATGCCAAACGCTTTGTCTCCAGGTAGTTGTTTAGGGCTTTCTCGCACACAACCAGTCGCTGCTGCAGCTGTTCAAGTGCCGGAAATACATATTGATGATTGAGTACGATTTCGGTGGCAACTGGAACTTTTTGAACCTTATTCAAGAGTTCAATGAACTCTCTGTCAATATTCTCAAAATAACGGGCCTCTTCTGGTAATTGTGCGCGAATGTCCGAAGAGCCTATGAATATGCATTCCAAATACACCCATTTGCGTTGCACCTCAAACCAGTTGGCGATAAATAGTTCGACGCCACTTAAAACACGTTGCCAGTGGTTCAACTTGTCCAAAAGATAATCCACATGCTTGGTGCTAGAAATATTTTGGATTTGCATCTGATTGTCGTCCAACGTTTCTATCAGTCCTTCGGATACTTTGAATAGTACCACGTCGCTACGACGTTGATGCTGTTCTCTGTCAAAGTTTATTTTCGACCATGTACATTTTATGTCATCCAATACCTTTGTAACGTTCATTTCTTTGATGGCCCGATCAACGGCATTTTTGATCTCTTCATCATATTTGTGCAATTCCAGCTTTAAAAGTTCGTCCAAAGTACTGTTGTGATTCGTCTTAAATGACATCTGCATAGAGGGAAGAGATATGAAAATGTCTAAGTAAGAATATTGAATATTGCGAGCGCAATTCATGATGTGCGTTTTAAGGTCTAGGGTTGCACAATGTGGAACGTGATGCTATCTTTCCTTTAATTCTGTCCATGTCCGGTTATGTACTGAATATTTCACTTATCAATTGTAAAGTTATTATGATTTTGCATAGTAAAGTTATGCGTAGTTGTAAATTTACAACAATAAATTTAACTCATTTCCAGTAATTATAAATTTCTATTATTTTAATTAATTGATAAGCAAATATCAAGTTATTATCAAACACATACACACACACACATATGATGTATGGATGTGTGTGTGTGTGTTTGATAAAACCATAGAGTAATTCTTTGAAGAGAGAATATTTATCTCAGCTAACGTTTCCTTTCACACTCTTCGTGGTGTGGACGATGTAATTAGAGATATGTTTGACGAAAAGTGACTTGAACCAGGAGGAATTACAAGAACTTCTGACTATAATTTTTCCTGTCGTTTTGTTGAAAAACTGTGAAATTTAAATGTGTTTTTCACATTTTTTTATTGACTGTTATTGTTTGCATACATTTGTGTTGTATTTAACACAATAATTTTAACTCACAAAATGAAACGAAATGTCGTTGTTGTAATTTTGTTGGTTGTTTTGAACCATTGCCTCTATCTGGTATTATTGAAGCAATTCTTTTCAACATCCAACGTTCATATTACACCAGGCCAAATGTCATAAATTTGCTGAGAGACATGTTAAGTATACTATGAGAATTAGTCTATGGATATAACCATAGAGTAATGACACATACAGCGGCCATTCTTCGTATCTGAAATTTCATTTCACACTATTCGTGGTGCGGTCGGTGCGATAGAGAGATATTTCACGTAAATTGACTTACACCAGGTGGAATCATAGAGCAAATTAGAATAGAGTATTTTATTCTCTCAATATTTTTAACTTCATAGGTATGGTTACAAGTAAACATTGGATGGTGGAAAGCATGGGTTCAATAATACCAGATAGAGTCATTAGTACAAATCGTCCAACTAGACAACACCAACGGCATTTCGTATTTGTAATACAAATGTATACCAACAAGAAATGTCAACAAAAAAGTGCAAAATACATTTAAATTATACAGTTCTATACCAAAACGAAATGAAAAAGTTAAGTCAGCAGTTCTTGTAACTCCACCTGCTGTAAGTTAATATTCGCCGAATTTCTATTATTTGCACAAACCTATGATGAAGAGTGTGAAATGAAACGTTAGATGCGATAATAAAATACTCTATTCTAATTTCCTCTATGGGTGGAATTACAAAAATTTTTGACTTCAATTTTTCATTTCGTTTTGATGAAAAACTGTGAAATTTAAACGTATATTTGACTTTTTTGTTATATTTTATTGTTACTAGATATATATTTGTGGTGAATTTACACAAAAATTTTAACTCACAAAATTAAATATCTTTGCTGTTTTCTTGTTGGTTGGTTTGAGCCATTGACTCTATTTGGTATTATTAAAGCAATACTTTCCAACATCCAACGTCCGTGGGCAACCACACCATACGTCGTAAATTTATTGAGACAAATCGCTACTCTATACGTCTTCACTCTATGAATAAAATCTCTGATTTACTTATATGTACGTAAGTAAGGCAGAAATACTTAGATGCACACACTCATGTGTATGTATGAAGAAAGTACATACCATAGAGTAATTCTATACCTATGGGTGCCATCTGTCTCACCTCATGGTTCATTTCACACTGTTCGTGGTGAGTTCCGTGCGATAGAGAGATGTTCGACATAAATAAACTTACATCAGGTGGAGTCACAAGAACTGTTGTCCTTAATTTGTCATGTCGGTTTGGTTGAGAACTGTGCAATTTAAATGCATTTTGGACTTTTTTCTTATCGTTTAGTATATATTTGTGTTGTAGTATATATTTGTGTTGTATTTACACAAAAATTTTAACTCACAAAATGAAATGTCTTTGCGGTTGTCTCATTGGTTGGTTTTTTTGAACTAGTGCCTCTATCTGCTATGATTAATGCAATACTTTTCAACATACAACGTCCATATGCAACCAAACCTAATCTCATAATTTTACTGAGAAGTGGTTACTCTAGATATAGAATTACTCCATGCTACATACATGTACGCATGTGTGTGTCTAATGAAAATTTAATCCAATTCAATTTATGTAGAATTTTGACCGTAAATCATGAATACTCGTACCCAAGAAAGGTTGGTATTTTTCGCGACTGAAAACTTATTCCTACGCAAATGCTCTGATGACTTTATCTAGTTCGTAAGGATGATGTTATGGACACTCACAATTTGCTTTGTACGTGTCCGTGTCATCACTCGTATCATGACAGTGAATTTATTATGAAGATGTGTAAAGGCTATATGGCACTTGTATGTGACATTAAGCCCTTTACCTATTGCAAAGATTGGGCAACGAATGTAAATAAGGAAATGTCCACTGCACCTTGGACTTTTTTTCATTTAACATTTGGTTGGATACACAGTCCATACAGTATTCCTGCTAGTTTAACAACTCCCGTGATTTGTAAGAGAAAGCTCGCTTACTTCCAGTCAAGTAACCCCAGCAAGGATTCACTTAAGTGGTGAATTTTCACGTTGGCTTTTTAACAAGCAAGCAGGGTAGATTCAGCAGGCTTATGCCAAAAATTCGAGCGGACGCCTGTTGACTTTAATGACGTTTGATTCACATATTCGAGTGGACTATACATATTTGTTGGCAGAAGCCGTTCGTCATTATTCGAGGGTGTTCGGCAATGGAAGGGTAAAAGATGAACTATAGTATTGAACCTATTGCGTCAAGTATGCAATAGTCTGATTTGTTTCTCATTTTAATTATGAATTCCGCTTAAGAGCGGTTTGTAGCATAATCAAATATTAAAACGGGAAATTCAATAATCAAATATTAAAACGGGAATTTTACACAATCTCCAAAATCTTCTAAATATGCTATTAATATTTTTCAAATTTTATATACAAAAATTGAGTTTTTGAACGTCAGTATTCAGTATGGAACTGGCCGTGGAGGTGGAAAGTTTCTGATAGCCATTTATTTTGGAGTGGCCAGAAATGATTTCATCATAGGGCAGTCCGAGCTGCAAAATACTTCCTAGAAGTATGTCCCGGGCAATGGCTTTATCGGTACCCTCCCTTAGCTAGCTAGAGTGAGAATGCGAATTGAATAAACAACCTGATTTGTTATGCGAGCACTGATGCGTCTTAGGTTAAATAGGTGACAATTTCACTGAAATTCTTCGAACTAGCAAACATAGGCGGATGAGCTAACACTAATGGCCAACGGCGGATCAAAGGTAAAGAAACACAAGGTCGGATTTTACACACTGTATTCTGGTCATCGCCTGAACCATAATGGGCGGCTGAAACATAATCATCCTGGCAGTAGGTAAACTGCAAAACCAGGGTGGACTGGGCTTGTCTTCTGCCACCGTTATATTGGCAATGAAAATAAAGGGTCCGCCATCTAACGTTTTTTTTTCAACTAGTGCTTATTTCGTGAATGGTAACACTTAGCTCATGTCTGATTTGACAGATAATTAGTTTTATCCTTCCGCTGAACGAATATGGTTGTGTATACGCTTGAACAACGCTGCGAAATATTCCGACATTACTTTGAAAATCATGGTAATGTTGCAGAATGTGAAAATCGATAAGATACAGAAGATGCCGATTTTGCCAAAAAAAATCATTTTTTCAGATGAAGCTCATTTTGATCTTGGCGGGAATGTAAACAAGCAAAATTGTCGCATTTGGGGCACAGAAAACCCGCACGCAAACATTGAAAAGCCGATGCACCCAAAACGAGTCACTGTTTGGTGCGGATTTTGATCCAGAGGCATAATTGGGCCATTTTTCTTCGAAAATGAGCAAGGAGTGGCCGTTACAGTCAATGGCCGTTACAGCCATGTTGAACGAATTTTTGTTCACAAAAATTGAAGAGGAGGATATTGGCAACATTTGGTTTCAACAGGACGGCGCTACGTGCCACACAGCCGAAGCTACACTCGATGTTTTGCGCCCTGTTTCTGAAGATCGCATTATCAGCCGCAGTGCTGATGTCGTTTGGCCACCTCGGACCTGCGATTTGACACCGTTGGACTATTATTTGTGGGGTGCCCTCAAAGATAAGTGTTACGCCGACAAGCCAGAGACAATTGAGGCTTTAAAGGACAATATTCGTGAAACCATTGGTGAAATACAGCTGCACACAATCGATAATGTGCTTAAAAATTGGACCGATCGTGTAGGCTACTGCATGGCCAGCCGAGGCAGCCATTTGAATGAAATTATTTTCCATTATTAACCGGAAGGATTGTACTTTCAAATAAAAAAAGAAATTTGAGAAAATATTCAGTAGTTTTGTTTTTATAGCATTTTCAAAAAAAAAAGTTATTTGGCGGACCCTTTACATGATGAAAATGTTAAACATAAATCCCCCATATTTGCTGACGACTCCCGTAAACATTATAAGTACTACGATTTACGAATATGCACCTTGAGTGTTGTCCTCGAGAATTGTAAGGCTGACATTACTGCTATCCACGAGATGCGATGGGCAGGTCATGACTGTACAATATGGTAGAGTGAAAATATAAAATTCAGATAATCGAAACGGAATACCTGGGGAAAGTTGATCAATGACTCCAATAATAACTGTGCAAAGTATTACGCATAGAGTAATGTCATTTAGAGCCGTCATTTTTCTCATCTGAAATTTCTCATTTCACTTTTCGTGGTGCGGACAGTGCGATAGAGAGTTATTGGACGTAAACTGACTTACACCAGGTGCAATTACAAAAATTGTTGGCGTAAATTTTTGATGTCGTTTTGTTGAAAACGTGTGAAATTTAAACGTATTTTGGATTTTTTTCTTATATTTTTTTGTTAGTATATATTTGTGGGGTATTTACACAAAAAATTTTAACGCACAAAACGAAATGCCGTTGCTGATTTATTGTTGGTTGGTTTGAGCCAATGCCTCTATCTGGTATTATTAAAGCAATACTTTGCAACATCCAACCGCCCATCTGTAACACACCAAATGTTGTCAATTTTCTGAGAGAGTTGGCTACTCTATACGTCATTACTCTATGGTATTACGTGTTTTGAATGCATCATGATTCCTGGCAAACTGTATAGCTAAAAAAAATTCACCTCTATAAAAAATAAGAATTATTTATATTTAAAAAATACAATTTTTTATTGTTGTTGTATGTGGTTGTCATATTGATTAAAAAAGCACTTTCATAATTTCACAAAGAAACTTTAAATCAGTGATGGCCAAAAATTGAAAAACATACCACATGTGGTAGGAAACGAAAAATGCTGCTAACGCTCTGCTCCCACACGTTCATGCTCATTTGATTGTAGCAACAACAAAACAACGTGTTTACTCAAATGAACTCAGTTGCTGTTTGGCATTCATGTGCAGCGCAGTTGCCTATTATTGCACGCACACAATCGTACTTTCCTAGTGTTAGTTTGGCCATCACTGCTTTAAATAATAGATAAATAAGATAATAGATAAATAAGATAATAGATAAGCTCCTTATAGATAGCGTTTCTTCTAAATATATGTTTGCTGTCAAGTCGAAATTAGAGGAATTATTATTCTTCGTCTGGAACTTCCATTTGTACAATCAAAAACTTAACAGGTAATTTCTGAAATCTATGTAGTTGGCTACAATTCCCGGATATATATGTAGCTTGGCCCCCCTGATTTATTTCCTTAAGAGGTGATTTTTGAACGGGTACTAGGGTATAATTGCTAAATTCTGAACAAGCCTTTAAGAGACCTTTCAAAATCATTAAAGAAAAATTAAAAAAAGTGAAATCGCCGAGATACGGAGCTTTCAAAAAAAAAAAATTGGAAAAAACATTAAATGTTTTTTTTTGTTTGATTCTTCAGCCAAAAATTTCAATAAAATAAAATCTTAAACGTGTTAATTTACAAAAAAAATAAAAAAAAATTTGCATTGCAGTCAAATAGTCATAACTTTGTAGGCGATTTCACTTTTTTTTTAATGTTTTCTTAAAGGTCTTTCCAACAAGCCCAAAAAACCGCCCAGTGGTTCAGAATTTAGCAATTTTACCCTAGTACCCTTTAGACCACCAATCCGAAAATTTTCAAACCGATGCAATTTCGCCCCCTTGCATTTTCGGGGATGTTCGTAGATGGACATATTTTCATGAAATGAGCCAAGGAATACGCTGGTGAAATTTGTCCAGTCGTGACTGAACCACCCTGTATAATGAATAATATTTTCTTGCTTGTCAGGAAACAATTAAAATCCTCGCTTTTCTGTAAAACAACTCTCAGATATGGTAGTTACCGAAATTCAAAAACTTTGTATAAATACATCAATTTAAACAGTTACATGCAAGAGAATTTGTCAGCTTCTTTATTCATACTACGAAAAGTTCCGAAAAATAATGAGAAATTTTAAAAACCGCCAAACTTCAACCAACTACCGATTAATGATTGACGAATTTAAAAATAACTCACTAAAACTTTTCGATATATGCTCATGTAAATTCGAAAACGTTAACAGTTGTACTTGCTCCAAAAATTTTAGTTTCGAAAAAGGAACGGAATTTTATTGTAGACCATCGAATTGAGAGAAAAAGGTGATTATAGATCTACTGGCAAAAAAGAAGCAGCAGGAAGCACTTCATCGATGCCACCCAACTGGCATCTCCTAACAATGCCATAAAGACAAATGTTGAAAAATAAGTCTCATATACACCACAGAATATTGGTATTTTTGGCATGAAAGTTTTGTATAAACGTTCTAGTAAATTGTATCGGTTAGATACAAGTCTACTGAGTTGATCGGTGCCCATGAAATCAAAAATTTTTGAAAAAAATTACCAATTTTTGACTCACAATATTTGGCAAAATTGTAGCCACGGTAAAGCTGAACAACTTTTGTGTACATATTAAGACAATTTGAACGTGTCTAGTGTCTACTCAACGTGTCACGTCTAGTTTATAAAGACCACTTTGTATCTTAAAAATGGTCATTTATATACATATGTATAAGTCATCACTACTCGAGAACCACGTGTCTGATTTTGTCCCAATCAATTTAGAAAAATTTAGAATTACAATATTTCTCAATGTAATCAACAGTTTCGCAGTTATAAAAAAAGAATGGTAAAATAGAATACTTTTTGCTTAAAAAATTAAACTTTTTTACTGTTAAAAAACAAGAAACATAAGAGACAGCAACAACTGTAAAGTTTTATTAGTTTCTGCTAGCCACATGACCTATGAACAAAATGAGACATGGATCATAAAAATCGATGGAGTACTACAATTCTCGATAAAATGAGATACCTTCACTAAAATGTGAATAAGAGCGAAACGCGCGTCCATCGATTTTTACGATCCATGTCTCATTCTGATTTTATTTTCAAAAATTTAACGTTCTACAGACATTTCATGGGAACATTTTACTAGAAAGAATTTACTAGAACGTTAATACATTTTTCAACTACAACCTTGATTGATTACCTGGTAATTGATGGAAGGCATTTTACAGGGTACTGGAAGTATGTGTGTTGCGAGGAGCTAATATCGATTCGCATCACTATCTGGTTGCAACAAATGTTCGCACAAGGATACACAGATCGAAAATCGTTTGAAACCAGACTATTAGCAAGCTGGACTTCAGAAAGCTGCAATTACAAGATATAGCAACGACCTATGCAGAGAAGCTCATTCAGATATTGGCACAGAATGCAGCTCCGCCTCATGATCCTGAAGCGCACTAGAAGAAGTACATTTCCCACCCCATGAAAACTGCTGCAGAGACCGTTCTTGGTTATGAAAAACCGCTTAAAGATAAACCACGGTACAATGAACAGTGTCGCATGGTAAGTTATGAAAAGAATGCCGCATAAAGATCATAGAACTCTAGTTCGAAATCAGTGAGTGTAAAAACTAAAAATCGCACAGTTCACTGGTTGTGGGAGGTCTGTCCAATCCCTTCATGGGATGTAATGGGAAACCATTTATTATAAATAAATTTTAAGACATTTTTGACTTAATGTTACTTTATGATTTGTGATTTTGTTTTATTATTAGTTTATTAAAAGAATAAGAAACTAGAGGTAATATAATACGTCAAGTGGCACCAAATACTCAATCAAAAAGGTATGAAATTAAGTCTTAATGTCTATGACTCACATATTAACCAAGATCGGCCAGCGGGTTTTGTTAGAAATACAAAAAAGATGAAAATGGAGAATTATTTTTTTTTTGGGAAAATCCCACACTGTGCGTTCTCCCGAACCTGAAAGACGCAGTTGATGATTTTCGGTCGAAATTTATAGTGTGCGATGTGACCCATTTTCATACGAACGGATAGGGAAACAACAAAGTTTGAGCTGCTGGGGCACTGAGACTCCACGTATCATTCGAGTAGAGCCGTTAAATCCACTCAAAGTCACTGCATTGTGCGTCATATATGCCGGAGGTGATATCGGTCCTATTATTTTCTAGGACGCTGTGGGTAACACTGTCCAGTTTTCCTACGATTTTGGAACGAAGTTCCTTATCGCACGTTGCGGGATGGGGCCAAATGAAAAAAGAAATTAAACTTTTCTTTTAATACTATTATGCTACAACCCACTATTATCAACTATATTGTTTACTTTTGCGTTGGTTTGTGTCTAGACTAACGGCTTGAATCATAGAGAAAAAATTAACTAGATTATTAATATGTTTGGAAATTTCTTGTTTAATGGGAAGTTTTCTAGGTGGAGCCTGTAACCAACATTTAGTATATATTGTAATTTTGAACCCAATAAAAAGTAAATTTAGAATAGCCAAAGTGTAAGACTGGCAAAAACGTTAATTTTCTTACAAAAAGTACCTTTTCTTAAAAAAGTTAGTTCCAACACGCCTAAGGCGCCCGTTGAAAAATACGATAATTTAAATGAATCTTTAAAAAAAGATACTTTTTGTAAAATAACAAGCTTTTTTTAAGAAAATTTTTTTTGTAAGAATATGTATTATATTTTCCGAAAAGTCCTTTTATTAAAATCTAATTTTTTTTTCTAAGAAAAGGTACTATTTTTAAGAAGAAGTATCTACTTTCTGTAAAAAAAAGTCATAAGAGTACGATTTTTTTTTTACAAAGAAGTACTTTTGTTAAGGACAGGTATTTTTTAAAGAAGTGGTACTCTGTTTAGGAAAAGGTTATTTTTTCAAGAAAATTTACTTAATTTCAGAAAGGCTACTTATCTTAAGAAAAGAATAGAAAAGGTATTAGTTTCTTTTTAAGAAAAGGTACTTTTAAGGAAAGGATTTTTTTAAGAAAAGGTATTTTTTTAAGAGAAGGTATTTTTTTAAGAAAAGTTTGTTTTAGGAAATGGGAATCTTTTTAGAATTGGTCCTTTTCGCAAGAATATGTACATTTTTTAGAGTATGGCTCTTTTAGTCCGTGGTAAAATTGGGTGAATAAATTTTGATATGGTGGATACAATTTTGTAATTTTGCTGTGCGGATTCATGTGATGAAATTTTGACAGATCATTAACAAATTTTTGACATTCAGTCGCCGCATAAAACAGGACAAGTCAGTGAGAGGTGGCGTTGAAATGAAAAAATAACTTATTTTTGCGACTTTGGATGAATTGTTGAAGTTTCAGTTCTGCCAAAGGACGTTTTTGTTAATATTCCGCGTAAAAGACAAACGACAAAACCAAAACAAATAAAACATTTGTGTCCCTGTTTAGCAAGATGTATTCAATAAGGTGGTGGGAGCAGCCGATGTTGATGTTGTATAACCAACTTTGGTTTTAATATGACCTGATTGCAATGAAAATAAAACTCTAAAAATGGCTTAAAATTTCATATATTTATATTTTTCATTTTAAACAATGGGAACACAATTGTTTAAACAACATTTGACAATTTTCGTTGGCCAAATAGAGTATGATAATGAAGTACAATGATATATCAATTACTTACTTACTTATCCGGTCTCGGACAACCCCGGGGGGTCAGGGACCTTACAAAACGAAGATAACATATTTCGCCAACCAGTTCGATCTTTTGCTTTATCTCTCCAGTTGGCAATACCAAGTGTACGCAGGGATTCGTCAACCTGATCCCTCCAGCGGAGTCTTGGTCTTCCTATTTTTCGTCTTCCTTCGAGTTCGGTTTCGAAAAGCCTTCGCGCTGGTTCATCTTCATCCATTCTACTGACATGGCCTAGCCAGCGCAATCGCGTTATCTTGATCCGCTTAACTATGTCAATGTCAGGATAAAGCTCATACAGCTCATGGTTCATGCGTCGCCGATACTCGCCGTTGTGCACTATAGGGCCATAAATTTTTCGGAGTATTTTTCTCTCGAAGACTCCTACAGATGTTTCGTCTGCTTGCGATAGGACCCAGGATTCTGCGCCATAAAGCAAGACAGGTTGAATGAGAGTCTGGTACAGCTGGACTTTTGTTACTCGAGAGAGGGCTTTATCTCTAAAGTGCTTGCTTAGCCCAAAATAACATCTATTCGCAAGCACAATTCTCCGTTTGATCTCAAGGCTGACGTTGTTGTTTTTGTTCACGGCAGATCCGAGGTATATAAATTCGTCCACTACCTCGAAGTTATAACGGTTATCAACGTTCACGCTTTGGTCTAATCGCGTGGAGGCCCTGTTCGTTGAAACCATTAATTTTGTCTTGTCCTCATTCACCGTCAGACCCACTTTTGCTGACTCCTTCTCAATTCTCGAAAAAACCGCACTAACTTCTCTAATTGTGCGCCCAATGATATCTATATCATCAGCATACGCGAGCAGCATGTGACTTTTGCTGCTGATGGTTTTATTCATATTGACTGCAGCTTTTCTCATAATGATCTCCATTAAGATGTTAAAGAGATCGCACGATAGGGTGTCGCCTTGCCTGAGGCCTCGCTTAGTTTCGAAAGGTTCGGTAAGATCCTTACCAACTTTCACTGCGGATTTGGTGTTCGTCAAGGTCATCCTGCAAAGGCGTATGAGTTTTGCAGGAATACCAAGCTCAGACATTGCTTCATAGAGTTTCTCCCGTATCGGACTATCGAAGGCTGCTTTATAATCGATAAATAGATGATAGGTGTCGATTTGTTTTTCGTGTGTCTTCTCCAGGATTTGGCGTAGCGTGAAAATCTGGTCAGTTGTCGATTTTCCAGGCCTAAAGCCACACTGGTATGGTCCAATCAGGTCAGCGATAATTGGTTTTAGTCTTTCGCACATTATACTTGATAGAACCTTATATGCGATGGATAAAAGGCTTATTCCACGGTAGTTGGCACAAATACTCGGGTCACCTTTTTTAAATATGGGACATAGTACACTGAGACTCCAATCGCCGGGCATGCATTCATCTAACCAAATTTTGCTAATGAGCTGATGCATGCACCTTATCAGCTCATCGCCGCCAGCCTTAAACAGCTCCGCCGGTAATCCATCGGCTCCTGCGGCTTTGTTGTTCTTAAGCCGGGCAATAGCTGTTCTGACCTCGTCTTGGTTAGGAGGGGGGCAATCGACGTCGTCGTCCATATTGTGATCGATTGTCCCATCGTCATCGGATATCTCAGGTACTAGTAGCGCGGAGAAATGCTCTCTCCATATTCCCAACATGCTCTGCACATCTGCGACGAGATTTCCGTCTTTGTCTTTACAGAAGGGGGGCCCTGAACCATGTCCATTAGTTCCGTTTTTAACTTTTTGGTAGAATTTTCGGGCTTCGTTCTTCCTTCTGTATGTCTCAATTTTCTCACTCTCGCGTTTTCTCCACTGCCGTTTCTTACGCCTAAAGAGACGGTTTACCTCCTTTCTCTTCTCCCTATACCGCTCAGTTGCAGCTCGCGTTGCAATTGACTGAAGCATTACCATACGTGCAGCGTTCTTTTCGTCATTTGCTATGCGACACTCTTCATCGTACCACGGTTTGTTGCGAAGCGGTTTTTCGAAACCAAGTACGGTTGTTGCGGCAGTTTTTATAGAGTCGGAAATGGGTTTCCACTGCGCATCAGGATCGTCATCGGGAGGGGGTGGGTTCTGTGCCAAAAGTTGCGAGAGCTTCCTTGAGTAGGCTGTGGCTACCTCTGGTAATTGCAGCTTTCCGATGTCCAGCTTCCTCTGCGTCTGGTTTCGTACGATTTTCGCTCTACTTAATCTTGTGCGAACCTTTGCTGCTACCAGGTAGTGATCAGAATCGATGTTAGCTCCTCTGATCACTCGTACGTCCATTACACTGGATGAGTGCCTTCCATCAATTACCACGTGATCAATTTGGTTCCTAGTTCTTTGATCAGGGGATACCCAAGTAGCCTTGTGGATGTCTTTATGCTGGAATCTTGTGCCACTGATGACCATGTTTTTTGCCGCGGCAAAGTCAATCAGTCTCATACCGTTGTCGGAACTGTCAGCATGAAGACTGAAATTGCCAATAGTTGGATTAAACACATTCTCCCTTCCTACTTTGGCATTAAAATCTCCTAGTACAATCTTAATGTCATGGCCAGGGCAGCGGTCATACGTTTCCTCTAGGAGCTCATAGAATATGTCTTTGGCATCATCATCTTTCTCTTCTGTCGGGGCATGCACACAAATTAGGGAAATATAAAAATATTTCGCTTTTATGCGGATTGTGGCTATTCGTTCACTCACAGGATTGAACCTAGAGACTAGATGTCGCAGTCTTTTGCCAACTACAAATCCACAACCAAATTCATGTTTTTTTTCATGGCAACTGTAGTATATATCGCAGTTTCTTTTTCTTGTGCAGCCATGTCCTGTCCATCGCATTTCCTGGATAGCGGTAATGTCAGCCTTATAACTTTCGAGGACATCTGCCAGTTGGATACTTGCACCGGATCTATATAGAGTTCTTACATTCCAAGTGCATATCCGTAAATCGTGGTCCTTATAACGTTTGCGGGGGTCGTCAACAAATAGGGGTTGTTTATGTTTTCTGTTTCGTTTTTGTATTTTCACTGCCATTATGAACGGTGGCGGGAGGCAAACCCAGCCCACCGGGTTTTTGCATTTTACCTACTGCCAGGATATTTGATTGCAGCCGCCCATTATGGATCAGACGCTGACCAGGATGCGATATGTTGAACCTGGATTTTCTTCTTTTAGTTTCTATCCGCCGTTGGCCCGTATGTTTGGCTCATCCGCCTTCTAAGGACAAAAGAATATGCCCGATTGTTTGATGAGCTTCAGTGACATCAGTCACCTACTATACCTGATTTGATGCTCATTTGTTTCGCCTTCTCACTCTAGCTAGCTAACGGAGGTTTCCGAAAAGCCATTGCCCAGGACATACTGCGTGGAAGTAGTGAGCTGCTTGGACTGCCCAATGAAGGAATCATTTCTGGCCACTCCCAAGTGAATGGCAATCAGAAACTTTCCACCTCCACGGACAGTCCCATGTCCCGATATATCAATTACCGGTGATTTTAACTCTAACCTTTTAGTTGATTCTTCATTAAAAGACAGTATGGAGTCCCTAGGGCTTACTCCAGTCAATATTATAACACCAACTCATTTTACAAAATCTAATAGCACACTTCTTGACCTAATCTTCGTTGGCGATAGATCAAAAGTTCTTCTATATGATCAGCTTTCCGCTTCCTGCTTTTCAAAACATGATTTAGTTTTTGTTGCATATAATTTTGCACTAGACCTAAAAGATCAATCTTACACTTATCGTGATTTTAAAAACATGAAATGAAAATTTTTTGGAGACAGATTGGGAAACTGTGTACCACTTGACGTCTGCAAATGATCAACTAATTTTTCTGGAAGGCAATATAGTTAAGCTATATGATGAGACTGTTGTATTGAAAACAAGAAATATTAAGACGAAAGATAAACCTTGGTTCACCGCTTCGGTTAGGGATGCCATACAGAAAAGGAATATAGCGTACTTACGGTGGAAGCGTTTTAGAACGGTTGAGCTAAAAACTGAATTTCGTTTAGCCAGGAAGTTGGTTAACCATGCAATAAAATATGCAAAATCTGACTATTATGCTATGAGGTTTGGTTCTGCTCTTAGTTCATCTAAAACCTGGAAAACGATAAGGGAAATTGGTGTTGGTAAAAATGTCAAAAACACAAACTGTTCTATCAATGCAGACGAACTTAACCACCTATTTGCTAATATTCCTTCGTTGACAACGGATAGCAGTGTGAGTTATGATTATCTGTCATATAACAATAATATTTTTACTGAGCAAAACAGATTTGAATTTGCATGTGTCACCCAGCGTGATGTATTTAATTGCTGCAATCTTATTAAATCTAATGCTGTTGGTCACGATAATATTCATCCTAAATTTTTAAGGATAATTTTGCCACTTATTTTACCATACATAACCCACCTTATGAACACAATAATAACAACTAGTTCTTTTCCTGTAAAATGGAAGCTTGCAAAGATAATTCCCTTACCAAAATCAAATACAGAGTATCGACCAATTGCTATTTTAAGCTTTCTATCAAAAGTGTTGGAAAAGATTTTGTATCAGCAGTTAAATGCATACATACATGACAGGAACTTAGTATCAGACAGGCAATCAGGCTTTCGATCTAATCACAGCTGCATAACCGCTTTAATAGACGTTTCGGAGACTTTAAGGCGTGAGCTCGACGATGGTAAGGTAAACTTTTTAGTACTCCTAGATCATTCAAAAGCTTTCGATACCGTTGATCACAAGTTATTATGCACAAAATTAGAGCACCTTTTTAACTTTTCGTCTACCTCAACTCAATTGATATCGTCATACCTCACTGGTCGTAGTCAATATGTTCATGTTGACAACACATGATCTAATCCACTAGATTTAACAAGAGGTGTGCCTCAGGGATCGATCCTGGGACCACTCCTCTTTTCCATCTATATTAATGATTTACCACAATATATATCGTACTGTAATGTTCAAATGTACACCGATGATGTTCAACTGTACATTAGTAGTCCAGTTGAATCAGTCAGTGAAAATGTTGATCAACTTAACAATGATTTACAGAATATTTATAACTGGGCAACGGCCAATGGTCTATCAATCAATCCAAGGAAATCAAAATGTATGTTAATTCACAAAAAAACTATTAGTGCACCTGTTCATGAAGATATTTTCATAAATACCGAACGAATAGGAATTGTAAAAACCGCGAAAAATCTTGGCATTGTGTTTAACAGCAGATTAAATTGGTCAGACCATATAAATACACTCGTTGGCCAAATATACACTAAATTGAGAGCTTTATGGTCCGTTCAGTATTTTACGCCATTAAATGTGAGAATATTACTGGCAAAGGCATATTTAGTTCCTAATTTGGCGTATGGGTGCGAACTTTTCTCAAATAGTGATTCTAAAAGTATGAACAAATTGACAATCCTATATAATAACATCGTTAGATATGTCTATGGGCTCAGTAAACGTGATCATATATCTTTCTATTCAAAATCCATATTCGGAGTATCTTTCGAAAATTTTCTTAACATACGAGTCTTGATATTTTTCCATAGGATAATATATACTGGAAAGCCAAAATACCTTTTTGATCAAATAAGGTTTTCGAAATCATCTTGGGGCAAGACAATTATTTTACCGAAATTTCGCTGTCTCGTTTCTGAATGGCAGTTTTTTATTTATGCAATGCGTCTTTGGAATGCTCTCCCACACAAACAACAAACAAACAGCAATGCAAATAGCTTTAAGACTTTTCTATTTAATCACTTTGCCTAAGTCAATTATAAAACTTGTTAGCTTTATGTAAAATAAATCTATTGTTTAATTTATGGCTTGCTAATTGTACAAATTGAAAATCCTGCTCTATAACTATAAGACTTTGTCTTGTTGAGCAGGAGACGAATAAATAAATAAAATAAATAAATAAATAAATAAATAAATGGATGAAACAAAACCAATCAGCATTGTTGATGCTATCACGTTACCAAATACATCTTACTGTTAAACAAATGTCATTATTTGATTTGTTGTCAAAATTTATAGTAGCCTAATTTTTGACACTAGAAATTCACCACGCAAACTTCAACATTTTGTTCGGTGCAAAATATTTGAACCAATCCGCCCACAGCATTAGTACTTATCTCAAGAAAAGTTATTTTGTTTCACAAAAAAGCTACTCATTAAAGAAAATTTAGTTTTTTAAGAAAAGACAATTTGTTGTACGAAAATGTATTTTTTTAAGTAACGGTACTTATTTTAAAAATAATAATACATAATATATAGCGAAAGGAACTTCGCTCCAACCGGGTGTCCCCTGGCACCTCATGTTAATTTTTTATTAGACAGTTTTCAAAACATATTTCCACCTGAAACCTTGGGTCGCCCATAATGACGGTAATGCCGATAATGACGTTGTAGTTACCATTTCAAATACATGCGTTCATAAAACTACATTACCGACAAAAAGATAATGAGTTCTTACACAATGATTCCCCTTGTGTTTTAAATTTTCCATAATAGATTACGAAAGGCTGTTCACTAAAAAGGAACTTAGTTCCTCTAAAAAAAGAACTGTTACCAGAAAATAGTGACTAAAATGCCCTAAAATATCCAAACGGGCATCACTGTGTAGCACGAATTACAAAACAATAATCATTTCGAAATTCTTCGAAATTTCTATGACCATTTTATACAAAAGGTTTGCATTTCTCACCAGGTTTAACATTTAATAAAGCTTAATTGAAAAAGGTCAACGAAGCCATTAGCGATCAATATAAAATACATACCAACATACAAGACGGGTTGTAAATGATTAAAACTCATAAAAATCTACACACAACAATACAGATATACATACATATGTATTTCCACTTACCAGGTAATCCAGTTTGAATCGTTTGGCCAGCTGGGGGAAATGAAAAAAGGAAACGTTTTGTTAAATCATTTAAGGACAATTGCTTCTGGTTGTTTTGTCTTTGAAATTTGTTCCAAATTATGTTATCAGAATAGAATGAAAGTATGTACTTGTTAACTGTTTTTATTGCTTTGGACTACTAGAAATTATAGCACTGTGTCCGTATCAGGATTCTTGCATGGACTCTAAATTGTCTTAATCCTTATGCTGTTGGTATGGTGGAATGGCTTTGCAAATACTCCGTATGAGTTGTGCAAAGGGTGCATATTGGAAAGATATTTACTAGTTTATTTTATCATGTTTGGATCATAGAGTAAAACATACATAGAGAAATCTATTCGCTCATCTCACGTTTCATTTCACACAATTCGCCATTAGGTAGGTGCCAAGGAGACATGTTGTTCGACACAAATTGGCTTACAACAGGTGGAGCTACAAGAACTGTTTCAGATTGTTTTAAATATATTTTGCAATTTTTTGTTTACTTTTATTGTTGGCACACATTTATGTTGTAGTGCAATGGTAGTGTGCGCGTAGGTTCGATCCCTGTCCAGATTGCCTAACATTTTATTTCAACGACGGTCACCTCGCTTAGTGACGGCGACAAATTGAAAAATTGTAGATGCGATGAAAAATTTTAGATCCCACTCAATGAGTGTAAAAGTAGAACGCTCAAAGCTCACTGGTTGTGAGAAGCTCTCCCCAATCCCTTCATGGGATGTAATGGAAAATCATTTTTTTTGACACAGCTATTTTACCAGAAACACACAAAATGCCGTTGTTGTTGCCTTGTTGGATGTATTGTACTAATGCCTCTATCTGGTATTATTGCCAACATCCACCGTTTACTTGCAACAATACCTATGTATGAAATTTATTGGAGAACAAATTTTTCTATGTATTTTTTACTCTATGGTTGGAATAGAGCACTGACATTGAGCAATGGGCTACAGTGTGCAAGTAAATTTTCATTAGGTTTGATTTTCAAACTCAGGGGCAAATATAACGGGTTTTTCAACAGAGACGCTACAAAAGTAAATCGATAGGGACAGCAAACGACGCCATATTTTTCCCGCTCTTTTGACATTTCTCTTCAGTAAGGTTTGCCATTTCATCATGGAAAGATATACGAGCCAACAACGAGCCGAAATTATTAAAATTTACTTCCGAAATTTGGAGTCAGTGGCCTCAACTTTAAGAGCGCTACGTCCAATTTATGGTCGTCATAATCATTTCTCTCATTTCTGGCTGAATGGCTTCGTCAATAAGCAAAATATGCGTTATTGGTCAGACAGCAATCCACACGTAATCAATGAGTCATCATTGCATCCCGAAAAAATTACGGTTTGGTGCGGTTTATGGGCCGGCGGCGTCATTGGGCCGTACTTCTTCCGTGATGATCAAGGCCGGCACATTACTGTGAATGCGAATCGCTACCGTTCAATGATAACCGAATATTTTTGGTCCCGATTGGATAATATGGACTTGGAGGACATGTGGTTCCAACAGGACGGCGCCACAAGCCACACAGCGAATGCCACAATCAATTTATTGGAAATCAAGTTTGGTGAACGTGTTATCTCACGAAATGACCTAGTCGATTGACCGCCTCGGTCGTGCGATTTGACGCCGTTAGATTATTTCCTGTGGGGCTACGTCAAGTCTATGGTCTATGCCAACAAGCCAGCGACGATTGATGAACTTCGTACGAATATCGAACGTGAAATTGCAGCAGTATCGGCCGATTTATGCTTGAAATCCGTCGAAAATTGGGTTCAGCGTCTGGACTTCTGCAAGCGTGCCCGTGGTGGCCATGCAAAAGAAATCGAGTTCCATACATAATGGCATACAGCCTGCAATCCAATCGGATACAGTTTTTTGACGATCAACTCAATAGAAGCGGTCATTTAGTTTCTTCATAGTTTTGCCTTTACCAAGGTGTCTACCACTCGGGCCATTATGAGATTCTGCAGTTATCTCTTTCACTTTCAAGGCAGGTACTACAATTAAGTTTTTCTCCCGTTTATCATCTTCACTTTCCCATACACCGTATAGACAGACATCTAGCAATTGCAGGCTATTCCACTGGGTCCATTATGATTTGAAATCGGGACTTTCTGAAGTGATTTAATTCCGCGTTAATCGTCTATCCTCTTCTATCCAGTCGTCGTCCTATTCAATTCGCAGAGATCGGACGTCAATAATTTGCGCCTTTATCTCAGCCTTAGAATACTACCTACGCTCGATTACACGTGAACGATCATTTACTCGTCCGATATCGCTGGAGATCTTGACCGTTTTCGCGGGTCTCTATAGTCACGCTCCATATGGCCACGTCGCCACGATTGCCACCTTTCAATTTTGTTGCTTGCTGTAGCGCTTTTGTGGGAATCTGAATCACTTCTCTAAGTTCGCTATCGGCGCTGTTCAATTCTTTTGACTTGTCTTCCGTCTCTAGCCTTCGCACATGATGTGTCTGTTGACTGGAAACAACCCTCGCTGTCTCATTTGCTGAAGCAAATGAAACTGTTTAGACAAATATAGCTTTTTGTGAGGCACACATAGCATATCTAACGTCAGGATCGATAATGCCCTTAACAAATGCCTCTATCTTAAATTGCTCTAAGAAAGTGTGGGGTTCTCCAGGATATACACCAAGCGTTCCGCATCCGTTGCGAAATCTTGTAGCGATTCGTTATGCTTCTGCAAACTGCTTCTCAGTTCCATGCGGTATAAATCTTTCTTGTGTTCGCCACAATACTAGCGTTGTAACGCCGTCAGTATTTTCTCGTAGTTGTTTCTGGCACTGACGAGAACGCTCTGAAGGACTTCAGCTTGGCTGACTTTCAATGCTAAAAACAGTCCGAGTGCTTTGTCGTTACTGTTCCTCAAGCTCTTAATTGCGACCATTTCGAATTTGAGTTTAAAAACGTAGAATGTGGTAGAGCCATCGAAACTGGGAGCTTTCAGCCTACTAGAACCTTCAGACATTACTCGCACTGACCCTTCTTGTAACTGGAGATCATTAATTTTTCCATTCAGTTCGGTGAATCTTTCATACACATCCTTTTCGACTTTCTCAAACTTATATTCGCCTTCCTCGAACTTCCGATCAACCTTTTGGAATTGCTCGTTTACTTGTGTCTCCCAGCTGTTGACAACTTCCGAAATTTCTTGCAGTTTCTCATTTGTGGCGTTTGATGATTTCTGAAAAATTCTAGAATTCTCGCTTAATTTTTCGTCCATAATTCTAGAATTCTCGTTAAATTTAATTTAAGGTTGTGTGTTCATTATTCGAGAATTTTCATTCAATTCCTCGTCCATAATTCTAGAATTGTTACCAAATTTCTCATTCATAATTCTAGAATTCTCGCCAAATTTCTTTTCAGGTTGCGCGTTAATGATTAGAGAATTTTCTTTTAATTTCTCATCCACAATTCTATAATTATCGTCAAGTGTCGCATTAATAATTCTGGAATTTTCGTTAAATTTCTCCATCATGGCAGCAAACATTGTAGAAACATCCATATTACCAGTTGCCTCCTTTGCAGGTATCTCCAATTCTTCTTTGTATTCAAACTGATATGTACGATTATTAATGTAAATGTTTCGGCGCTTAAATTATTTTATCAGTCTCTTGTAGCTGTATCTTATTTTCAGCCAATGGATCAAACGTGCTGAATTCCTTTATTACGTATTCGACTATAAGTTCATAAAACTTCATCGTTGTTCTATATTCGTAAATTTGCTTTTGGCACCAATGTTACGAATTTCCTTAGTAGTCATTTTTAGCTCTGTTTTATTCCCGTTACTAAAACAAGGTTTGTTTTTAAATTACGATACGTACAACTGTTGTAGACCCTTTTATTATACTTATACAGTTTAAAAGGCAACACTTTACAATAACTCTATATTTGACGTTTTTACTAAAACTTCGTGTTACTTACTTTCCGGCGTTTAATCACAAACTAACTCATAATGCCAAAAACCGTTGATATTTATACGAGTTATGCTTCTCGCCACCCTGTTTGTAGATTGTTCTACCCGATTCCATAACCAGTATTGCCGTTTTGAAACCTTAACGCATTTTCAATGTATTCGTCAAATGGCTTGTGGTAAGGGTATACTTTTAGGCGCAGCATTAATCTCCCTGTTATTGACATTATGTTAATTTGGTCGTTAACAGTACGTAAAAGATTTTACTTAATTGTAACAATTCCAATTATGAAGAATCACAAATCATTACCGGTATTTTCTTCTACGAAACATTAAATAAAAACTCGTCTGTTTACTTCCAAAAAACAATCCTTGATCAAAATTGAGCATAAACAACTGTACCGAAGGGTTTAAAATGTCAGGTAACTGAACTGTAAGAATTTGGAATTTATGGAGATTTGAAAGTCAATATTGTGTAATCTAAAGATCGCACATGGTAAAAGGTACAAGTAGTAAGATCATTCCAGAAAAGTACTTGTGTTCCTAGATCTTTCAGGTATAAAAGAAATTATGCAGTAGTAACATTTATGTAATGGTTTTTCTAGATATCTCTAGAACTAGAATTAGAATTAGAATATCTCAAAACTACCATTTTACTGTTTTCCAAATTGAGTTGTGACAAAAAAATTAGAACTGAAAATAGCAACAACCGTCCATCGAATGTGAATTCGAGTCTAACCCCCGACAATTTAAATTGTTTTTCACTAACTTCTAAATATTTGCAAGCGTGATATTAAAAACTTTAAAAGTTTCCGTCTTTAAGATGAATTTTAAAGTGTTACTGGAAGGTCATAGCACTTACCTTTGTCTCATGCATCAGTTCGTTCCAGTGACGTTCGGTAATTGCTGAATTTTGCAACTCGGTGATGGTACGCAATGATGCCACTAGTTCCCTTAGGACGCCAACTATGTAAAGGTATGGCGCCCACTCCCGTATGCTCTTATCCAGGGTGCGTAAATCACGAGAAAATTGCTTGCACTCGTTTTCGATGTCATCGGTATCGATGAGGAGCCACGGCGAAGCACGCCACTGATTAATGCAAGACTCGATGACATGAACGAAATCCCACAGTTGCTGGAGTCAAGGAAATATCAGGTGTATCGGTATGTTGGTATTACGTGCGAGTATGGACGTGAAATGAGAGGGCGTAGTTTTTGAAAACGACACCGGCTAAAGATGAGCACAAAAATGCATTCAATGGAAACTAAGGACTTACCTTTACACGTTTCAATTCCGTGGCACAGACACGCAGTGTGTTGTCCTCCGGTGGTACTATATCGAGCAGTTGGGCGCAATGTGAGATACGTTTATGATGAATGTCAAAACTATTCATCTTTAGACTAACTTCATCGCAAAATGAATATACATCGTAACAGGGCGTTGTAAAGAACTTAAAGTGGGGAAAAAGTTATGTTTTTTTGTGCCACTGTGCTCAAAGAAGTTTGCGTGCTACTCTACTTACTGGCATTTGTTGAAAATGTTGCACAAACGTATGCAAGTGACACATAAATAGCAAAGATATGGCCGCGACACGATGTTGCTGAAAAAGTTTTGTATCTTGCAATGATTCCATTTTGGTGGCAGCCATAGCTTTCAGGTATTGCCATTGAACTGGCAGCTGATCAATGGATCGTGCGAATTGACCATTAAACTGGACGTGGTAAGTCTTTAACAGCAGCACAATTTCCTTGAGGGGCTTAAAGAGATTGTCGGCATAAATTTCTTTTTGCTTAATACGCGCTATGACCTCCAGTACTTTCAACAAGGTGGAAAAGTCATCACGAGCCACATGGAGTTGCAATAATTCCAATCCACGACTTATAAAATGGGTAAATTTCTAAACGAAGAAATGTTTACAGTAATAGAGATACATTGGAAATATTTTCAGTTTTCTCAAGGATAAGGGTGAGATTATCTATATGTTTATTAGGAGACATATGCGGTTATTTGTATATACAGGGTGTGCAAAAAAACCCTACGATTTAAAACGATTATGAAAATGTACACGCTTAAAAATTTGTCTTTTACTGTTGTTGGAGTGCAAATCTAACGTGTTTGTCGCAAATATAGTATATTTGTGTCCAAACACATTGTGTTTGCTATTCTATATAACATGTCTGGGACACAATGATTAATAGGTTATAATATCTGTGTTAAAACGGAAAAACGTCTTAAGTGCACTTAGAAAAATATTGACTAAGTGCACTACGATAACCACTGGAGTCTCAATTACCTCCAGATCCAGTTTTTGTTTAATTTGACTTATGTATCAGGAAGTCATACACCAGATATTGTTTACATATATGTCATACACCAGATATTGTTTACAGACCAGATATTGTTTACATATCTCCTAAAGATGCGCACATAAAAGAGTTGGAAATGCACATAAGTCGTTTTTCCTTTTCGGCACATACATATGTATTTGTGACCCAAATGTGTTTTTTGTTGAAAACTGTTGAAAACAAAACGGTGACAGACAGTAAAGAAACAAAAGGCAGCAGATCTTCAATTCACGAAAACAATGCTTGCAAACATGTACATGGTTCCTGCAATATGTTGCTGCGGCCGATATTTTTCAGCGTGTAGTGGTAGTTTTTGTATTAGAATCCAGCTCGTAGATGTGCATTTCAATCATACATTGGGCAAATTAATTAAATGACAATTATTATTTGTAGTTTAATTTGAACTACCTCTACAAATGCAAATTAAAAAAAAAATACATTTGGCAAATTGTACTTATTTTCAAAGCATTTCTATCATATCTGACAGTTTTGGTTTTCAAATTGTTTTTATGTACAGGTTTTTGACTTTGACGGAACTACGTGGCAACCAATCAATAAATTAAACGTCATAGGTACGATGGAAAGTAAACATTGGATGGTGGAAAATATGTGTTCAATAATACCAGATAGTGGCAATAGTATACAACGATCAACAAAGGAACAACAACCGAATTTCGTGTTTTTGTGACAAACTAGTTGTGTTAAATACAATACAAATGTATACCAACGATAAAAGTCAACAAAAAAGTGCAAAATATATTTAAATGTTTCAGTTCTACACCAAAACGACAGGAAAAAGTTAAGTGAACATATTTTGTAACTCCACCTGGTGTAAGATAATTTTAAATTTAATTGCTCTCATTTCCACAAACCTACGATGAAGAGTGTGAAATGAAACGTCAGATGAGAGAATAAGTTTATCTATCAACACCAATCGAAGCCAAAAGCCAGCAGTGAAACAAATTCAAAACAATTAAAAGCATTCCCATATTTCATTACAATTGACATCCGATTCCACAACCTGCCTGAGGAAATGCCAATTCAACATTTTTTAATTGTCATTGTGAACAATGGTAACTCTTTAGCATTTGCATTAGATAAAGTAATGTAAATTAAAATCCAACGCAAATTAAAAGATCCCAACACTGATTTCAATGATAACGTTAGTAGTAATTCCGTACGTGATTGCAATTGGTAAGAAATAAGTCAGCTAAAAACATCGAACTATATTAAGTTTTGCACAATATTTGGAGTTTTCAAAACGGTATAGTTTAAAATCTCTGGGAAATTCGAATCAACTAGATTTTGAAAATGGTTATGTCAAAATCGAAGAAAGTTGTATTCAAAAGCGGTTCCTAGTGTAGATATTTTTCAGTTTTCATATTTTTCATTTAATTTTTAGCATTATATTTCCCCGTTATAGAAAGCCACAGAACTTACTTGCAATGTCCTTTCTACGTAGAGCAGCAATCCCCTCTTGTAACATTGCGACCATTTACAAGTCATATTCAGCAAAGAGTACTTAAGTGGCCTAATATCGATCAGCAACCAAATGTTAATGGCCTTGAAGTCATGAAATTGCTCTATGACATCGTGCATTTTAGCGTAGCGCTCAATCTGAAATATAAAAAGCTTCATTAGTTTGTTTCGAAACACCAAACACGAGAATGTTTTAAAATTACGATAATCAAAAAAGAATTATCTTTGTTTAGACGTTATAATCCAGTTAATACTTATATACATATACATATATTTTTAATAAAATAAGGCTCTCTTGATTTGCGATAAGTACAACTGTTCATTTTATTTACCCAAACTTGGCATTCACAATGACCCTATATTCAACCTTTTTACTATTACTTAAGGTTGCTACTTTTGAGGTTTTACTTGATGTTACTATTTCCGGCGAACTGTATTGTTAACAGTTTTATTACAGTCAAACTCCTATACGCTGCTCACCTGCCATGTATATCAGTTCTATTACTTAACATCAGGTTCTCTCGATAATTCTGATAGTATCTCTACGTTATTCTCGTTAGGTCAAGATTTGCACCGATTCCCACAACCGTCTTTTTCGAGATTAGTGAAAATCTTAACCGAATCTAATTGATGCTGCAGCGTATTCGAGCTGTTATGTTCTTGCAAAGGCATACTTTTAGGCGTAACATTAATCACCCTGCTAGAGTAAGCCAAGTAAACGAAGTATGCACATTAACATTACCTTAATATACATTAAGCATTTTAATCATAACACTGCCCCCACTTAAATCTGTTTGTCAGGAGCCGGCTCAACTCCGTGTTTTCCATACAAGGCTAGTCGTTCCAAATGTACGATTATTATTTCAGCTCTTGGACTTTGGCTTTTCTGGATTCGACAAACCAATGTCAGGAGCATTATAAGGGCCTTCCCAGTGAGTCTGTAGATTTGTAAATATACTTGTGTTGCGCTGTGGGTTGAAAGGTAAAACTAGCTGACCTTCATGGAATCCTTCTGAATTTGCAGGTCGGTCGTATCTGGCTATCATTTTATTACTGACCATCTTTATTTTGTTGGGCAGAAATTTATGGAGATCGTTAAGATCGTCCTGAGGCGAGTAATTTTCATAGCTGTTCGCAAGGTCAGATGCTTTTTTAGTACCGAACTCCAAATCTCCAGGCAGATTCAACTCAGTTCAGAAAATTACTCTAGCGGGTGTTCGCGTGGTCATGGGTGGCTGATAGATATGCAAAAAGGAACTTTGGTATGTGTCCATCTCTTTCATCAGCACTGACACTTTCGTCAGGTACTCTTCTAGAGTTCGCTTGAATCATGGTGTTCTTGTACCACGTATTCCACTCAACTCGCATATTTCCTTCATGATGTCTGCCTCAAAATGTCTACCCTGCTCCGAATGCATTTCGAAAGGAACATCAAAACGACTTATACAGTCATCCACGCCAACTTTGGTTATGGTTTTCGCTTCTTTATTCGAAATAGCGTACACCTCGGGTCATTTACTGAAGTTGTCCATAATGACTAGAACATACTGGTTCCCAGAGTTACTTATTTGAAATAGACTAGCCACATTCAGACTTATGGCTTCATCAGACTTATTGGCCAAAAGTATGAAAATTTTCGTCATAAAACATTTCTTCAACATTAAGAACGTTTTTCCTTGAGTGTGCTGGCATTACTTGATTTTAACTAAAACTCTCCTCAACTGCGTCACCAGGAGACTATATAAAGCATTTCCCGCATACATTTATAGTAACCTAGTACTTTGTAGAAAATTCTATTGTCAACAAATTACACAATTTTCGTATACAAGTCCGGAGAGTGACGGTTTTACCTTAATTCGAATACGAGGTATCGAACTGCATCATTAGTTTTTTGAGTTACAATTACGGTTTCATAATTTTTTTTTTTAATTTTGACTAATAGAGTGTAACTTCAATTGTGTTTGGTTGTACAAGTAAACTTTCTTCAACAAAGTTGTTCCAAACGATTGAGTGTCAACTTTTGGGAACAAAGCTTACCTCTAAATCCTGGGTTTTGGAGCTCTTTGATTCAGAACATGGGCATAAATGTAATTTTCCGACTTTCTTTTAGTTTTTCGCTCATAGATGGCCAGGATTTTTTCGCCTACTAATTCCAGTTAATTATCCAATTTCCCTACGTTTTACTTTTTTTCTACACTGAACAAAGTATTTGGATAAAAACACTTTGGTCAATTGGGTTTCAAACAAAAAAAAAACATAAACAAACCCCAAAAAAACGTACAATGGTTACAAAAGTAATTTCACCTACTTTTTATGGGTTATGCAGAAAGCAGTACAACGAACAAAAAAGTACGCGTACTGTTGAAAATATTTATACATATTTCGTATGAAACCGTAATTGTAACTCAGAAAACTTATGATGCAGTTCGATTCCTCGTACCTGAATTAGGGTAAAACTGCCCTTTCCCACCTTGTGTCGTTTTTCGAAAGTCTTATTGACAGATTCTCACACCTTTTGAGGATGTATTCTAGACTAGAACAAAGGTTCAAGAATCTACTATAAAGTTGTTGCCTATATTGATGATACTATCACTCTACTCTGACTGTAAGACTACTATAAATTATCTGGAATCTATATTTCTGACTTCAATAACTGTCCAGAACTGCTGCGCATGTCGAAATGACACGACCAACCAGCACCACCTCATATGGGTGCCGTTGCACAGGAACATTCCAGGGAACCATAGAACTGATGAGCTGGCGATACTGGGGACTAATATTATATAATGTAATATTTTTCGATGAATATAACTTTTTCGTATGGAGGACGGTCCATGGAAGGTTTCGTCTTTGGGACTTGTATCAAATAATAGGTAACGTTGTCCAATTTAACAATTTAAAACCCAGTTTCCCCAAATACTTTTCAGAATATCATTTATTAGTCCCTTTGACGCAACCTTCGCCGTCTGGACACCCTGGTCGCACCTAGTCCGTCCTTCATATGATAAAGTTATACATACTCGTCGAAGAATATAATATTCTGAAAATTATTTGGGGAAACTGGGTTTTACATTTTACATTTTTAAACCAGACAATAGTAACTATTTTTTGATACTAGTCCCGTCCCGTAGTATTAGTCCGTCCTCCATTTGAAAAAGTTATATTCGTCGAAGAATACGATATCCTGAAAATTATTTGGGGAAACTGGGTTTTAAATTTTTAAACTAGTCATCCATATCTATAATTTTATACTAGTCCTATTGACGCAACCTTCCCCGTTTGGCCACCATGGACGCACTTAGTCCGTCCTCCATATGCAAAATGTATATTCGTCGAAATATATGATATTCTGAAAATTATTTGGGAAACTGGGTTTTAAATTGTTAAACTGAGCAACGGTACCTATTATTTGACAGTAGTCCCATTGCCGAAACATTCCCCGTTTGGCCACCATGGACGCACTTAGTCCGTCCTCCAAATGAAAAGTTATACTCGTGGAGGAATATGATATTCTGATTTTTTTTTGGGAAATCTGGGTCTGGAATTATTAAACTAGTCACCCATACCTATAATTTGATACTAGTCCCATTAACGCAACCTTCCCCGTTTGGCCATCATGGTCGCACTTAGTCCGACCTCCATATGAAAAAGTTTTATTCGTCGAAGACTATTATATTCTCAAAATCTTTTGGGAAATGTGGGTCTAAAATTACTAAACTAGACACAAATACCTATTATCCCATTGATGCAATCCGCTCCAGACCGCTTCGGCGATCCTGAATCCTTTTGAAATCATATATTTGCTTCATACAGCTTTCATAAAACTCCTGGCATAGTAAGTTTATTATGTTTTCTACTAAATTTGAAAATATTGCTTTAAAATCCCTTTCAGATTTTTAAAAATTTATGATTTTACATATGATCCATATATAATAATAAGTGTTTAACATAGCTAGGTATGTTAACTATAAGTAGTTAACAGACCGCTGACAATTGTTCTGCCGGCAGAGCTCTGGAAGCTATATGCGCCTTTCTACACTCAGAGAACTAATTGTTTGAAAAGAGGTCGTAGCAACCGTAAATTCGGCTGTTACCACCAAATTGAGGTTGCCACAACCGGATTGAGGTTGTTACGACCGAATTTAGTCCCCACAACCGAAATTCGGTTGAAGCAACCTCGTTTCATAATTGATTCGGTTGTGATAACTGAATCTTCAATTATATTCACTCAGTCAACTAAATTTTTAAAAATTTCGGTTGAAACAACCGAAATTCAAATTAATTCGGATCCAACAACCGAAATTGGTACCTAATTCGGTCGGGGTAACCGAATCTGGCATTAACCAACCTCAATTCGGTTGTAGTAACAGAATTTGACATCAATTCGGTTTTAATTATCGAATTTGTTTCAATTCAGTCGCAATAACCGAATCTAGCCATAATTAGGTTGCAACGTCCGAATTTTGCGTCAATTCGGTTGCTGTAACCGGATTTCTCATGAATTCTGTAGGTACAACCGAATTAATAATCAATTCGGTTACCACAACATAATTCTATGTATTTAAAATCTGACGTTTAAAATTTTATAATCAAATATTGTTTTAAAAGGGTAATTAAAATATATTTTGTATTAAAAATAAATAAATGGTTTCCCATTACATCCCATGAAGGGACTGGGGAGAACTTCTCACAATCACTGAGCTGTGCGCTTTCCATTTTTCACTCACTGATTGGGACCTACAGTTTTACACCGATTCCGAACGGTAATTTGAGAAGCTTTTTCATGGCTCGATACTCGATAGTGTCGCCGTCACTATGCGAGGTGACCGCCGCCGAAAGATTAGGTTGTGTCAACCTCCAATGAGGTTGTGTCAACCTCCAATTAGGTTGTGTCAACCTCCAATTAGGTTGTGTCAACATCTATTGAGGTTGTGCCAACCTCTAATTCGGCTGTGACAACCTCTAATGAGGTTGAGACAACCTCTAATGAGGTTGTGTCAACCTCCAATTAGGTTGTGTCAACCTCTAATGATGTAGTGTCAACCTCTAATGAAGTTGTGTCAACCTCTGATGAGGTTGTACCAACCTCTAATTCGGTTGTGACAACCTCGGTTACGGCTAATTCGGCTGTCTCAACCGAATTTTTCTGTTAGTGTACATACAAACTCATGCTTAAATCCGAAGTTCTCCGACAAGCGAATGATAGGTGGTCTAGGTGCACAAAATGCAGGATCACCATTCAAGTATCGTCAAGTTATGACCTAAATTGTGCGCTAAACTTGATATTAATTTTTAGACTATATATCCCTATGCAAGTCGCTGTGATCAATGGACACTGTTTAATAGCCAGAAAAGCGCCAAGACTTGGAATAGCAGCTAATGATTTTTGCAGAAGCTGTAGGGATGAAGATGAGGAAGAGAGCGTCGAACATCTCATATGCTACATGCTCGGCCTTTTGTATAAGGAGAAGACAATATCTAGGATCTTACATCATGGTGAATGTAATGATGTTAGGGCCTTTAGGACCTACTAATTGGTTCGCCAGGGACTAATGCACGTCTCTTCCTCAGGTATAATATGGCTTTTCTTCTTCATCTTCTGCAGTCCCTACAGCTTTTGCAGTAATCATGAGCTAATACTCCAAGTCTTAGACGCTTTTCTGGTTATTAAATAGTGCCCCTTGATCCCCTTAGCCATACCATCTCAATTTATAGGTTCAACGATAGGCTCGGAATTTGACGTCCCGTGGTATCACAACGGTCCTTATTGGACTAAGTGTGCTCACTTCTCCCTATTATTCTGCACTACACTCGCAAAAGTTTTAGTGCCATAAAAATAGCATTCAACTGTCAATTTTGTTTCTAAACAAATATTGTTTTTTTTGTATAAACCTCATTTCAACAATTGTAAATGGCAATAAATTCTTGGAAAATACGGAATTCCCTTAATGAATCCCAATGGAATAATCATTCTACAACATCCCAATAGCATATGACACCAAGTGTGTGTCCAAAGATCTAAATTGGCGGTCAAATATTTATTATTTTTGTCTGCATTCAAAGAGAAATTGTTTGTTTTATTTTCGGAAAATGAGTGACACCACTGGCAGTTTCTATCTCTCTTCTTCTTTTTTTTTGGTATTGCAGCGTTTACATTTAATAAATAAAACTACAGCTGCACCTCCATATACATACATACATACGTTGAGTCCATCCCGACCATCTTAACTGTTTCACACTTGGGGTGAACACTTTACTATTGGCCACAATGATATATGAACCAATTTCGTCGGTTTAATAGGCTAAAACCACAAAAATTTAACCTCAACCGCAAATGAAAATGAAACCGAATCGAAAGGACCGTAATTTTGTATATACGATGACCAATACGACAGTGCGACTGTTGTGACTGTGTGTACGAGTAATATGTATGCGTTTGTCTCTTAGCGTCACAGCATTATCAGACCATATTCTGAGGCTGAAGCAGAGGCAGAAGATGGTCGTTGGACCTAATGTTTTTGTAGCATCTAAAGCAACAAATATGAGTTTGACAATGTGTTCATTAAGGTGTTTGCCATTTGCTGAGTTTCAAAAATGTCAGTAAACCTAAAAATGCCAAATACGTTGAACAATTGAAAACTATCTGACATTTACTAATGACCATTACAGTGATGGTGGCAGTCGGTGTTGCAATGGGTAACGTGCGCGCCTCCTGTACATGAGATCCTGGGTTCGAGCCCTGCTCTGACCACCTTAAATTTCTTTCGGCGGCGGACACCTCGCATAGTGTCGGCGACACTATCGAGTATTTGACAATGAAAAACCTTCTCAAAATACCATTCGGAACCGGTGTAAAACTGCAGGTCCCAATCAGTGAGTATAAAACTAGACAGCGTACAGCTCACTGGTTGGGAGAAGCTCTCCCCAAATTCCTTCAAGGGATGTAATGGGAAACTAATTATCAGGAACACATTATCAGCAACAAATTCTGTTTGATCTTGGGAAGATTGAAAGAGATTCCCTAAACGCATCTTTTACAAATCAACTTTGTTATCAATCATATTAAAGTTATCAAATTGCCGCACAGCCTAGTATTATGGCTATTCCAAGAGTGTACAAATTTGAGGAATAAGTTTGCTTGGCTATGCTTTCTGGATGCCAATTCCAGCTGCAACAACTGCTGACCGTGGGGGTTAAGACGGTGGAGTTGAGCAGCCAGCATTCGTTCAAGAAGTGCCAAGTAGTTTGGCCTTAAACACTCGACATTTATCAAATGTTATTGGTCTCGTGGGCACAACTTGTATGATTGTGGTCGCATATATCTCTTACGTGTGAGTGTATAATAGTTAGTGTATGTGTGTGTGTGTGAACATATTGTTTTATGTTCCTCTCGTTTGCGATATGTGGCAAATCCTTATAAAAATACCAACTGACCACACGAATTGCGGTGGACAAGGCAAACACTAACACACACTGGATTGGAAGCAAAGTGCTGCCGAAATTGCTTTGGAGACAATCACTTAAACTACAGTTCAACTCAGGACAATGGCGACAAGATTCATACCATCCTCGTACACGTGGGCACGCTAGTGTTGGCAGGGACAACAACATTCGCACTTTCATATAAATAATTTACATTTGCAATGTTATTTATGGTGTATATAAAGGTTTTACGACCATTGTTAACCCAAAATTATCCTGATACTCAGCCTCCGCGGCCGACGCCGCCGCCATCCCCTTTGACACTTTCAGCTTGGATATGAAACAAAGAGAAATACCATTGCTTTCGCGTATTTACCTCTCGCTTAAATGTCTCCATCACGTGGAATCCTTTGTTGGCTAGGAATTCCTTTTCACCGGTGGGTAGTGAGCAGTGCTCGCTATCGCGCAGTTGTCTATTGAGGACACGCGAATACTTTTCAGTCCATAAAGGTGCATACACTTCGAACTGGAGGGCAAACGCTTCAGCTGACTTTATGGTCCCCGACACCGAGCACTGAATGGCTGCGTGAAGTCTTTGTATTTCACCGTTTTCTGAAAGACAAGAAAGAATGCACCAACCATTATCATCATTGAGTCATGCAGTTCCGCAAGTAGTATCTCTTCTCCAGCGAGAAGTACACAATTACCTATGGTACTACATAGATACAGTGACAGAGGGAGCGAGTTTGATGTATTACCTTATGTTGTGTATCCATACATTTCTTACCTGATTGGGCCGGGGTTGCTGTTCCATGAGTTGTTGTTTGGTTCCCATTGCCCTGTGACGGCGTTGCTGTGTTGGGGAAAACTCGTGGTATTCCGTCGCATGCCAGCTTTATGTCACTCAGCAGTTGCTGCACCATTCCCTGAAAATTGTTTGCCACATTTGAGTCGAACGTTGGCTCAAAGTTGATTTTAGCCCCGTGCAGTAGATGTAACTTTACCTCAAAGAGAGGTGCTTTTGTGGTTGTCAGTGGCACTGCTGGCAAGTAGTCTACTACTGCTGTGGGTGTCGGAACTTCCGATGCTTGCGAGTTCTGTATCGACTTAAGTATGCGGGGTAGAAAGTGTTTGGTAGTTGATGCGGCCCTAGTCCCTGTTAATGCCTTCGTTTCCCCTGTCCTCTCTCCTGTGGTGGCTCTGACTGTTGGATTTGGTATTTGCATTGCTGTGATAGCTCGAATAGGGCATATCCCATTCTCTGGTGTTGTTGTTTCCGCCGTTGTGGTTGCTGTCATTTCATTGAGCAAATACTCCAAACTGAGTGCGACGAGGCGTATGAGCGATGCGGTGTTACACATACGTACCATATGCACATGTTGAGGCACAAGTATAGCGCGTTGTTGTGCATGTTGCATGCAATTGTAAAAACAACCACAGAATGTTACTTGTATCATTGTATTGTATCATTTCTGGCTGTACGCTTGTCATCGTCTCTCGTCAAATGAGGTGCAATGATAGGACTACATACTAGAGTGATATGACGAGTGCCAGTTAGCAGCGGAATAGTGTTCAATTGCGATTGTCAGTGCTTCGGTATTTAGATGCCTGCTTTGGTGGAATTAAATTGTTGTTGGCACACGGTTATGGTAAATCATCAGTGAAAATTACACTGCACGAAGTGTGGAGACACACAGTAGGGTGAATAATGTGACTTACTCGATTTGAAAGGGGTTAAATTATAGGCTTTGTTCTAGGTTGTCGTATTTAGTTGCTTTAAGTGAGAAATATTAAACTTGACAACTGCAAGTGCGAGCCATGTGCTCTGGATTGAAAGGCATTTTAAGAAATTTGTGTGTAATGTGAAAACATACAATTTTTCTTATAAGGACTCAAACAAATCGATAAAGCAATTTCGTCTCTTTTTCGCTTCAATCAGAGCACAAAATTTCAAATTTGTCCGTTGCTCGAATCTATATTACTTTTTTGTTTTTGGAACGAAGTTCCTTATCGCACGTTGCGGGATGGGGGATAAATGAAAAATAACTAAACAACTTTTTTTAACCCTATTATGCTACAACCCAGTATTATCAACTATATTGGGTACTTTTGCTTTGGTTTGTGTCTAGACTAACATATGTTGGGAAATTTCTTGTTTAATGGGAAGTTTTCTAGGTGGAGCCTGTAACCAATACTTAGTATATATTGTAGTTTTGAACCCAATAAAAAGTAAATTTAGAAAAGCCATAGTGAAAGAAGTTTAAAAAAAGAACATTTTCTTAAATGAGTGCAATTTCTTAAAATAAGAAAATTTTCTGAAAAAAATTCCTATTCATATTCTTAAACAACGTACCTTTTCTTAAACAAAATACGTTATCTTAAAGAAGTACATTTGCTATAAAAAAAAACATTTTCTTACAAAAAGTACCTTTTCTTTAAAAACGTAATTTTTTTAATTAAGTACCTTTTCTTAAAAAATTACATTTTCTTACAACAAATTGCCTTTCTTAAAAAACTACATTTTCTTTAAAGAGTAGCTTTTTTGTGAAACAAAATAACTTTTCTTTGAAAAAGGACCAATTCTAAAAAAAATCCCCATTTCTTAAAAAACACCTTTTCTTCACCTTTTCGTCTTTAAACAAAACATCTTCTTACAAAAATTCCTTTTCTTAAAAGTACATTTTCTAAAAAATAAAATAATACCTTTTCTTTTCTTAAGATAAGTAGACTTTCTGGAAATAAGTACACTTTCTTAAAAAGATAACTTTTTCCTGTTCTTAAAAAAGTACTTCTTTGTAACAAAAAATCGTACTCTTATGGCTTTTTCTAACAGAAAGTACTTCTTCTTAAAAATATTATATTTTCTTAAAAAAACATATGCTTTTTACAAAACTAGTACCTCTCTTTAAAAAAAAATTACAGCAGACAGTTGTCCGAGGCCTTCGGCCATGGACTGTCCCTGCAGGCTGTGTCAGAGACACGGCCATTAAGTTTAACGTAGAATACGCCATCCGATAAGACAGAAAACATATATAACAATAAATTCATTTGCTTATATTATTTATCATTTATTGTTATATATGTTTTCTGTCTTATCGGATGGCGTATTCTACGTTAAACTTAATGGCCGTGTCTCTGACACAGCCTGCAGGGACAGTCCGTGGCCGAAGGCCTCGGACAACTGTCTGCTATAATTTTTATATTTACCAACGGCATTTGATTCAAGTCCGTCTAAAAAAAAAATATTATGTTCAATTTTTTTAAACTTAATTTAATTTATGTATTTTAATTAATATTTTTATTGAAATAAGTTCTGCGAATGTTGAGAGGGCCGCCCTAATATTAAAAAAGGTTTACCTTATCGAGTCTTCGCATTAGCATTCGAGCGTTGTGTGAAAGCTTTACGCTTTACAATTCAAAATTAATGTTACAACAGCTTTCTTGAAGCTTTCGCAAAAAAGCTTTATTACGTTAGCTTACTGTTTGTTTCACTTTGTACTAGATACATGTTGCCAAGCAACATTAGCTTGCTGTTCGTTTCACTTTTTACTAGATACATGTTCCTAAGCAATGTTGAGCAACCAAAAACACTCAACCAAACACCACACATATGTTTGAGTGTATGTGTTTAAACAATTTTCATTTGAGAAATTAAAATACTAGAAATATATCAACCAATATGAAATATATATCAAACGAAAGATAACATCTTCATTTACCTACAAAAAAAATTTTAAAAAAATTCATCTAGCCGTTTCCTCAAATTCAATGAAATAAAGATTACAATAATAAAAACCTGACATGACTCCTCATACCGTAAGGTAAGACGTATTCTACGTCAAAAATGACCATGTAGGCGTGTTGGAACAAACTAATTCATAATATATAGCGAAAGGAACTTAGTTGCAACCTGGTGTCCCCTGACACCCCATGTGATTTTTATTATTTGTCATGTAAAACACAAATTTAAACTTTAAATATATGTACGAGGCTTGCTATTTACATTTCGGACCCTGGAAATACTAGTGTTGCCAGATGCAAACTTGAACTTCCATTGGAAAGTTTGAAATTTGTTAGCATACGAGCACTATTTGTTGTATTTACAGTGTGTTGAAAAATTCATCTCGGTCAAAAAATAGAATTAACCCGTGAACATTTTTGTGCGATAATTTTTTACGAATATCGGCGGGGATTATCGAGACAAGAGTGTCTGAAGTAACTTGTGTCGACTCTTGGTGATGAAGCACCATCAAAAACCATTGTAAATCGCTGGTACCAAGAGTTCAGTCTTGGACGCCGTTCGCTCCAGTATCAATTACGTGAACGTCGGTCGTTTTGCCGCAAACCGTATTACATGTTTATTTGGCCGTGAAAACGATTTGTTTTCGTTGCATCCCACATAATCTGACGAATGCTCAAAAAAGGCTCGTGTCGATTGGAGCAAAAAAAAAATTGGAAAAAGAACCGCGGTAACACAAATGCAGTGTATAATATCGTCACAGGTGACGAATCAAGGATCTATACATATGAGCTCGAAACGAAACATTAATCGACCGTATGGGTTTTTCAGGACGAGCTAAATCTAACCAAAGTTGTTCGTGGAAGAAGCACATCGAAGCAAATGATCGTGTGTTTTTCGGAATAACTGGTCATGTAGCCACAGTGCCTTTAGTGGAATGTAGGGCGGTCTATTCTGAGTGGTATTTTGTCAACAGTGTTCGAAGAAATAGGGGAAAACAACAAAAGAAAACGATTCATTTTGCATCACGACATCAGCTGAAACAATGGGATATTTGAGCACTCAACATGTCGAATTGGTAGGTCATCTGTCGTACAGCCCTGATTTGGTATCCAATGACTTCTTTTTACTGTAAGGTCAACGTTTACCGACGCCCGAAGCAGCCGTTGAAGTTTTCAAAAATATTTTTAAAACCAATAAAACCATTTCCAACGATAAATGATTGTTTTTCTTTTATTGCTGAACCCGAAATATAAATAGCAACCCTTGTATGCATAGACTAATTATTGTACAGGGTGGAGCTCCATAATTTGATTTTTTGCACTGCAGGCTGTGGCGGCACTGTTGGTCGAAGAGACTGGAGAGTGTGCGTGGCTTATAGTGGCTAACGGGAGATTTGTATTCGTCTGCCTTTCAGTTACCATCATGCATTGAACACGTGAGGAGAGGTCATTTTGTGTTGAAGCGTATTTTCAAATGCGCACTCGATCATTGCAGTGCAGCGAGCTTTTCGCTGTTTCCCCATGCGGACGTGTTCCTGGACGGCAATCAATTGTAAATTGGGTAACTTCATAGAGAACAGCAGGGAATGTGTCATGTGTACGAAGGGGACCTGAGAGAAGGATTACTACACCACAAAACATAGAGAGAGTTAGAGCAGCAGTACTGCAATCTCCGAAATGCTCTGTTCGGAAGCAATCACTTGCTCTTGGCATTTCCAGACATTTTCTCCACTGGATTCTTCATAAACAACTAAATTTTCACCTGTATAAAATGTGCGTGGTCCAACAATTGTCAGCGCGGGACTATTTTACTATTGGACGGTTTATCTCTTTGAGGGGTGATGTGAACTGGCCGGCACGCTCACCAGGCTGAGCCCCACGCGATATTTTTCCTTGGGGTAACCTGAAGTCGAAGGTGTATATCAACGGTCCCACCATCTTGGAAGACCTAATTAACAATATTGAGGCTGAGATTGGCAGAATACCAGTCGACATGCTTGTTAGAGTTCATGAAAACTTCAGAAAACGTATGCAGCAGTGTGTGTGGATAGCGAAGGTCGACATTTGCCAGATACACTATTTAAAACCATGTAATTTAAACTGTTCAATATAATTAAAATATAAAATAAACTTTTCTAAAGTTCATAATTTTTTTATTTCATTCGCAAATAAGCAAATTACCGCGCTCCACCCGTAATAGACTTAACATTTCTCTCAGAAAATTTCTGGCATTTGGCCTGGTGCGATATGAATGTTGAATGTTGAAAATAATTGCTCTACTAATACCAGATGGAGGCAATGGTTCAAAATAACCAACAAAATTACAACAACGATATTTCGTTTTGTGTGTTAAAATTAAAAAAGTGCTTGAAAAACGGGTTGATTTTGTTTGTCGTCGGTCGTGCAATGGTTGGTGTGCGTAGCACTTTACAGTTATTTCGACGACGATCACATCTCTTAGTGGCAGCGACACTGTAGAGTAATTTTCATGCTAAATAATAATCCGAACGAAACCGGTGTAAAACTGTGGGTCGCAATCAGTAAGTGTACAAATAGGCAGCGCACAAATCACTGATTGTGGGAAGCTTTCCCTTGTACCTCGATGGGATTTAATGTAATTTTTATTTTGTTTTATATTTTGGGTTTCCTTTCCATGCGCCAGTTTAAAACTTACCGACCAAGCTCAAGTGCATGAAAGGTATGTATGGATATGTAAACATCAAGAGACACTAAACTCATACAGATATATTTCCTACTACCCAGTAAACATTTTAATCCGAATTTGGTCAGAAATCGTTAAAAAACTCTGCACAAGTATCCGATTCTGATGCCGATTTCCATCAGAGAACGTACCGAAAATTGTATGGGCGGTTGACAACAACTCGGACCTGCTTGTCTGGAGAAATTCGGAAGTATTTTCAGAGTCGTCTGACAGATTTCTGCCCGAATTCAGATAAAAATTACAAAGAAATACTGAAGGACTTTTCGACGTATCTCAAAAAAGTCTGATCAAAAAACAGAAAATGGTCAGACTTCTCTTACCGTTTCGAACCCTTGGTACGAATATTCGTACGAATGTCGGACAAAAGTCTGAAAACTTTAAAACTTTTTCCGCGACGTGTTTACCACACAACTGCTGACAATAACTGAGAAAAATATCAAAAAACAAACAAAAGAATGTACAAAAGACAAAAAATCAATTCCCCGAAAATGTACAGTATGAAAATAAAAAACCAAAACAAAAATTATCTTTAGAGAATGTGCAGAATGCTCGCATATTTCTCGTCTAAAAGATAGGGAAATGGCAGAAACGGCTGACAAAAAATTTGAAGAAATTTTGTTAAATTTCTGAAGAAAATTTGGATGATTCGGTTAATTGTCTGATCAAACTTCAGATAATTTGGAAAAAATCTCTGATTTCAGAAACTTCGGAAAGAATTGTTGGCTGGGTAGTTACAAACCACCAACATTACGAAACCCATTTTCATATTTGTATAATTAAGGCTGAAGCCTGCTCTGCATCCAAAAATGTGCAATGAATGGAAATGGAATGAAAAATCCCTGAAGTCCGAATATGATTTCTTAAAAATGAAGTAGTGCTTTATATGCATTCATGATCCTAATGACTTGTGTTACAATTTCAGAAAGAATGGCTAAACCTGATCTTCATGGCTTGGCGGACCTGATCATAGATCATTTGGTCAATGAATTCCAAGTACTGATTGAATTTGTTACGCTGCTCCTCGGGAAAATGAATCAAAAACTAAAAAAAAATATGTGCCAATGAATAGAATTTCTGGAACACATGTACAATATACTATGTACCTCATGAATGGTGGTGTCATCTTGAATGTCTGCTGCTAAAACTGTATCATAGTTAAAAAATAAACAGAAATTTTGAGCGAGATATCGATTAAGCAGCGACTTTGTTTCTGCGCATTGGAGAAGACGTGTCCGTAACCGTTGCTGCTGGTGTCGTATCTCAAGTAGATTTTTGCCATAAATAGAGCGCTGATGCAGTGGTTCGAGACTCCAACGACGTATGCTGTCCAAAATAAGCTGCACATTTTTGCGCGCCTCATCTAGGTGGCGGTATAATGTTTCTGCTTTTCCGTGTAGATCGTGAACAACTTGATCGTCTAGAGGTGAAAATAGAGCAGATAAATTTAAATGGAATGCAGACAGAATTTAGTATTATCTTCAGTAAATACATATAGAAAGTTTTTATATACGTAGGTAAAAATTGAGCTTTTTAAAATTAATCAATGGTGTATAAGATGTCAGATGATTTCGCTGGCTTCTGATGCCAGTTAATTTTCAATTTCAGAGAATTTTTGGACAATAAAAACAAATCAAATTCAAACGTTCAAACTTTATTATCAAAATGGGTGTTCTCTTGAGGCCGTCGGTGGTGCAATGACTAGTGTGCGCGACTCTTGTACTTGAGATCCTGGGTTCGAACCCTGCTCTGACCACCTACAATTTCTTTCAGCGGCGGTCACCTCGCATAGTGACGGCGACACTATCGAGTATTTAGCCATGAAAAAACTTCTCAAAAACTGTTCGGAACCGGTGGAAAACTGTATCACAATCACGCAAGCAGAGTATTCGAGAGAAAAATACTCCGAAAAATGTATGGGCCTATAGTGCAAAACGGCGAGTATCGGCGACGCATGAATCATGAGCTGTATGAGCTTTATCCTGGCATTGACGTAGTTAAGCGGGTCAAAATAAGATAAGAATGAGATTACGCTGGCTAGGCCATGTCAGTAGAATGGATGAAGACGAACCAGTACGAAGGGTTTTCGAAACCGAACTCGAAGTAAGACGAAAAATAGGAAGACCAAGACTCCGATGGAGGGATCAGGTTGACGAATCCCTGTGTACACTTGGTATTGCCAACTGGAAAAATAATGTAAAAGATCGAACTGGTTGGCGAAATATGTTATCTTCGTTTTGTAAGGTCCCTGCCCCCCACGGGGTTGTCCGAGACCGGATAAGTAAGTAAGTAGGATAGAAAACAATATCCACGCTATGAGCATTTTCTATGTGGTCTTACACCCTGTTATTTTGAAATTTTTACAATCGAAAATAGCCGAAAGAGTTTGGCTACACATTAATAAACAATTTACATAAAAATGGTAACGAATTTACATCAAATTGATGACAAACTTACATCAAATTTATTACAACCCCTCATCTAATTGACGAAAATTTACAGCAAATTGATGTACAAAGTGCATCAGAATTGTGAAAAATTTAATTCAACTTGAAGACAAATTTACATCAAATTGATGGAAAAAATTACATCAACTTGATGTAACGTTATCGTTCAATCAACGTAATCTATTGATGAAATATGGATAAAAGGTTGATGAAATGTTCTTCATCAATTCGATGAAATGTGTCGTAGTTTGCATTCATAAGTTTGATAAAGCTTTTTCTTTCAGTGTAGACGTCATATTCCAAACATAATGTCATTGATAGGCCTATCAAATAAAATAACTTGTTGTATTTAATTTTAACTTCTACTAGGCCGTATTGGAAAATCCTTTGCCCGTACTTCACTAATTCCCTGGAAAAGAGTTATTAACTAAAAATGCTAAACATCTGTTATTCTAGGTTTTGGTGACAGTCGATATACGATTCATATGGACTTTTTAGTTAATTATGCGAGATTGAGTGAGATCATAGATCCCCGCTGTATGATCTCATAGTAGAGATCATCCTGATGGTTGATGCCAGATACCTGTAGAAAAGATGTTAAGTGGAATATCACTGTCACAGCTTAGTCCAGATCTAATGAATTTCGTAGGAGTTGTATAGATGAGTTTCGCTGCACATCTACCAGTCAGATAGTGCCAATTTGAAACGGACACCATTATTGAGACCTTGGGACTAGGTAGAGACATAAGGTTAATGTTCAGAAATTCACATATCCCTCTAAACCAGGATGTCACTTCATCCAAAAGGCCCTTTCCGCTAGGAGAATATAATATTCCTGAAAAAATATAGTTTTAGCTGTGCTGTAATCGGTATATAGAGGAATGTTCTGAACAGCATTCACAACTATTCCATGCCCGACTCCGATGGTGTGTCATTGTGATAATAGCCTTAACCTATAACCACACTACAAACTCTATATAACATTACTGGTCGCACTGTTTAGATCATTCAACAATTCGTTGGACTTTGTCGCCCTTATTAGATTTGTGTCGCACTCGTTCACTAGTTCTCGAGCTCGTTCATTTATGGTGCCTGAACATAACAATCATGAACATACTCGCCATATCGAACATGAGGACTATGTTCCTGATGTCTGGTCACCCTAAATGAACTATATAGTTTATGAACTACCCAACTTTAGCACATACATATATCTATGTTGGACCTGAAACTAAATTGCTGTTCAAATAATGTCCTGCTGTCTTACACCCATTACAAGCTTAAGATTCGCTCAAAGACGAGGCCACGACCGCGAGTTTACTGCCAGGGCATATGCATCCGGACATCTGACCACAATTTCTAAAGTGCACGGAAGAATATCTCTTAGACTATCGCGTGTACCGTGTAGCCAACAATATGCCCTTGAGGTGGCCTGTCACCAATGATAGGTTATATCACGGATTTGAGCTCAGGAATTGTTTCTGGTTTATTCGCATAAACACGACATTTCACAAAACCCCAAAGAAAGAATTCGCACGGGGTTAAATCTCATGATCTTGGTGGCCAGTTGACATCTGAATTTCTTGAGATCATTTATTTTGGCGATTTTTCGAAAAAAAATTATTCCATACGAGTTGCACTATTTTATGAAAACCCTTTAGAAACCAGAAAAAATTGGTTATTTTTTCGATTGGATGCTCCGTTTCCGAGATATAAACATGAGGGCGTCTTAGCGATTTTTTGTATGAAAAATTTTATTTTTAGCGATTTTTTTTAAAAAAGTGATGCCATATTGGAGACACCCATTGGTGAAAGTCTCCTTTGGAGGTAAATTTTTTAATATTTTTTCGATTGGACGCACCGTTTTTGAGTTATAGCCACTTTCTATTTTAGCGATTTTTTTATTTTGGCGATTTTTCGGAAAAAAAAATTCTTCCATACGAATTGGAACACTTTATGAAAACCCACAAAAATTGGTTATTTTTCAATTGGACGCTAGGTTTCCGAGATATAGAAATTTTTTCAAATTTTTTCATATTATCGAACAAAAATGGGGATGAGTTAGTGTTACTCTGGGTAACCCATTGCCCACTGTCGTGGGGAGTTACCCAGTATTTTCCCCAGTGCCCTGAGGGTAATGGGTAATCGTGATGGGTAATTCCCCATTTTCGTTGGTAGCTACCCATTATGTTCCCCATACCCTGCGGGTAATGGGTAAACAATCGCTACTCATTGCCCACGACGATGTGTATGGGTTACTCATGGGGGGGGGGGGGGGGGTAAATACGAACTCTGGATTAAACATATGTGACAACTGCCAAATTTAAGAGTTGCCACTTGCACTAAAAAAAATTACACTAAATTTGAAAAGTACAATCTTATGGAGATACCCTATTGTTGGAACTTCGTTTCTCGAGAGCGTGTGCAGCATAGCTCGAAATAACACCTGTTTGCAAGCAAAATTCTCCGTTTGATTTCTAGGCTAACGTTATTGCTTCTGTTCACGGCAGAGCCGAGGTAAATAAATTCGCCGACTATTTCGAAATTCGGGTCCAATCGGGTGTATGTTCTACTTGTCGAAACCATTAACTTTGTCTTGGCCACACTCACTTTTGCTGATTCCTTCTCAATTCTCGACAATACTGCAGTAACTTATCGCAGAATTCGCTCGATGATGTCTAAATCGCGAGCATCATGCGACTTTTGCTGTTGATAGTTTCATTCTTGTAGATTGCAGCTTTTCTCACGATCATATCAATTAGTATGTTGACGAGATTGCATGATACGGTGTCGCCCTGCCTGCCGAATCGTCTCGTACTAAATGGTTTGGTGAGATCTTTACCAATCTTTACTGAGGATTTCGTGTCGGTCAGTGTCATTCTATAAAGACGTGTCAGCTTAGTAGAAATACCAAGCTCCGACAGTTATCCCCGTATTGGGCTGTTGAAGGCAGCCTTGCAATCTGCAAAGAGGTGGTATGTGTCGATTTGTTTGTCGTTGGTTTTCACCAGGATTTGTCGTAATATGAATATCTGGTCGATAGGTCGATAGGCGTAATAGCCTTTTCACACTAGGCCACATCTTACATCTTCAATCAATTTTCCAAAGATGTTTACATTTCCCCATACAAATTTGACACATTGTGAGCTCAAGATCTTTGAAAAATTTTCCTATCTCATTACGTTTCACCCCACATCATTCGATAATTTTGAGTCCATCACTAAAACAAATTTGAATTTCTAGAAAAAATGACAGAAATTCAAAAAACACAAAACAAAAGATGTATTTATATCAGGTGGTAGCGCTAGAACAGCGGATATAAATGTTTTCAAATCGCTGCCTCAACTGACTGTTAAATGCATATGTATTTCTTTTTTGTACTCTTGTGAACTTGTAGTGCAATTGTTTCCAAATTTGCTTTGAATTTGGCATTGGTATGACATCAAACAGATATAAAACAGCTTTTGTCGTTGTTGTAATAACACCACCTAATATAAATACATCTTGTTAAAAAATAAACGATTGCCGAATGTTATTCTCCATTATATCGACTCCTGGGCCCCAATAGACAATACAATATACAGACAACATTTCCTAAACCATTTTAGTTCCATTTATTTTTGATCCAAAAATTTCGCTACAGCGATGTGGCATATTAATAAATGAATATTAGAAGATGACAGATGGAAGATGTAAGATGTTGCAAGTGTGAACGCATGTTCAATTTTTTCAACATCTTCCATGCGTTCCCCCAAAATGTACGCTAGAGTGAAAAGGATATAAAGCCAAACTGATAAGGTCCGATCAGGTCTGCAACAAACGGCTTTATTTCACGATAATTTGTACATATACTCTCGTATGCTAAGACTCCAACCGTCGGGCAATGCATTCGTCTAGCCAGATTTCACATATAAGCTGATGTATGCACCTTTACAACTCATAGCCGCCATCCTTAAACAGTTCAGCCTGTAGTCCATTAGGACCAGTGGCTTTATTGTTTTTAAACCGTAACATTGCAGTTCTAACCCCGCTCTGGCTAGGTGAGGGAAAATAAACAAACAAAATCCAATTCGTATGACTTGGATATATGCACAAGTCGAAACCAGTGGAAATTGGGATTTCCTTTGACAACAACAGTATAACTGGGTTTTCAAACATTCCATTGTTGAAAACAACCGAAACCCCGGTTTCTTGATGTGACTGGTTTTTCGAATACTCTAGTCACGCTGTCTTTATTTCTTCGAAATTCAAATCTTGCTTGAATTTTCGCACACCCTTTATGAGTTTACATATATTTTTTTGTGCACGAGTATTCGATACTATTCATGTACTCGATACAGTTTTTTAATGAGTACAGGGTATTGATATTTTACGGGTATCGAATCATCACTAATCGCAATGGTTAACTCTACCACATGTCCCTCAATTATCAAAAAGTCTGCTAATTTTAGGTTTTACCTCTCCCTTACATTCGACTTCTCCTTTCCTGGCTCGATTTTAGTTTATAAATATGTATGTATATACAAAGCAATGTGTGAAATTCACAAGTTCATAATACCGGAATTGTGAAAGGAATTTTGATCTAACGTTCGAATTTACCTAACCTCAACTTTGAATACAACACCACCCCAGCGACACCTGCATGTGGCAACGTTTGTAAATTGTATGTGGCAACGAATGAAGGTCGTTGATGGTGCAGCACTTACCGTAATGTCGCCACGTTAAGTCGTCGACAGCAGACTTTAAATGCTCGTCTATAGCGTTGACAGCCGGATGAATTAATTGCATTTCTATGGATGCACTCAATCCTTCCCTGATGATGTTGTAGTACTCGGCAAGTTGCATTAGTTTGATCTTGCGTTGCCAGAAAATGTCGCGTTGTGCGTACAAATCTAGAAGTGACTGTGGCAACTGATGACCATGGTGGCCTCCTGAATTGTGTGTGAAATTGTCTGGCCTGCGGGCTGGACTGTGAAGTTGTTGCAGCGCGAGCAAATATTTGGTCTCCCTTAGTAACGTGAACAATTCGATGGAAAAATTGATTTCAAGGATTTTGGTGTCACCAGCAGCAGGTGACGATGATTCACCTAACCCGGTAGTGCTGACATTGTGACAACGTGCATGACTGCTGATTGTATTGGCACATGCAACATTAGCAGCATCTACGCCAACGTTGTTGCGTTCAGGACGATGATAAGGACCATTAGCTCTGCCATGGCTCGAGTTGTGAAGCATCATCACTTTGGAATCAAGTCCTTTCGCAATGCGTTTCTCAATTGTTTGCTGCCAATTGTGCCAAATTTTCAACTGCAAATTGCTAAGCTTTGTTGTCAAAATATTGCGTCGCACAGTCAGCTTTTCAAATTGAGGACTTAACGGATTCTCGGCAACCCTTTGTGTGTGTGTGTGTGCATGTGTGTGTGTGTGTGTGTGTGTGTGGAGAAAAAGGAGAGATAAAAAGCTGTCGTCATACAAATGCACAAACGTGAATACGAGTAAATGCCACAACTACAAGACGCAATTATTCAACAACAAGAAGCTGCTGCAAATCGAATACTATTCCCTATTCCCCATTCCCCACCAACCTGATTTCTTACACTTCCCTTAACTTACAGCAATTTCAACAAAGCATTCAATTCGAACGCTGTAAAGACGTCACATCTTCTCATGTGCTGCTCCAACCACACCATGGACCCAGCCGTGGCAGGGAAGTTAGTGCGATCCAAGGGAATGGATTCCATACCTCTGTATTCAAATGCCAAGAGCACTTCACTGACAATACGTTCAATCAGCACCAATTCTCGCTCGTACACGCTAAGGATGTGTGATAAAATTACCCTTAATTCGAATTGAATGGTTTGGCGCTGCACGATGTTGGCAAACATCATCGTCAGCTGTTGGTCATGTGGTTGGCATTACATCCGCATGGAAAGACAAAAGGAAAAATGAGATGATTTTTATTATTGAGTTGAGTGGGAGTGACTGCCGGCATTACCTTCGATAGTTGTTCCCAGTTGTGGCAGTCGCCGTACGCCTGTACCAAAATGGTGGCTAACTTTTTTTCGATTACTTGCATGTGTGCGAAGAATCGGGCCTGCTCTTGCTTGAAAGTGCGCCAGCGGGTGTGTTGACGTGACGTAGACGGTAGGTTGGAGTGCGTATGGCTGACATCGATTTCCAACTTTGTCCATTCCTCAAAGAGCATTGTGAACTCAGTGTGAATCTGTTGTGACAAACAAGTCGAATATTGGATCATGATAAGAGTAGTAATTGTAGGTGTTTAACAGCATTGATGAAGACAAGTTAAACGGACACTAAGACGTTGTCACGCAAAAATATCGTAAGACGCACTAATCACTAACGCACCCGTCAGATCGCTTTATATTCAATTTGATCTGTCATAATTTGCGTATGAGTAGAGAAAATTTAATAGTATAATAGTAATCATAGATAAAGGAAATAATAGATATAGCGCGCCCATTGTCACATTTGTTCACTAGGTGCTGTCCTGTACTAGTGTCACTTTCACTGAAGTTTCCCATAATACTCATTGACGTTTATTCAAAATTGTGGGAAATTTTTGTGAAAGTAATTTAAACAATGGAAAGTGTGACAAAATGTATGTGACTTTACATAATAGTATTTGTTTCTTATATAAAAAACTATTTCAAAGCCATGAGGCCGGTGTTGGGATATCTGTACGAGAAAACCCGTAACACCGCCCAAAGATGAACATGCCGGAACGCCTTTTTAATCTTAAAACTTCCCCGCGCCGAAACTGTATCAACTTCTGTGGTCGCAGATGTCAAAACCGTTAGAGTGTCTGAGGACTCTCAGCAAGGAATGGTAGCTGAACCGGAGGAAGAACCAATTTATTAGGACTTAGTCGGTGTTGTCATGGATTTACAATTCGATTGCCATGAGATATTCTACGTTAAGTAACGTGTTGTATTCTTGTTTCGAAGTGATATTTTTATTGAAAGTAATTGTTTCTTTTGATATGCAATTTTAGAATTTTAATGTCATATTTGCTGACTTTTTTTGGGGAACAAAAAATATCTCATTTATTGCTTTCAACGACATCTAGAAAATTATCCATTACACTAAAATTTTCCCAACACTTGTGCTTCATCTATTTGTTTACTTTATCTATGTTATCATCCATAGATAAAGGAAATAAATAGATATCGCACTGGCGTTGTCAAGTACTGCCACTAGGTGCTGTGTTGTCGTTTTGTAACTTTCATTGACTTTTCTCATAACATTCACTGACGTTTATTCAACAGTGTGGGACATTTTTTCAATACAAAAATAGAATCATTTTCCAGGTTGTGCTATCTGAACAACTAATTTAGTTTTTTTCATGTCGTTGTGTTCCCCACTTTCTAATTCAAATGCATTTTGGTTATGGGCTTTTTTGGTGTACTGTTATTGTTGGTATTCGTTTGTGTTGACTTGTACAGCATCGGCCCACTAAACAAAACAAATGTTGCCTACAACACCTACTTGTATCACCTGTTCTAAATACATCTTGCAAGGTATATTTTATTTGGGATCAAATGTTATAATTATTGCTTTCAACTCCATCTTGAAAATATCCCATTGAACAAGAAATTTCCCACGGCATGTGCAATATCTAGTTAATTCCTTTATCTATGTTATCAACTATATTGCCTAGTTTTGCTTAGGTTTGTGTCTAGACTAACATATGTTGGGAAATTTCTTGTTTAATGGGAAGTTTTGTAGGTGGAGTCTGTAACCAATATTTAGTATATATTGTTGTTTTGAACCCAATAAAAAGTAAATTTAGAAAAACTAAAGTGAAAGAAGTTTAAAAAAAGAAAATTTTCTTAAATAAATGCCTTTTTTTAAAAACGTAAATTTTCTCAAAAAAAATAAAAAATACCTATTCATATTCTTAAACTAAGTATCTACCTTTTATTAAAAAAAAACCTTATCTTAAAGAGTACATTTGCTTAAAAAAAGTAAATTTTCTTACAAAAAGTACCTTTTCATTAAAAAAGTATTTTTTTTAAAATAAGTACCTTTTCTTAAAAAAGTAAATTTTGTTACAACAAATTGTCTTTTCTTGAAAGTGAACCCCCCGTTTTTTTTTTTATTTATGTAAAAAAAATTAAAAAATGATGTCAAAAAGGGGGAGACAAATATTTGATATAACTATTCTATTCTATCTTATTTTGTTTAATGTTTCATGGAATATGTTTATCTGTGTATCGTATATTCATTCTGAAATTAATCAAATCGACGGATAAAACAAACCCAATTTTTTTCTATTGTGGCCGATTTTTCTGGGGTGCAATTTCTATTCTTTAAAATTGCATTTCAAGAAAATACACCCCAAAGAGTCAATGAAATCTGGCCCCAAATTTTATCAGTATACAAAAAATAATTATTTTGGGGTCCTCTTGCGCTTATTGGGGCCTTATTTTTATTGAAAACAAAAAAAATTAAAGCTGCCCCCACTAAAATATTAGGGGTCGTGCTACACAATTTTTTGGGGCCCTTCATCATTGCTTGGGAGGCTATTTCATTTTGAAATTTGGGATCCACGTTCAAAATGAAAACAAACCCTAAATTTGGGGCGCATCTTCATTTTACAATTGGGGTGTTATTTCCTGGGGCCCGTCTTCCGGCCGCCGAAAATTGGTCCAACAAATGAATATGGATCGGCATTCTCGTTTATTATCATAATTTGTACCAAAAAGTACATGCAATCTACACAAAGTACATAGCTTGCCCAAGAAAGTACATAAACTGTTACAGAAGGTACATAAAGTGGATCAGAAACGTATATAAAGTGTAAAATAAATTACATAAACTGGAACAAAATGCACATATATAGTAGTACCAAAAAGTACATAATATCTACCAAGTAGTACATAATGTGTGCTAAAAAGTACACAAAGCGTACTTAAGTGTGTGCCACAAAGTATGTAAAGTGTACCAGGGACCAAAGGACCTAATATGCACTAAAGAGTACATAGTGTGTCATTTGCCAAAGATACCATACCATTTACCAAAAAAGTAGATACCATTTACCAAAAAACTACATGAAATGTGCGAAAATGTAACGAAGTACTTTTATGAATTTTTTTGGTACACTATGTACTTTTGGTACATTTTATGTACTTTTTTGGTTTACTATCCACAGTGAGTATAAAACTATAAAGCGCACAGCTCACTGGTTGTGAGAAGCTCTCCCCAATTCCTTCATGGGATGTAATGGGAAACCATTTATTGTTTATCCACTTTTTGTACACTTTTTGGTACTCTATGCCTACTTTTTGTAGTGCAAAATATACTATGCATACTTGCTATACAGGTTGATTCAGTCACGACTGGACAAATTTCACCAGCGTATTCCTTGGCTCATTTAATGAAAATAATAATAAATTTTTTTTCTTGTACACTAACGTCCATACCAATACTGATGAACGGGTAGTGGACAAAATGCTCTCGTCGTCGAAGCAAAACAAAAAAGCAATTGTTTACAAACTGCGACCGCGACGACCACCCTTTCTGTGTGTGGAATCGGAAGGATTCTTCGATGCGGCCAATCTTCAGGGATGAACGAGCCAAAGCACGAAGAGCAGATTGGGCACCGAGTCCCCCGAAAATGGAAGAGGGCGAAATGGCAGTGGTTTGAAGATTTTCGGATTGGTGGTAGGAGGGTACTAGGGTAAAATTGCTAAGTTCTGAACCAGTGGTCGGATTTTTTTATTTTTGGGCTTGTTGGAAAAGCCTTTAAGACACCTCTGGGCTTCGTTTAGGGTATTTTGGAAATGTAAGAGGAAGGAATATTTTTTAAGAGAAACAAAATGTAAGTTATCTGCCATCTGAATGAGAAAATTGAGGTTATGTGCACGTTCTTAAGTTTTTTTCAATATTTTTTGAAAGCTCCGTATCTCGGCGATTTCACTTTTTTAAGTTTTTTTAAATAATTTTTTAATAAACAAAAATTAAAAAAAAGTACACATGTACTGTTTTTAGTACACTTTATGTACTTTTGGTACATTCTATTTATTGTTTAGTACGCTTTAGTATACTTTTATTTAATCTATGAACATTTTGCTACAACTTATCTGCTTGTTGCCACTTTTTATGTACTTTTTGGTACATATTTGTACATGTTGTTAACTTTTTGGTACTATTTGCTAAATTTGTTTTACATTGTACTCTTCGCCAAATTTTCCATTTATTTTTTGTACATGTTCTGTACTAGTTTCAAGATATTTATCTTTTTCACTCTAAGGAGTTTAGGGCGAGTGCGAGCAGTGAGTTTTTGTGCAACCCACGTGAACACGGTCGGGAGCGAATAGATTTTACAGGAACCAAACTAATCAAGAGTTATTTTACTGCTCATTTTTCGCATCTACTCAAGAGCGCGTGCGTTTAAAATTTAAATTTCGAAGCACTCGAGCGCGTGCGCGTTCTCGTGCGTTTAAATACAACTAACTCCTTATGAATTTGCGTGCGGAAATATATGACTCGAATGTATTTTGTTCTAAACAATTTTGCTGGGTATTTGATTTATTTTTGAAAACCATTAATTACCTGCCGCGTTCTTTCTGTGAGCAATTTGCCCATACACCCTCCGATTTCCAGCTTGTCGAGGCTCTGGAAGACAACAGCAGCCTCGAAAACGGCTTGTACTTCAAAGAGTTGAGCCAAAAAATCGTCCAGGGCATAACCGAAAACGTCTTCATTTGAAAAACGCCACAACTGGTGCATCTCTAATGCTAATGATAACGTCGGAGTATCCTCAATAATTCCAGTCGCAGCAGGCACCTTCGTTAAAGCTGGCAATATTGTTTGGTTACTGGAGTATTTGCTTTTGTAATGCAACATCTTAGACCTACAGTGGAGAAAAGGGTCTGTGGGCTGGTCTTCCCCGTAATTAATGCAACTTACTTGAACATTTCCAAAACAGCTACAGTTCTCGTTATCTTTGACAGGCCTTCATCTGCATCGGTCTGAAAGAGTGTGGCCATTTCCAGATCCTCGTTGGCGCGACGAATCATAAGATTGCATATACAACGCAACAGCACTGTCATCCGAGATGTTGAACGGTAATGTCGCGAGTTCGACCATATTAAATGGACCACGTGCACCAAGGGGACAATCAGCTCCTGGCCGTTGGCAAAACTAACAGCATTGAAGGCGGCTGTATGCCTTAACAAAGGCTGCAGCCACAGTGAGACGTCTTGAGCTTCATGCCAAGCGCACACCACACTCTTCAATATATTCGCAAATGAGCGATGATACGGTGAATCACTTGCCTCCAAGATGGAAGCCACGCACTTGTGTGATTGTGATCTCAGTTGATCGTAGACATTTTCAAGATTACGCTGGCGGTTAATCCAGAAATTTACTTCTTGCATTGGCATGCTCACAACCACTAGCCGACTTGGAGCTCTGCCCTTTTGGGTGTTTGATACACAAGCCGATTTTTCATTGATGATTTCATGAACCTGTGTTGTCCAGTTGATTACCATTTCTTCCAGTTGACCCCAGAACTTGTGGTCCAAAGCAGCAGTATCTTCATTGTTTCTGCAAAGTACACACAACAATGTTAAACTCTGTGACCAACTTACAACATTGTCCTTTCATTGGAAATGTATTGGTGCTGCAAGCATCCTAATTGCAACAGCCAAAGCAGCTAAGCACATAGCAGTACTACACTGTTTTGGTAACACATACATACACATTCATATATATTAGGGTGATGCTTGAAAGACCCAAAAATATTTTTTGTTTCTTTTCTCCATTTTGTTCTACGTATTAAGAGAAACTTATATTAATTTTTTGAGATTTTTTGAGACAAATTTAAAGGTCGCTACTAAAGATTTAAAAACTATAATATTTTCCCAAAAAGTGATTATTTAAAAAATGTTGTATTTATTATAAAATTATATTTTTTTACATAATAAAAACTAAAACAAGGTTTTAAGATCCATATAACGGGTTTTTCAACAGAGACGCTACAAAAATAAATCGATAGGGACAGCAAACGACGCCATATTTTTCCCGCTCTTTTGAAATTTCTCTTCAGTAAGGTTTGCCATTTCATCATAGAAAGATATACGAGCCAACAACGAGTCGAAATTATTAAAATTTACTACCGAAATTTGGAGTCAGTGGCCTCAACTTTAAGAGCGCTACGTCCAATTTATGGTCGTCATAATCGTCCTACCGGATCAACAATTGAGCGTCTAGTGGAAAAATTTGAATCCACAGGCACAGTACAAAATGTTACCGTGCCAGTGAGACAAAGAAGTGCCCGTTAATATGGGTGCCCATATATAAAAAAAAAGTTCACCCGGTTACCCTCTAGTTTTAGAGATTGTCATATATTTTTTAGTTCTTTACGGACGTTTAAAAAAATAGGGTAATGCAAACGAGCTACAAGAAGCGTCAAAATTGACGTCGGAGTTAAAAGTGTTCATAAAGAAATTTGTGGCCCTTGATTAAACATGAACAACGATATGCATCTTGTTTTGATCAGAAGTCAAATGCCAAAATATCACAAAAAAAACATTTCGGGGGGCCGAAGGTTGCACAGATCAAAAAAAAATGTTGTGTTCTGAAATTGTAATGCGGCAATCTTTAAAACTAGGGGGTGACCGGGTGAACTTTTTTTTTCGACCCACACTAGTGCCCGTAGTGTCGAGAATATTGCTGCCGCTGAGGCTTCAGTTCAAGAAAGCCCAAATGTGTCTCTCACATGTCGTTCTCAAGCGTTGGGCATCTCTGTGACGTCGTTGTGCCGAATTTTGCGAAAAGATCTTGGCCTACATCCTTACAAGATCAAATTGACGCAAGAACTGAAGCCGCTTGACCACCATAAGCGTCGTCTGTTCGTGAATTGGGCTGAGCAACAACTTGAAAATGATTCGGATTTTCATCGGAAAATCATCTTCAGCGATGAGGCTCATTTCTGGCTGAATGGCTTCGTCAATAAGCAAAATATGCGTTATTGGTCAGACAGCAATCCACACTTAATCCATGAGTCATCATTGCATCCCGAAAAAATTACGGTTTATGAGCCGTCGGCGTCATTGGGCCGTACTTTTTCCGTGATGATCAAGACCGGCACATTACTGTGAATGCGAATCGCTACCGTTCAATGATAATCGAATATTTTTGGCCCCAATTGGATAATATGGACTTGGAGGACATGTGGTTCCAACAGGACAGTGCCACAAGCCACACAGCGAATGCCACAATCAATTTGTTGGAAACCAAGTTTGGCGAACGTGTTATCTCACGAAATGGCCCAGTCGATTGGCCGCCTCGGTCGTGCGATTTGACGCCGTTAGATTATTTCCTGTGGGGCTACGTCAAGTCTATGGTCTATGTCAACAAGCCAGCGACGATTGATGAACTTCGTACAAATATCGAACGTGAAATTGCAGCAGTATCGGCCGATTTATGATTGAAAACCGTCGAAAATTGGGTTCAGCGTCTGGACTTCTGCAAGCGTGCCCGTGGTGGCCATGCAAAAAAAATCGAGTTCCATACATAATGGCATCGAACGTACTTTCACAGGAATAAAGAATTTCATTGGTATCTAAAACCGGTTTTGTTTTATTTAAAAAAAACTTTTGTAGCGCTCTTATTGAAAACCCCGTTATATGATACAAAATTAGCTTTGGGTAATATATTTATGTGTTACAATTTACTTTCGGGATGTGAACAAACAAGAGGAAAATTAGACAAAAAACACAGATTTTTACAAAATTTCTTTAAAAAAAGAACGGGAACTTTTGTCTGAAGGACTTCGCAAGAAGCTAAAATTACTGCTTCTGTTCTTCATCTAGGGTCAGTATTTTGTTGTACTCCTCTCTCTCCTGTATCATTGACTACCTTACATTTTGTTACTTTCTCCTTACTTTGAATATATTCCTTGTCTTTGATCCAGTATTTAACTTTTTTCTTGAGGAAATCGGAGCTTAATCCGGTAATAGAAAAGAAACGTTTGGTGCTACTAGTGACAAAAACTTCTAGATTTTTATTACCAATGTTTTCAATGTCTACATTAATTATTTTCGGGCAAAAATCAGCTCCTTCTTTCTTTAGAGCTTCCACCATTTTCTTCTTAGTTTCATTTCCCACTTTGTCATCAAAAAATGATGAAGCGATAAGTTCCTCTGACACATACCATAAATGGCCACATACTTTATTTATTGCTTTTCTTGCTATGACAGGGTTTACATCCTCATACTTCTTTAAATCTTTGAGGAGTTCTAAGTCGTTTCTTGGGACTGAACAAGCGGATGGAGCTGGGAACCAATACTTAATGTAGATTAAGCCTGTAAAAATACAGATTTCTCGCAAACCTTTTTCCTCATGTTTTGTCAATCTGAATTGTTCTCGAAACAAGAATATTTTCAGAGAGTAGATATACTTTGCCATCCAACTTGCTCGGTGAAAACCTGCAGGCTTTTTAAATGACACGCCATTTTCTAGTTCTCCTTCCAAAAATACAATGCTTAGTTGCAAGAGTTCCTTGTAATCATCTCTGGGCTGATATTCTGTCAGTTGTTTCTTAGCAAAATCGATTATTTCATCTTTCACATTTTGGAGCTTTTCAATAGATTCTTCATTTCTAACGTCGTATACTCTTCTTTATTGATTAATTGCCAGTTTTCTTTTGAATCTTTTGAAATCTTTTGAAATATAAAAAATCTTTTGAATAATAAATGATCTGGTCCAGACGAAGTCCCAATTTTATTTTGAACAACTGATTCCATCATAATTTCCATAATGTGATGCCTACATGCTAGCCAGAGCATTTCCATATCCATTTTCTGCTCAAGTAGAATACAAGCCCCTTTTCGAGACCCGGTATTAGATGCGGTTGTGTCGAAACTCACACTCATTATCATTATTGAGTAAACCCCATGAAAGGAGGCATTCATAAACTGCTGATGCAATATTTTCATCTTCACCAGACTTAAGTTTTGGAATGCAGAGTAGCTGATCCACCCCTTCACCAGAAACTAAAGCTAGAAGTCGGCCAATAACTTCATGGCCTGTGATATCTTCTAACATTTTTCCGTCCCAGTGCACAGTTAATGGAACATCAGTGTCAAAATCTTTTTTTTTATGTTTTCAGCTATTTTTTGTCTACACTCAAGTCGCTGACGGCGTATGGAAGAAAAGTTTTAATTATATTCAGCAGGATCACAGCCAAGGCGATTCAAAGTCGATGTGAGATCAAGAGCTGCTTTGCGATCGCTTATGTTTGCAACATCCAGGCTCGTAGTTAGTTTTTCATTAAGTAGTTTTTTTTCTACCTCTTTTCTTCACACCTTCATTTTGTTTTTCACCTGCTGATGACGTTGAAGGGCCATAAAAATCATTGTCTTCGCCATGAAGGGATTCATCGTCGGATGATGAGGTAAACATATTTGATTTGCCTTAAACAATTCGATTCTAGCCCTTTTAAGTTCTTTTTCTTGCTCCTATTTTTGACAGTTTTTTGCCAACACTACCCATTTTACCTGGACGTCCTTTCGCACGCTGTGCCAGCAAAAAATCCCTATCTTCTTGAATGTGGTTTGACTGTGTACTCTTCACACTTGTACATTCTTGGTAACTGATACTTAAAGATTACTCTTAATGGACATTCTGTCATATTCGACTTTTACACGATGCCATTTGTCTTGCACGGCATTATGAGTTTGTTGATAGGGGGTGTAGAGAAGCAAGAATAGAGAAAGGTGTAGGAAGGTGTAGAGTTTGTTGATAGGGGGTGTAGAGAAGCAAGAATGGAGAAATGCCTCCATTCTTGCTTCTCTACACCCCCTGTCTACAAATTAAAAATGCCGTGCAAGACAAATGGCATCGTGTAAAAGTCGAAATTCTCTGGCACACACCTGCACTGATCATAGACAGCCACTACGACTACACTGACAAGCAGTGACAGGCTCCTCAAATTGGTGGGAGTTGGTCCAGAGTGGACGGAGGGGTTATGTGGTTAGATTGGAGTCTTCCTGGCATAAAAATAAAGTGTTAAGTGAGATAAGGTTTTTTTTTTATAATATTAAAAATTACTAATGACAATTATATTGAAATTTAAAATTTTATATTAAATTTAAAGCCTGGTAGCGAGCTACCCCTAAAACTTTATGAAATCCAACAAAATGTTAGTTAACTGCATTTTACATATGAGAGATCAAAATAGGAGGGTGAACCGTTAAATTTGTTAACTTTCGTTTTAAGCATCACCCTAATATATATGTATGTATGCATGTGTTGTTGCGGCAAAACTCTCGGCGGCATCTAGGACGAGCAGTTCCGTAATTAGCTGTTAGAAGTTGAAAAGTGCATTTCTGAATCAAAACTTTAAGGACGCTCTAATGAGCATTTATTTTACACATTTCGCGAATTACTTCCAAACACTTTATGGAGCAAAGAGTAAAGTTTCCAGTCGATGAGTTAGTTGCCTCGCTTCTGTTTGTGCTTCGTAATGGGAAGTGTATGTATGTGGTGGTGAGCGAACTACTCGCAGACAAACATTTACTGAGGGGTGGGAGTCGGTGTTCCCCATTTTTAAAGAATTCAACTGTATAAATCCCTAGATTGTAACTAAAAAAGGAAAATTGCTACATTAAAATTTGAACCTACAATTCTTAATATTTAATTTGGTGGCTGTCATTTCTAAACTGTCGCCTTCACATCAATGTTGCTTGGCTTGTCACTTGCTGTTGTTTCTAGCAACTACGATAACATTAGGAAATGAGTTTTTAAAGTAGCGTGACACTGCTTTTTTATAAGCGATGTTCCAACTAATCATGGCAGGACAACATTTTAGATGTTGTACATATAAACTGTTTTCAGCCAAAAACTTATTTTGTATTGGATCCTAGAGAATTTTTGCTGTTGAGATGAATGTGATTGAAGAATCGATATCATCACAATCACAAGGATTTTGGTTTGTGGGCGTACAACATCCAAGTGGAACAAGAACTGAAGCCGCAGGAGCATCATCTGCATCGCGAGTTTAATGAGTGGATGCTTTAACAATTAGTCCACTGTTTTAGCGTAACAACTTGACTCGAACGCTGGGTCAATGTAAATACATACTTGGAGTGACAGTAATCCACAATATATCAAATATGGAAAAATTTATTTTTTGACGTAGAATACGTCTTACCTTACGGTATGAGGAGTCATGTCAGGTTTTTATTGTTGTAATCTTTATTTCATTGAATTTGAGGAAACGGCTAGATGAATTTTTTTAAAATTTTTTTTGTAGGTAAATGAAGATGTTCTCTTTCGTTTGATATACATTTCATATTGGTTGATATATTTCTAGTATTTTAATTTCTCAAATGAAAATTATTTAAACACATACACTCAAACATATGTGTGGTGTTTGGTTGCTCAACATTGCTTAGGAACATGTATCTAGTAAAAAGTGAAACGAACAGCAAGCTAATGTTGCTTCGCAACATGTATCTAGTAAAAAGTGAAACAAACAGTAACCTAACGTAATAAAGCTTTTTTGCGAAAGCTTCAATAAAGCTGTTGTTACATTAATTTTGAATTGTAAAGCGTAAAGCTTTCACACAACGCTCGAATGCTAATGCGAAGACTCGATAAGGTAAACCTTTTTTAATATTAGGGCGGCCCTCTTAACATTCGCAGAACTTATTTCAATAAAAATATTAATTAAAATACATAAATTAAATTAAGTTTAAAAAAATTGAACATAATATTTTTTTTTTAAACGGACTTGAATCAAATGCCGTTGGTAAATATAAAAATTACAGCAGACAGTTGTCCGAGGCCTTCGGCCACGGACTGTCCCTGCAGGCTGTGTCAGAGACACGGCCATTTAACGTAGAATACGCCATCCGATAAGACAGAAAACATATATAACAATAAATGATAAATAATATAAGCAAATGAATTTATTGTTATATATGTTTTCTGTCTTATCGGATGGCGTATTCTACGTTAAACTTAATGGCCGTGTCTCTGACACAGCCTGCAGGGACAGTCCGTGGTTGAAGGCCTCGGACAACTGTCTGCTGTAATTTCTGTTGATGTCTTTGGGTTGACGGCAACATTGTATATCTACGTTAATTCATACGTTAAACGGGTAAATTATTTCACGAATAAACGATCTAATGAACAACAAGACCATTGTCAATGTGGGAGAAGTCTAGGCTGGTGCCAAACTACATGTTAACAGTTCCATGCAAGAGCTCACTCATGGACACCAGCATCCACTAGAAGCAAAGAGAATCAGTCATTCGTCTAATAGTAAAGGCCAGTTGCCGTGCCCTTCCATCTACCAATTGGAAGGTTGGAATGTTGGATGATGCTGACGGACTTCGGCGACAAGTCATGTTCGTCATCTACACCGAATACGACGGCCGATCAATAAGTCCGTGACTTTTTGAATGAAACACAGTATTTTTTGCAAAAAAATTATTTATTTTTCAACATAATCTCCTTTTAGCTCAATACACTTAGTCCAACGTTTCACCAATTTTTGTATCCCTACCAAAAAATAGGATTTTTTCGAGATCCATAAAATAGGCATTTGTTTGCCATTAAGACTACACTACAAGACTACAAGCAAACGCGGCACCCATCTTGCAGACAGCTTTCTTAAACCTAACTGATCATTTAAAATCGAAACCACACTGCCATATAAAATGCCTATGGCATCAACAATCTCACGCACTTTTACTCTTCGATCGGCCAATACCATATCGTGGATTTTTTCGAAATTTTCGGGGGTATTGACATCAATGGGCCGTCCAGAACGTTGAGCGTCATTTGTACTTATGCGACCACAACGAAAGTCAGTTAACCACCTTTTTACCATTGAAATCGATGGTGCAGAGCCCCCATAATAGTTATGAAGCTTTTCCTTGGTTTTATTGGCGGTTTTTTCGCAAAAAATAATGTTTTAATGAGAACTCGAAAATCACTTTTTTCCATTTTAAAAAAATGTACGAGATTGTATGTTTTGAACAGCTGTTAAACGCAAAGTAAATGACGGAACTTGCTCAAAATTTGACAGTAGTCTATTAACAGGTGGCGCTTTATGTTGCATTCCACATAACTACGAGGGAAGTTCGAAAAGTCACGGACTAATTGATGCGCCTCATAACTACCTAAACAAAATAGTTTCCCATTACATCTCATGAATGAATTGGGATAAGCTTCTGACAACCAGTGAGCTGTGCGCTTTCTAGTTTTATACACACTGATTGGACCTACAGTTTTAGCTCACTATACGAGGTGACCGCCACCGAAAAAAGTTTAAGGTGGTTAGAGATTAGGGACTACCTTACCTGCTCCACTGGATATGGAGCATGAGGGTGTGCTCCTTTCTACATGCAAGCTCATGCTTATAACCAAAGCTCTCAGACATGGGAATGATAGATGGTCTGGAGGCACAAAATGCAGGATCATCATGCAAGTATGGTCATATTATGACCTCAATCGTAAGCGATATCTCTATGATAGTAGCTGTGGTGACAGGACGCAGTTTAATACGTCTAGACTTGGAATTTGAGGTCGTGATTACTGCAGTAGTTGTGGGAATGAAGAGGAGGACAAGAGCGTTGAATATGTCATATGCTACTGCCCGGCCTGTTTTGTACGTAGGACACAATATACAGGGTGGAGCGCGGTAATTTGATTTTTGCAACGCAGGCTGTGGCGGCAATGTTGGTCGAAGAGAGTGGAGAGTATGCGTGGCTTATAGTGGCTGACGGGAGATTTGTATTCGTCTGCCTTTCAGTTGCCATCATGCATTGAACACGTGAGGAGAGGTCATTTTGTGTTGAAGCGTATTTTCAAATGCGCACTCGATCATTGCAGTGCAGCGTGTTTTTCGTTTACGATTTGCTGTTTCCCCACGCGGAAGTGTTCCTGGACGGCAATCAATTGTAAATTGGGTAACTTCATTGAGATCTACAGGGAATGTGTCATGTGTACGAAGGGGACCTGAGAGGATTACTACACCACAAAACATAGAGAGAGTTAGAGCAGCAGTACTGCAATCTCCGAAATGCTCTGTTCGGAAGCAATCACTTGCTCTTGGCATTTCCAGTCATTTTCTCCACTGGATTCTTCATAAACAACTAAATTTTCACCTGTATAAAATGTGCGTGGTCCAACAATTGTCAGCGCGGGACTATTTTACTATTGGACGGCTTATCTCTTTGAGGGGTGATGTGAACTGGCCGGCACGCTCACCAGGCTGAGCCCCACGCGATATTTTCCTTTGGGGTAACCTGAAGTCGAAGGTGTATATCAACCGTCCTACCATCTTGGAAGACCAAATTAACAATATTGAGGCTGAGATTGGCAGAATACCAGTCGACATGCTTGTTAGAGTTCATGAAAACTGCAGAAAACGTATGCAGCAGTGTGTGGATAACGAAGGACGACATTTGCCAGATACACTATTTAAAACCATGTAATTTAAAAATTCCCTTACTGTTCAATATAATTAAAATATAAAATAAACTTTTCTAAGGTTCATAATTTTTTTATTTCATTCCCAAATAAGCAAATTACCGTGCTCCACCCTGTATAAGGTGGTGGATCTAATAGACATTCAGGGAGTCACGACGAATGATCTTAGGACCTTTTTGCTGAGTACTATTTGGTTCACCAGGGACGAATGTAAGTATCTTCTTCAGCCATATACTGGAATATCGGGATGAGGTGTCATACATAGGACTTAAGCACGCCTTGACCATATTACACGCTGAAAACGTTGTCTTTTTTGTTGTTGTTTGGACGCAAATATAAAGTGTTTGTAGTTTGTCTCAAATATAGTATACTTGTGTCCAAACACACCGTGTTTGCCATTTAATGTAACATGTTTGGGATACAATGATTAGTAGGTTATAATATATGTATTTGTGTCCCAAATGTGGCATTGTTTGTTGAAGACTGCTGAAAACAAAATCGTGGCAAACAATAAAGAAACGAAAAGCAGCAGATGTTTAATTCACGAAAATAATGCTTGCAAACATGTACATGGTTCCTGTAGTATGTTGTTGGGGCCGTTATTTTTCAGCATGTAGACTAACTTGACTTGCCGAGGTATCACAACGGTCTCCATTCGACCACAGAGACACCCACTCCTACCTAACCGGTTCCACATCGAGTTCTCTCTGTTGCCTACATGGCTTCCTATGTTGCCCATAGATTAATATGTGGCTTCACCTTTAGGAATGCTGATGGGCAAGGAAAACACAGGTATACAAGAAAATGCCAGAATAAACTAAAACCTATGTTAACATTTTTAATATGTACGCGTTTGCTCCATTAACCATTGTCTATTATCGATGACGACCAACAAAACAGTCAGTGGTGGTGATACGTCTGTTATTAAAGGTTCTGCCCCACGACAATTGCGTCCGCTATGTGTAATATGCGTCCCCAAGTGCCCAAAAGAGTGATGGAGAATCGGAGAAGAAGAACTACGTTTGCCCAGTGTGGATGGATGTAAAGTGGATAAATAACACAGGCGTCCAATGTCAAAAAAAAAGTTTTACCATAGATATCTATTATGAAAGCTTGACCTTCTTCGTAAAATATTGTATGCAAATAGTTTAATAACTTAGGATATTTTTCGGTTTTCTTGCGGCATCCAAAGAGTTTTGCGGTCAGTTGTTGTGTATTCAATTTTGTTTTCATAAAGTTTGACAACAGGCAGGTTACCAGTCCCATAACGATGCCTAATCGGACAACAGTTGCCTACCGCACATATCGCTAAGACGGCAGTAGCTACTCGTACTTACCCTTGTTGTTGTCTAAACTGGCTGGCAACTTCCTCAAGGACCCTTGGTGAAACTAATAACGATAAAATTGTCCGATTGTTGGTTTTGCCTTTGATCTGTAAATATGAGATACAAACATTTAACACATGGATAAATACCCACTGCTCCCGCACACAGACATCAAACTTGGTAACAAGTTCATGGCATCCATTGTTAGGGGGACAATGAATGGAATTACACTTCAAAAGTATTCGATGACAAATAATAATAAAAGGCAATATTAAACTCGTGATAATAACGATGTCCTTAACGTTTAATTAGATAAATGTGCTGTAGCACAGTGGGACGAGTGTGTCTGAGTGTTGTGGACGCAAATTGTGGGCCACTGTGCAACTTACCTCCGTTAGGATATTTCGTATATCCTTTAGGCGACTGTTCAAATCTTTACCTACAACTTCTGGCCACAGGGAGCGATTCAACGGATTCTCAAGCAGTGGCTGAAGTATTTCATCGAACAGAATGAGCAGCGTATCGATTTTACTATGCACAGGAAAATCTCCACAGATGATTTGTGCTTGGAATGATTCGGTGGTCAGTGGTACATTTAATACACGTCGAAGGAAGAACGCACATTTGCCACGTGGTACACCGTCCAGTGTAGAAAAACTACTCGAGGGCGGAGGCAACGGAGCCATCATCACAGGTGCTGTTACCGGCGTCATTGCTACACTGGCTGCAACAGTAGCTGCAGCGGCTGTTGTATTGCTCAATGTAGACGTTGTAACTTCAGCGTTCTGACCGTATGCTGCCGTTCCACGAATGTCATCGGATATTGAAGGTGCATTGTGTGTCGATGACATGATTCCAGTCAAGTGCGTTGAATAGTTTTGATACAAATCGCTGATTGCAGTTTTTGGTATTAAGAGTCCGGCAGGATTGAGGGACATAACCAGTAAACGTCTCTGTGTGTTGTTCAGCCAATCGAACAGAATCCGCTAAATCATAAAGAGAAAATGGGGATGTTAAATATGTGGAAAGATAAGTACACGCTCAAAAATCTTTCTTTTTAAATTCTTTATATAACCTTAACCTGTCTGTATGCATGTACGTATGCATGCATGCATGCGCACCGAAAAATCTTTGGATTGATTTTTAACACGTTTATCGTGATCCAATCGATCTGATACTTCGCAGGCAAACTAATGGCGATGACGAAAATGCACTATTGGGATTGGACAAAGGGGCGTGGTACCTCCCATACAAATCACAAATTAAAAATCCATTATTTCTGCTCCTGTTAACGGTATATGAACAAAATTGGGTATGTTTTTTAGGTAAACATATTCTAAGATCTGCTGCAAATATGGGAAGGATTGGACAAAGGGGCGTGGTCATATATAAATAATTTATAGTCAAAAACTATGTTTTTTACGAGTTTTGTTTGTTGTTTTGTTGTTGTTTGAATGCAAATATAACGTGTTTGTAACATGTCGCAAATATACTATGCTTGTGGCCAAACACTTTGTGTTTGCTATTCAATATAACATGTTTGAGACACAATGATTAACAGGTTATAATCTATGTTTTGGAGACCCAAATGTGGACATGTTTGTTGAAAACCGCTAAAAATAAAAACGAGGCAAGTTAGGAGCAGCTGTGTTTTAGACGATTTATCGTGATTCCTAGTCAATTCTCCGCCCAACATTTGTATGTGAGACACGAAAATAGGCATGACAAACTTATCAATTTTTACTAACGAAGTAGCTTTGTCAAAATATTGTCCAGTACAAAATTTCATTAAGTTCAGTTATGATATGCGGGAGATATCATGTCGATCATCCGGAAAGCCAATAATTTTTTGTATGAGAGCTGAGGGTGACTCAGTAAGAATGCAGTTTTTCATTTTAAAAACACGCATTTTTCGAAATAGTTGTAATGTTTTTCTTGAATTGTAAAGAAGCTACGTTCCGTTTTAGTATGGAATAAAATATATGATGACAGGCCATTGCACTTTTCATCAATTTTCCATGGCGTTTTCACAGAGATGTGGCTGCATCTCACATCCCGAGATTTCATAAAACCTCAAAGAAAGAAATCGCACGGCATTAAATCGCATGATCTTGGTGGCCAGTTGACATCAGAATTTCTTGAGAAATCGTTGCTGCAATAAATCGATTGTTTCAGGTGGCCAGTTGACATCAGAGTTTCTTGAGAAATCATTGTTGTAATAAATCGATTGTTTCATTTGCAGTGTAGCAGGAGGCGCTGTATTGCTGAAACCCCATGTCTTTCAGATCCATGCCGTCCAGTTGAGGCCAGAAGAACTCCGTTATCATGTTCCTGTAACGAATGCCGCTCACAGTCACTGCAATTTCGGCCTCGTCGCACTCACGCCGCCTGACCAAAATTCGCACCAGACAGCTGCTCGTTGTGGGTGCATTTGTTTCTCATAGATTGCATGAATACTTTCTGAGACCCAAATTTGACAATTTTGTGTATTCACGAAGCCATTCAGATGGGAAGACTTTTTTTTGCTAAATTGGCGTTGACCTCACTTTGATCCATTACCCATTGAACGAATTGCAGGCGCTTTCCATGGTCTCCGGGTTTGAGCTCCTAACCTAACTGAATTTTGCACGCATGACGGTAGAGGTCTTTTGTCAAATTTCAAGTTGTTGAGAACGATGCCGAATTAATGCTTTCGGGTTTTCGGAGACACTCTGGTTTCTCTCTCACGACCGACCGGAATGTTGACGCACATGAGTCTTACTGTCCATAACCGACCCAGTTTCTTCAAATTTGTTGACCACCCTTCGAATGGTTGAAGTTTTCGAAGTTTGCAAGCCTCAACATAACTTTCCAAATTTTTGTAATAAGTTTTCACAATTACAACCCGTTGTTCTTTCGTAAACCGTTCCATTTTAATAATCGGAATGAATATATGTGACAGCTGTCAAATTTCAGAGTTTCCACAAAAAAAATGACACTAAATTTAAAAACAATTATCTTATGGTGTTAAACGACAATTTGAATTTTACATAACACAAGCCGGGCGAAATTCCACACGCTATAACTCCAATAGCCAGTCACAAACCCTAACAGGTAGAGTCCGCTTGTCTTACCGCCTCCGCCGTTATTCGCCGCCAGGTTAGCTGATCAAGCCGCCGCCGCCGAATTTCCCAGGTCCCTATGCCGTCGCCGAACCAGAAACTATCGGCGTAAACCTTCACAGCTGGCAGTATGAACGAAGATGTACCTATTATAGGTGAATGCGTTAGAAAAACTGATTTAAATTTTTTCTTGTCGATATGGTCTGACCTTGTCAAATGGTGTTTATACCAATTTCCAAGATGCATCTAGTACAGGTGGTAGCGTTAAAACAGGAGAATAAATTTATTCTTGTCGTTGTTTGCAACCATTTCACCTGCTATAGCCCGGTATTCAGTTTTTATGAAATTTTCGTTGCCATAAGAAGTACGTGTATAAAAAATAATGAAAATTCCATGAATCGAAAATTTCGCTCACTTTTCATTTGCTTGGTACTCAAGTCTTTGCGAAAATTTCGTAGGCAAAATCAAGTACAGGGTTGTTACGCTAAACTTATTTCGTACGAAAGCAATTGTTTGATTATTGTTTGGGACCAGAATTTTGACATTTCGATTACTTTAGTAAACAAAAGTAATACCACATGCGTTAAAAATAAAATGGAGTGCAAAGGTGACTTATTTATTGGTGAAATATTTGCAAGGTAAATCAGAGATATGTGGCAACTCTCCGCAAGAATATTTTCCGCTTAGAGATAAATGACAAAATTTCTTACGAAAATTTCGCAAGAACTGAATGCAGGGATTATAACCTAAAATAAATACATCTTAGCAATGTCGATTAGCTGAATTGGAGAAGGTTGGCTCTTGAAATAAAAAGAAATTGCTTGCAATTCATACTGCTTCTACCTTTCTCATTTTCCCATGGCATGAAGCATAGAGTAATGTCATATATAGAGATTTCTCATCTGACATTTCGTTTCACACTCTTCGTGGTGTGGTCGGTGCGATAGAGACTTATTTGACGTAAATTGACTTACACCAGGTGGAATTACAAAAATTGTTGACTTACATTTTTCATGTCGTTGTGATGAACAACTGTGAAATTTAAACGTATTTTGAACTTTTTTGTTATATTTTATTGTTAGTTTATATTTGTGGTGTATTTACACAAAAATTGTAATGCATAAAACGGAATGCCGTTGCTGTTTTCTTGTTGGTTGGGTTCTATTTAATCTATTTAGTTATTAATTTCCTGCAAAACTCATACGCCTTTGCAGGATGACCTTGACGAACAGCAAATCCACAGTGAAAGTTGGTAAGGATCTTACCGAACCTTTCGAAACTAAGCGAGGCCTCAGGCAAGGCGACACCCTATCGTGCGATCTCTTTAACATCTTAATGGAGATCATTATGAGAAAAGCTGCAGACAACATGAATAAAACCATCAACAGCAAAAGTCACATGCTGCTCGCATATGCTGATGATATAGATATCATTGGGCGCAAAATTATAGAAGTTACTGTGGTTTTTTCGAGAATTGAGAAGGGTCTGACGGTAAATGAGGACAAGACAAAATTAATGGTTTCAACGAACTGGGCCTCCACGCAATTTGATCAAAGCGTGAATGTTGGTAACCGTTATTATTTCGAGGTGGTGGACGAATTTATATACCTCGGATCTGCCGTATACAAAAACAACAACGTAAGTCTTGAGATCAAGCGAAGAATTGTGCTTATTTTGGGCTAAGAGCACTTTAGAGATGAACCCCTCTCTCTAGTAACACAAGTCCAGCTATACCAGACTCATGCAACCTGTCTTGCTTTATGGCGCAGAATCCTGGGTCTAATCGCAAGCAGACGAAACATCTCTAGGAGTCTTCGAGAGAAAAATACTCCGAAAAATTTATGGCCCTATAGTGCACAACGGCGAGTATCGGCGACGCATGAATCATGAGCTGTATGAGCTTTATCCCGACATTGACATAGTTAAGCGGATCAAGATATCGCGATTGAGCTGGATAGGCCATGTCGGTAGAATAGATGAAGAGGACCCAGCTCGAAGAATTTTCGAAACCAAACTGGAAGGAAGACGAAAAATAGGACCGAGACTCTGCTGAGGGGATCAGGTTGTCGGATCCCTGCATAAACTTGGTATTACGAATTGGAGGGATACAGAAAAAGATCGAACTGGTTGGCGAAATATATTGTTTTCGTTTTGTAAGGTCCCTGACCCTCCGGGGTTGTTGGAGACCGGATAAGTGAGTTAGTACAAATGAATACAAAAGCGGAATATTGTGACATGTGATGAAAATCGATCGAGTCGAAATCAAATACGATTTTACGATATGATGAATTTTATTGACATAATTGCTAGTACTGGGGAACCAATATTTTATATATTCTTTATTTGATGGCATAAAAATAGGAATAAATTAGTTGATATCCATTATTTGCAAAAATAAACATCATTATTATGTTAAATCGTATTCGATTTAAATCGATCGATTTCCGTCACATACTGGAAAGATTAGGGAAGAAACATGATGGCGTGGGAGTTTTTGACGACTTCTACGAAGTTTGTGCCACAAGGCATTCAATTACTTCAGCTTTCACTTTCTGCTCTTCTTTCTTCATTGGGCTTGTCATCCAATTCTCATATTAAATTCAATACGAAATTTTCCATTTCAGCGTTCTTTATTGCAAACAAAATGGCAATCTGATCTGAATCAGCTGATTGGCATCAGTGATGCCACATGCGCATCAGATGCAGATTAATAATAATTTTACGATCAGCCCCTATATTGATCTCTTTCAAATTCAAACGTTTTCTGCTGCGTGAGTGCGTGAATTTTGATAGCTTTGTATGAAACTCAGACAACCAAAATCATTGCGCCCGGGTAACAGTTGCGGATTTTGGTTGAGGCCTAAAAAATACTTTATTCACTCCATAGATTAATTTAGATTTGTTATCCGTCACATTTGACATTCCTCTTTGTACTTCTTCAATGAGGAAACGAACTTCTGTCAGTAACATCGAACAAACCGCACACAGAAAGCAACCGTTACGTACTACCCTTGTCGGAAAATGTTCGGAAGCCGCTGGGGTCTCCGACCGAAAATAATGCTATGGATGTATACTAGTATAATCAGACCTATACTCTCCTACGGAACAATAGTATGGTGGACTGTCGCGAGGAAGACGTCCACCGTGAAACTGTTGTATAGAGTTCAGAGATCAGTTTGCATCGGTATAACAGGGCCAATGAGGACGAGTCCAGCTGAAGCCCTTAATGCAGTGCTTAATATTATACCAATTGACCTTCACATAACAGCTAGTGCAGCCTGGTGCGCTACCCGACTAAATGCTATTGGAATCTCGAAGAGCAACGCATATGGACATGCGAGAATACTATAGACAATTTCAATATAATCACCGATTACTGCACCCCCTCATTGACGTTCTATAACCCATTCGATGCCAGGTTTTCCAGAAGAATAGAGTGGGATAAAGCGGAACCACTGACAGGTTTTGACACCAAAGTATTTACTGACAAATCCAAAAATGGAATGTGGAACCGGCACGTGTGTCTTCCCCGAAGTGGCAAGCCTCAATTTATCATTCAAACTCCCAGAAAAGTGCAGCGTTTCAAAGCGGAGGTACTGGTCATCAAGGAAGACTGCGCCGAACTTATACTACAACGGAGAACAGAGCGCATTGGAATATTTATTGATGAGCAGGCGGCTCTCCTATCACTTAAATCTAACAACACTGCATCTAAAATCGATAGGCAAACACTTGTCGAGCTAGGTCGACTGGCCAATGTGGTTCTTACTGGGATACCAGTTCACAAGGATCTCCTTGGGAACGAAAGGTCAGACGAACTTGTCAGGGCAGGATCCTCTTCCACCGAACTCCATATGGTGTCAGTCGCAACGCCTATAGGGTCGGTCAAAAGAGGTATTTTCCTGCATTACCTTAAACGAGCTGAGGCTAGATGGGATAGAATGGAAACGTGGCGCATATCCAGAAACACATGGCCACAATATAACATTCATCGGACTAACTGCCTGATTAGCCAAAATCGGGGGAACATGTCAAGGCTAATTTCCATGCTGACTGAGCACTGACTAATCGGTAATTACGCAAGACGTCTAAATCTTCCATACAGTGACCACTGCCGTGCCTGCGAAGACGCAGAGAAGGAGGAGACGGTAGAACATCTCCTCTGCAGTTGTCTGGCTCTAATCAATAGACGCCTAAAGACTATAGGGAGTCCCTTCCTACACAACCTCACTGAGGTACACGAGATAGATCTAGGGGATAAAATGATTAACAGGTTGGATATAGACTCTGTACATTAGACTGTCCGCAGTGATGTGGTATGCAAAACGTTGTTCCAAAACAATAATTGATGCTAAATAGTATCTTTAGCAACCATGTAAACCAACCAACCAACATCGAGCAAAATTTTCCATTTTTAGTTTTGTGCATTCACGATGTTCATGTAAATATTGTGAACATTCACAGTAACAATTTCAGCTGTGTTTATCGAACCTCAGCGACAGAATTCTTCTCTTGACGTTCAAACTTGAAACTGCCACAAGTTCGCTTACCCTTCAAACATTAAACCGATGAGCGAGTTGACAAATCTATGTATAAATTAATCTATGATTCACTGTCACTAAAACCAATTTGATCAAGTCGAAATGTTGACAGTCTCTCTATGGCGTGATAAGAACGGTGCGCAACTCTTGTACACAAGGAGGGGGATTTAAGTCCGCAATTTTGTGTTTCATGAAATTCGTCTTAATAATAATAAAACAGATTTTCGTCTCCTCCCTAATGTGCAGTTCTTATTTGCCAATGATTGAAAACGGACGTATTTACGCATAAGTGCATTTTTCAGAAGTCGCAAGCAAAAAATTGAATTTCAAAACAAAAACAATTTCCAAAACGATAATAAAACCATAAAAATATAAAAAAAAACAAAAAGAACAAAACAGTGTCATAAAACAACAGTCATAAACTTACAACAACAACAGGCTAGCAGCCATGCCTGCTGCAAGTTCTGATGTTGACGATATTAGTGATGATGTTGATGATGTCTTCAACTGGCAAACCACTGCTAGTTTAAAAAAACGGAACGTGTGTAAATCTCCTATTGGGAATGATGCAAAAAAGCGAAATGTTTCGTATGCCGATGCAGGCACATCCAATACTAACCAGTATGCTGCCCTCCAGAATAATGAAGATGAACCAAATCAACAACAAAATTCTAACAACAATGCTGAAGTTAATGCCATAAAACCGCCACCGTTATTTATTCCTAGAGTAAACAATATAACCAATATGATAGAATACTTAAGCAAGATTATTGATAGAAATGAATTTAGTTATAAATCATTAATAGATGGAGAAATTAAATTGTTAGTTAATAATGTTGCAGCTTAAAGAAAATTAATGAAAAATCTAGAAGAGAAAAAAATAAGTTTCCACACATATCAAATAAGACAGGAACGCTCGTATAGGGTTGTTTTTAAGGGAATTCATCCAGCTACTCCTACTTCAGATATTAAAGCTGAATTAATTTCGTTAGGATTTGATGTTAGGAATGTTCACAACGTTAAAAGCAGTGTAACTAAAGAGCCTCTTTCAATGTTCTTTGTAGATCTGGACCCGAAACCTAACAACAGCGAAATATACAAAGTTCGCAGCATAAACCACGCCATTATCAGTGTTGAACCATCTAAGAAAGTTTCTGATTTTGTACAATGCTACCGCTGTCAAGAGTATGGACATACGCAAGGGTATTCTAAAAAATCACACCGATGTGTTAAATGTGCTCAATATCATCCAACTTGTCAATGCCAAATGGAAAAAGACACTCCACCACGCTGCGTTCATTGTCAAGGAACACACACTGCCAATTATCGAGGTTGTAACGTATACAAAAAGCTTGTCAGGGATAAGCTCAATAGAAGCCAGCCAACCACGCTTCGTTTTCCACCCAACACACAGCGTTCTTACCAAGGGAATTCCGGTTTGACAAATCCCAATGTAACATACTCCGAAATATTGAAACAACCAAATCTTCCAAATGAAACAAATATATTCGAAATAATAGAAACGATGCTGAGCAAACAAATAGAGTTATCTAATAGTTTATTAAACATGATGACACTTTTATTAAACAAGCTATACAATTAGACATCAGAATAGCCATATGGAATGCCAATCATACACAGGAAACTGAACTATTTTTAAACATGAATTTTATTGATGTCCTTCTTGTATCGGAAACGCATTTTACTTCGAGAACATATTTCAAAATCCGAGATTATGATCTAATTGCTGCAAATCACCCAGATAATAGGGCACATGCGGGATCTGCTATATTAATAAAATCTAATATTAAATACGAAGTTTTTCCTAACTATATAGATACACACATATATATTCAAGCTGCAGGGGTTAAGATAAAAACGAACTGTGGTTATGTCTCGGTATTTGCCGTATATTTCCCTCCCAGACACTCTGTTCAATGTAATATGTACGAGCAGTTCTTTTCTACTATTGGATCACGATTTATAGCTGGCGGCGATTATAATGCGAAGCATCCGTGGTGGGGATCCAGACTCGTGAACCCAAAAGGTCGAGAGCTCTACTAGTGTGTGACAAAGAAACGATACAGAACACTGTCTACTGGCACTCCCACGTACTGGCCTAGTGATCCAACCAAGATTCCTGATTTGCTAGATTTTATTGTGTATAATGGAATTCCAAGCCAATATCTTGATATAACTGACAGCGACGACTTAAGTTCCGACCATTACCCCATAATATTAAATTATAACACTACGCCACAGTTATACACAAAATCTACGAAAATAATATCTAAAAATACTGACATCGAATACTATAAACATTGGATAAATTTAAATATAAACTTGAGTGTAACAATTAAAACGCCTGAAGATCTTGATACGGCAGTTGAAATGTTTTCGTCGTTAGTCCACGAAGCCGCTGTGCTGTCCACACCTAGTTGTTCTACAAGCAATAGACTACAAAGCAGGGTTTCTGTTTCAGCTCAAATAAGAGATTTAGTACGAACGAAACGAAGGCTCAGAAGAATTTGGCAGTATTCTAGAAACCCGAGAGACAAGAAAAACCTAAACCGAGCTGACTCAAGCCTTAAAAATAGTCTCACTGATGATAGAAACGAGAACACAGGCTACTATCTACAAAAATTGGAATCCAACAAAAAAGGTGATCACTGTCTATGGAATGCCACTAGATATCTAAAGAGACCTGCCAAAAGAAACATTCCAATTAAAGCTGCGGACAACACATGGTGTAGATCAGATGAACACAAAACTGAAGCATTTGGAAACTGTGTTTCAACCTTTTCCTACATCCGATGCTGATGCCGATTTAAGTATTGAAGAATTTCTGGATGTACCTTGCCAAATGGACCTACCAATACGGTATATTTCCTTAAACGAAGTAAGGGAGGAAATACATAATCTTAATACTAACAAATCACCAGGGTATGATAGGATAAACGCGAAGACAGCTAAATCGCTTCCAAAAAAAGGACTATTATTTTCAAGATTAATCTTCAATTCCATTTTAAGGCTTCAACACTTTCCAACGCAATGGAAATGCGCTGAAGTTATAATGATTTTAAAGCCGAATAAACCGGAAAATGCTGTAACTTCATATCGGCCAATTAACTTATTGACAACATTTTCGAAAATTTTTGAAAAGATTGAAACCATTTCTTGATTTTCATAACATCATTCCTCAATACCAGTTTGGTTTTCGCAGCGGTCATGGTACACCGGAGCAATGCCATCGAATAATTAATGATATAAGTAGTTCATTGGAGAACAAAAAGTACAGTTCTGCAGTCTTCTTAGATGTCAGCCAGGCATTTGATAGAGTTTGGCATTCTGGTTTGTTCCCGCACCATTCTACCTTGTGTTAAAGTCTTACTTGCAAAATAGATGTTTCTATGTAAACATCTAACTAAATTCATTTTCTATAATTCGCCAAATAAGGGCTGGAGTACCTCAAGGAAGCGTTCTGGGACCAATTCTGTACACAATCTTTACATCTCACATGCCGATAACGGAAAATGTGACTACAGCGACATACGCTGATGATACTGCACTTATTGCTTCTAGTCAATCCGAAGTAGAAGTATCTCGACTTGTTCAGGCAGAGCTTAATAAAATTGATGAATGGCTGAAGAGGTGGCGAATAGCCATTAATACGGAAAAGTCAACTCATGTGTCGTTCTCCTTAAGAAAAGGAAACTGCCCAGAAGTTTTCTTAAATGGAAGAGAAATTCCAAGAAGCGACCATGTTAAATATTTAGGAATGCATTTAGACAAAAGGCTTACATGGAAACAACACATAAAAAATGTATTGGTTGCTTGGTCCAAAATCTGAGATGAATCTATCAAATAAGTTATTGCTTTATAAGGCGATACTGAAACCTGTGTGGAGTTACGGCTTGGAACTATGGGGTACTGCGAGTAATTCGAATATTGAGATATTGCAACGTTACCAATCGAAAACATTAAGATTAATAACAAATGCTCCGTGGTTTATAACGAATAAAGCAATACATAGAGACCTTAAAATGCCAACAATTAGAGAAGAGATAAATCGATTCAGCTCACGATATCTTGGGAGACTTAGTCAACATCAAAACCCGTTGGCTATCTCACTATTGGATAATAGTACTGAAGTTCATAGATTGAAGAGATTTCATGTTCTTGATTTGCCATTCCGACGTTAAAGCAGAGTTTTGAAGATTATCTTAGAATAAATACTGAGACTGAGACTGTGTAAATATGTATAAACGTTTTCCCTAATGTGCAACAAACGAAATCTTCATATAATAAATTGCCACTACTGGAACTACGTACCTGATACTCCGGTGTGGCCATCATTTTGTGCCATTTGTCTTGCTTAAGTCTTAAAGTGGTTAACGTATAACTTGATATAAATTCTAATCTTGCATCATTTGCAACCGCAGTGGCACAGGTGCTGGATGACAGGCCGTGAGTTTGCTGCAACGAGTCCATCACAGCATTCAGACCGTCTCCGCCGCCATCGTCGTCGTCGACGTCGTCGTTCCTTTGATGCTCATCCATCAGACTGACTTAAAGTAGCCGAAGATTACTTTTTTGGAAACGAAGCAAATGCACCGAGTGCGCACAACTTGCAATGGCGTCCGTCTGCAAGGACGACTGTGCAACGATTGAAGCGTTGCCTATGGCTAAATGACCTCTAATGGCAGTACACAAACATTCCTTGCTGCAAGTGGCTATCAAACACATCGTGTTACCAGCGTGCACCTTTCAATGAATGTATCGATCAAACTTCAAATACTTACAAATTAAAATGTACGCTGAAGCAGCTCGGCGCGCCTGATGGGGAGAAAGGGCCAGCGCCAACTTCTAATCTGGATTTGTGTACGGCAGTAGTGAACTCAATGGGGGGGTTTATTGGCTGTTGGTGGGAGCTGTTCTATTAATTAAAGCAAGTTTGTGGCAGTGCTAATGTTGGCAATTTCCGCTCGCCCAAGTTTGCTTAAGCATTCATACTCTTCCTGTGGCTGTCTAGGCTGACTGCCACAAATAAGCTGACATACTCAATACGAGTATAGCATTACATTTGCAACAAACTTCTGTTTCAAAATAAAAATCTGCGACTGCAGGATTTATGCGCATAAACTAACGTGTACGGAATTTGAAAAAACCCCCATTGTGAACATAGTGGATTATTTACATTGTTCCTTGGAAAATGTACCCACAATTCGACTCTGTTGTATATGATTTCTCATTTGGAAAGGAAGTTAAGTACGAGAAAAGTTTATGGTCTATAGGCCACGCTTGCATGCATGTGTATTACTCCAACGTACGTTAAGCTTATCGGAAATGCGCGTTTGTTGAGCATTGGATTGTTTCAACGTTCCAACTTCCCACAGCAGCTACTACGAACCTGGATGTTCGTTCACATTTCACAAATTTCCCAAATTGAACATTTAGACACCATAACAAGAGTGTTTAGGGCATCAAGATATGAAAGACGAAGGAATAAAGGGACAACCAAATCAATTATTTTATTATTATATATTTCGCATCTAGGATATGTGTGAATGTGTTGGTGTTGTGTTTACACATGTATGTAAGTGTGGATGGTTCGATAAGAATCCTGATGGCTGTGAACACAACGTAGTGGTTACATGGTTTGAGAAGTGGCTGCATAAAAAAGGCTGGTAGCTGCTGAATAAACATTTTAAATTTGTAACAGTAGACAAACACCCGCCAGTGTCCATTTGCCAGCCTTTTCCTTGGTCTTCAAATTGAATGTCCAAACATAAGTGGGACCACGTTGTCTGCAAGCACAAAAAGTAAAAGGATACGAGTGAGAAACAAATCGAAGCAAAAAATAAAAAACGTTAAAAAGGCAAGAACATCAACAGATTCGAGTTGATTTGATGGTTGGAGTAGATTAAAAGCAATCCAAACGAATATTGCTATAGAGTGTTGTTGCCAATTGGCCAATCATTCAAAATTCCTCACATTATTGGTACAGTGGGACAGAGTGGGTTGTATACTTCAGTGCAGGAATTGCATATTACGAACATTAAATATACGTACAGTAGAAGTGACTGTTACTATTGAAAAACCTATTTCGTTGGCAGAAGCTGTGATGTCATTGAAGGTCATGCCACTTCCTGGGCATGAAACCTTGAATATGATTGAAAAAGAGAACTGGCCAGCTTTCTCCCTAACGAACCTATTTATAATTCTTGAAAAGCTATTAAGATCAGTCTGTTTTACTTCTTGACTCTCTGTTAGATCCGGAGTGGTGCAAGATCTTAAAATGTTTCTCCTACTCATGCAAAGGGCCAAGCAGAAGCATGGAAAATGTCCGGCGTTCTCGTCTTCATATTTATTTCCACCGACTCTGCAGTAACGCTGAGCCCACCATTCCTACACTGAAAGAAAATCTTTACATGAAATCAACGATAAATGTTCATCAGTTGCTGTTCATTGACTTTCATCAATTCATCAAAAATTTCATCAACTCAATAAAACACTTCTTCAATTTGAAGATTGTGCGTTGATTCACCATTTTCAGCTTCATTGAATTGATGATCTTTTTTACATCAATCTCCAGCATTGGAATTTGGAAAAAATTAGTGGGATCGATTCATAATATGGACGTAGTATTGTACAAATAAATAAAAACAAAACAGGAGTATAAACTTCAAAATAAATACATAATAGAAAATAGAGATATGGACAGAAAACATTAACCACGCTGTAAGCATAGCATTTTCATGTGGTCTTACGCCCTGTTCTTGTGGATTTTTTACGATGGAAATAGGTCTAAGGGTTTGGCTACTCAATCACAAACAATTTACATCAAAATGATGACAAGTTTACGTCAAATTGATGGTAAATTTACATCAAATTGATGACAATAATACATTTAATTTACCATAAATTTACAACAAATCAACAATTTAAATCAAAATAGTGAAAAATTTAATTCAACTTGATGCTAAACATACATCAAATTTATGTAACATTGTCGTTGAATCAATGTAAACTTTTGATGAAATATGACTGTGAGAGGTTATCCTTATATTCTGCAAGTCCTTGTGTTGTTCTGTGAGTCCTTGTGTTGTCCTGTGAGTCCTTGTAATCCTGCGAGTCCTTAAGAACGTCCTGTGGGATAAAGGAGTGAGCCGTGAGAGGTCATCCTTATATCCTGCGAGACCTTGTGTTGTGCTGTGAGTCCGTGTGTTGTCCTGTGGGTCCTTGTTATCCTGAGAATCCTTGTGAACATCCTGCGTGCTGAAAGGATGTGTCGGGAGAGGTTATTTTTATATCCTACCAGCCATGTTGATATCCTGTGAGTCCTTGTGTTGTCGTGAGAGTTCTTGTTACTCCGCTAGTCGTTGTGATCCGGCGAGTCCTTGTTATCCAGCGGGTCCTTGGAAATATCTTGACGGGCTGAAGAGTATACCGTGAGAGGTCGCCCGAGATCCCGCGAGTCCTGGAAAATACCCTATCAACCAAGAAAGTGTTCCGTGAGACGTCACTTCTTCGACAAGACCTGGCTTTACGTTTGGCGAGTATTATTATAGGGTTCGTATTTTCTACATTCTCGACTATTAGCGAAGGAATATTTTGAAGTAAATAAACACAAATGAAAGCATAACGTCATCTTCTACTCTCAGTCACTGAAAAAAAATTACAGCAGACAGTTGTCCGAGGCCTTCGGCCACGGACTGTCCCTGCAGGCTGTGTCAGAGACACGGCCATTAAGTTTAACGTAGAATACGCCATCCGATAAGACAGAAAACATATATAACAATAAATTCATTTGCTTATATTATTTATCATTTATTGTTATATATGTTTTCTGTCTTATCGGATGGCGTATTCTACGTTAAACTTAATGGCCGTGTCTCTGACACAGCCTGCAGGGACAGTCCGTGGCCGAAGGCCTCGGACAACTGTCTGCTGTAATTTTTATATTTACCAACGGCATTTGATTCAAGTCCGTTAAAAAAAAATATTATGTTAAATTTTTTTAAACTTAATTTAATTTATGATATTTTAATTAATATTTTTATTGAAATAAGTTCTGCGAATGTTGAGAGGGCCGCCCTAATATTAAAAAAGGTTTACCTTATCGAGTCTTCGCATTAGCATTCGAGCGTTGTGTGAAAGCTTTACGCTTTACAATTCAAAATTAATGTTACAACAGCTTTATTGAAGCTTTCGCAAAAAAGCTTTATTACGTTAGCTTACTGTTTGTTTCACTTTGTACTAGATACATGTTGCCAAGCAACATTAGCTTGCTGTTCGTTTCACTTTTTACTAGATACATGTTCCTAAGCAATGTTGAGCAACCAAAAACACTCAACCAAACACCACACATATGTTTGAGTGTATGTGTTTAAACAATTTTCATTTGAGAAATTAAAATACTAGAAATATATCAACCAATATGAAATGTATATCAAACGAAAGATAACATCTTCATTTACCTACAAAAAAAATTTTAAAAAAATTCATCTAGCCGTTTCCTCAAATTCAATGAAATAAAGATTACAACAATAAAAACCTGACATGGCTCCTCATACCGTAAGGTAAGACGTATTCTACGTCAAAAAATAAATTTATGTGCCGACGACGGGCCGCCACGAGCACATCCCATCAACCAGAGGAAACTCGTCGTCACGATGAAATGTTCTTCGTCAATTCAATGAAACGTGATATGTGTCAATGAATTCATAAATTTGATGAAACTTTTTCTTTCATTGTTGACTACACCATTGTATGTCTATCAAGCAGTGCTTAGTTATTACAGATACCCATATTGAAATGTCCCCACGTGTAAAGATTATCAAGGACCTCGAACGATAAACGCCTGGTGATCTTGCATTTTGCACCTCAAGACTATCTGTCATATGTTTATCTAAGAGCTTCAGGAATGAAAGTACGAGCATACCAACATCTAAAGTCGTTTCAAACATCGCTGCACTGTAAGCTCTATCGTTCCCTGGGATATTTTTGTGCCCCGAAACCTATGCAAAGCAAACTACCCAGGTTGAAATTATGTCTTGAAGACACAACTCCCGCTCCATCACTGACGAGATCAGATTAAGTATAATGGTCGCCATTACTTTGCCAATTGCATTGAGCAATTTAATATTCCTCCAGTTCCTACACTGCGTTCGATCACATTTTTTCGGAATAGTGATAACCACTCGCTCTTTCCACTCCGTAGGGACTTTTTTTTTCTATACATGCACTTCTAATGACCGGTGTAATGACATCTGCTAACTCTGATGCACTAAATTTCAACAGCTTCGCTGGAATATTATCAGGACCAGAAGATTTGTGATCCTTCATTATATCCAGTGCGACCTCGATCTCTGCTTATGACGGGGGTTCCGTTGAAATATCTTTTCTGGGGTTGCGACGTCAGTATACTGTCAAAGCTGTACCATCTTCATCATCCATAAGTCTAGATTGTGTTGTAACGATCTGGTGGTGTTATGTCCGTGTTATCATTAGCCTTTAACGATGCAGTACTCCTGATGTTGTTACCACTCAGCTTTTTTTATTCAAGAACACACAATACGGAGGTTACCTGTATTTCCAGCTTTTTCGGTTTCCTTCGCTATATTGTTCAGATAATTCTAGTAATCTGAACGGACCATATAATCCGCTCTATGTGCTGATAGTTTGTTTTTAACTACCTCTTCAACGTTGCTGTCTGCGATAGTATACTCATATTGTGCAGGCATCCACGATTCCGAATTTCGGTCCATGATTCAGCACTAATCGGTTTATTCACACATCTTTTTTCACCAAGGACCTCCATGACCGTTTCTTTGCCTGTTTGAACAATTTCCTGATTCCTTAGAGTTTGATCGTACATCATTGATATGCATAGGCTCTGCAGACGGTCTGGTCGCTATCAATATCAAAACCTCGTCTAATTTTGACGTCCAGCAAGGAACCCAGAAACTTATTCCTGACAAGTATATGGTCAATTTGAAAGAAGGCTTAACCATCAGGCAATTCGCATGTATACTTGTGTATATTTCTATGGGGGAATTTCGTTCCGCCGATAAACAGTTTATGGCGGGTACATAAATCTATAAGCCTATCACCATTGTCATTCCTCGCAGTTCCACGATCATGTCTTCCCATCACTTCGTGTATGTTGTTGTTGTCGCTGCCCACTTTGGAATTGAAATCTACCAGAAATATTTTAATGTCTCCAGTTGACAAGGAGCTTACAGCAAAATCCAGTTGGCAATATAACTTGTCCCTAACACTGTCCTCATCAGGCTCAGTAAGTGAATGCATCTGTACCACAGAAATCCTGCAGAATTTCGAATTAAAACTCGCAATGTAAATGCCATCAGAAATATCCTTGTAGTACTAATATATTAGAACATTTCAAGCCCTAGGTGAAAGAAGAAGGCCTACTCTGTTTGTACGTCGCGTATCATTGCCGGAGTATATAAAGTAGTGACCAGATGATAGTTTAGAGTGTCCAATATTAAGCCAGCGCACTTCGCTTAGGCCTTCGCTTAGATAGAGTTCTTACATTCCAGGTACCAATCGTAAATCGTTGTTTAAAGCCAATTGTCGTCGTTGAGGGGGAGGTTTTTTCTCTGAATTTATTGACGTTTCTATACTGATTGAAATTTAAGACGAGTGATTAATTACAATACCGCATCCGATCCTAGTGCTGGGGCTGCCAACAACCTATTTGCAGGTATACACCCTGTATTAGTGAGGTATTTTTAACGACTTACCGGCCTAGATCTGTAGTGTTTAGTAAACAGCAGGGCTACCTCGGGCAGGATATAGCTCTTCACCACGGACTGTCTTGGGAGGAACGTTTCCTGTCCCTGTGCACTACCAACTTTGCACTTCCCCCAAAACTGGCATGCGATTTTGTGGTGACGACGTTCGCTTCGGGACGCAATTCGTTCAGACCACCTAAGATCGGTAGTTGTTCCAGCAAACATCGATGCTTTGGGTGAACTGGTATTGCAAGATCGTCATGTGAAATAGAGGCAATCTACTCCCCTCCCATACATTAAATTTTGCTTTAAAAAAAATTTGTTCATGGTGGATACCGCATAATTTGTTAACGGTTCAAAAAATGACTCGAAAATGTTGAGAAAATTCAAACACGTCTATAAGATCACGATCATATGAGCCTTAGACTAACCAGCAAGCAACTGCATGAGTCTTCCAAGCCGAGCCAAGTTCAACAAAAGTTAGTCGCTCAGCGAGCACTTCAAAGCAAACGGTGATCTGTTTCTTCGGCATAACTGGTCATGTGGCACGCAACTTTAGGATGGTCAATTCTGAAGAGTATACCACCAATTGTTTGCCAGAAGTTTTTGGGGAATAAAGGCGGACTAACCTCCGAAGAAGAATCACTCTCCATCACAATAATAGTAGCTCTCAAATATTGGAAACATTTCTTTGGTCGGTCATCCGCCTTACGACACATTTCATTGAATTGATGAAGAACATTTCATCAGTCTTTCATACATATCTCATCAATAGATTACGTTGATTCAAACATAACGTTACCTCAAGTTGATGTAAATTGTTCATCAATTTGATGTACGTTTGTCATCAAGTTGAAGTAAATTTTTCACCAGTTTGATGTAAATTGTTCATCAATTTACAGTACATTTTCGTCAATTAGATGTAGGGTTGTCATCAATTTGAAGTTCGTTTGCCCTCAATTTGATGTAAATTGGTCATCATTTTGATGTAAATTGTTTGTTAATGTGTAGCCAAACCCTTTGGACTATTTCTCATTGTAAAAACTGAATATAAAGTAGAAAATGCTCATAGCGTGGACATTGTATTCTATTCATTTCACTATATTTTATTAGAGAAACTATAAATTAGAGAAAATTAAAACATTTTTCATATGACAAGAAAATTTCTTCAATTGTTTAATTTTTTCACTTTTTGTTACTGTTGTTTTTTCAAATGACAAGAAAAAAATTTGTTGATCAATTCTTTTTGTTTTTAATTAATAATTGTGTTTGTCTTTCTGTTGATGCTACCCAAAGGGCAGCGAAATAAAGAAGAATAAAATTCATTAAAAATACGACCAAACGCTCGAACAATTTAATTTTTGAATATAATACGAACGGTGGGATAAATCATCACTTTTTATGTATTTACTTTAAATTTTCTACTCGCTTTTTCTCGTTATTTTGAATCAGTCCCACTAATTATTTCTAAAATCCAATGATGAAGATTGATGTAAAAAAGATCATCAATTCAATGAAACTGAAAAGGTGAAGAAACGCACAATCTTCACACTGAAGAACCTTTTCATTGATTTGATGAAATTTGTCATCAAATCATTGAAGAACAATTGATGAACATTTATCATCGATCTGATGTAAAGATTTTATTTCAGTATAGTTTTACAGTCAGTGATTGGGACCTACAGTTTTACACCGGTTCCGAACGGTATTTTGAGAAGCTTTTTCGAGTAATTACACGATGTAAAATTTGTATTTTTTTTATTATTTACATGCAAATATAACGTGTTTGTAGCCTATCGCAAATATAGTATATTTGTGTCCAACCATATTGTGTTTGGTACTCAATATTACATAGACACGATGACTAATATGCTATAATATATGTTTTTGTGACCCAATTGTGGCTTTGGTTGTTGACAACTGCTGAAAAAAATACGTGACAGATAACAAAGAACCAAAAGAACAACAGATTTTCAGTCCATGAAAACAATGCTTGCACGTATGTATGCGGATGTTCCAAACATACACATGGTTCCTGCATAATGTAACAGGGCACGTTTTTTTCAGCATGTAGCCATGAAGAAGCTTCTCGTTCAGAAACAGTGTATAAGTGTAGGTTTGGATCACTAAACCTTAAATTAGAAACGACATAGAATACAGATAGTGTGTTGTTCTCCTCAATTCATTCAGGGGATGTAAAGGGAAAATATTTTTTTGATGTTGATACCCAAGGCGGTGGTGCGTTTAGTGAAACTTCTCCGATTGCCAGATTTATAGTTAAAAATGTAGTACACTTAAAACTTATCTTCCTATTTATTTTGGCATGTGTACCTCTAGACCGTCTATCTGGGATATGCAAGTTGCACTCGAAATCAACATAAGTATTATGAAGACCACAATCTAAAGTTAATTGCCGAATATCATTTTAAATCATTCCGTAATAATATAAACTTGATCGAGTGCTAACGCTACCGCCCACTATTGACCCATAGACGAATTTAGTATAGACGAATTAATTCTTTCATCTGACGTTTCATTGTTGGATTTGACACAACGTCAGTGAGAAGCAAAAACAAAATGTATTTTGTTGTTGGCATTAATTTGCCATCAGCTACAACAACACCTCCTGCCTTTACCATGAGTATTTTTATCATGTTACAGCAGGTGGAGTTACAAGAACTGTTGACTAATCTTTTATCATTTCATTTTCGTATAGAACTGTGAAATTTAAATGTAGTTTGCAATTTTCTGTTGAGTTTCATTTGTATTGTATTTAACTCAACTAGTTTGCCCCAAAAACAAACACGAAATGGGGTTGTTGTTCCTTTGTTGGACGTTGTGTACTATTGCCTCTATCTGGTATTATTGAACCCATGCTTTCCACCATCCAATGTTCACTTGCTACCATACCTATGAGATTTAATTTATCGAGAGTATTAATGTGTCTATACTAAATTCGTCTATGCATTGACCTCTCCTGAAAATCTAGTGGCAACAGGTGATGGATAAGCCAGATGATAGAGATGTCATTGGGATCAATGATAGAGGTATGGCAGTGGTATATTCAAGCAAGGAAAACCACTCAATGAAATTTAAATGACACCAAATGAGGACAGAACTAACTTGGAGACCAACTATAAATTCAGTTATCTCTAATCTGCCTTAAATATAGTCAACAATATTCGCCGTATAATATACATTCTATTTTAGATAATTTCGGTTAAACCAACATATCTCAGATAATGCCCACTCTCCAATGGTGTGGGGGTTCCCATAGAATATAACATAACATCACGTTATTTTTCCTTACATATTCACATCTCAAGCTGATTTTCAAACACAACCCGTTGTATTCATTGGCAGCTTTTTGATTTTAAAATCTGAAGGACTGCAACTAGTGTAGTTGCGTGAACTGACACATAAGTGGCTGCCAACCTCCCTCAGTAGGATGGACGGCAATTTGGCACCAGGTCGTATAACTTACTTTTAATGCGTTGTGTTGGATTTGATATGCCAATATGACGAGGGTGATATCAGCGGAACAGAATCACATTTGCACATACAGGCAGAATACACCTAGATCTGTATTGCACTCAATTTGCTCGAGTGGCGAATTCCTATTGAAGCATATCCACAATTCGATCAAATCAAATGGTTTCCTTAATTGAAATTGTTATTTGGGCGTTTGGGCTGGCGACTGTTAGCTCTTGACGGCAGAGCAAACTCAAATAGAAAGAGGAAAAACGTTTGCCGGATGAAAACAACTATAAAAGCACGACATACTGACACAGTAAGGACAAGGGGAACGTTGTCTATGTACGAGATTTTGCACCAAAGGAGTCACATTGGAAAGACTATCGCTGTTGCTTCTCACAGCCTGCAATGGATTTGGTAAAGTGAGAATCTTGCCACCCTGCCAACCATCGTCAGACGTCCGTGATTCATTCGGCCACGACAGTCAATCAATCAATCAGAGTAACACATCATCCCGTGCCACAGACAACGGGTGGTCGGTCGGTCATTGGGAGCAAAAACATTCCATTTCAACCGAGACGGACTAATCGTTAGCAGGACAAGACTGTCGACAAACTCTAAATACATGGTGACAAAACTGTGAACCACACATTGCAAGAACCTTGTCAGATATACAATAGTGATAGTGGTGTGTGGAGGAGTACTGAGTACTGTGTGGGATTGACAGAGAATTGATTCGGTGCTTTGAATCTAGTTGAGATGTTTTTAGTGGTGGCGACTTACCGAATTTTGTACACGGGGCATTCGTAGATGTTTTTAGTGTCCTGTTTGTCTTTTTGCACGGCCTTAACAAATATAACCGGCATGGTGGGGAATAATTCTTTCAGATAGGCGTCAGCTATAGTGTTCATCTGCATGTCCCAGCGAGCGCCTTCCATGAAGAGGCCGCTTACATATGCGCCCTCACGCGGAGCAGACCTATAAAGAGATTTCGTTATTCAATCCTGCAATGCATTTCCCAAGTTCGGTATGGCAACTTACGAAATTTCTTCTTTAAACTTCTTGGTGACATCAGTGTTTAAGCACATTCTATCTAAGGGCCACTCATTCTTTCGCGCAGTCTGCTGCATAATTGCAGTTAAAAAGCTCTGAGGGTTAAAGAAGCCTCCTAACCACACAGACGACGGAAGGCGAAAATCAGCCACCCATCCTTCTAGTTCGCGTAGACGCAATTGCAGATCGGCAAACCAAGACTGCAGACCTAAGGTACTGGGATATGCTAACTTAGTCCATGATTCCGGCACTTGATCCATAAACAAAGACAGCATGAGAGCTTCCATGAGTGAGGAAATTGTAAGTTCGCCCTTTAGGCCGAGTTCAAGTTCGTGTAGTGAACGCTTCAGTTCGGCCATTAGAATGTTCATACGTTCACACTCTTGGAATGCAACCAGAATGTACGGATTGCGATCTTCTACGCGGGACATAAGCTCAGGTATATTGAAAGGAGTGGGTATTTTATCGATTAGATCTTCCAGTAGTCCCTTGACGACGTCGTCCTGCGATTGAACTTCACCGCCGCCAGCATCCGACGCTCCAGCCAGTCGTGGCTGGAGCTCGAAAACAACTCTGAAGAGGCGTTCCGAAACAGTAGTCAGAAAACCGATTTCGGCATTCAAGTGCAAGCCGTACAAATTTGGACTTTCTGTTGGCAGATTTTCATCAATGTATTCGTGATAGCCGGCATACTTCAAAATACCCGGCGCCGGGAATCCTGGGCAGAACTGCAGTTCGCCGTCCACCAATTCCGGTTGCATAAATTCCTCCAAATAGGTGCGACAAAGCCTTCGGTCACGATCATCTGTGATGTGACCGCCATACATAATTTCACCGAATAAGTAACGTAGATCTTCCCAAGGGACTCTATTGTTGGCCTCTAAATAGTTGTACAGCACATAAACCGAAATTGTGAGATCGCCCACATTAAATGGGTACACCCGATTCCAACCCTGAGCGCCGAATTTTCGACGTTCGGCGACAACTGCGTGGAAGTAGCACAGTGAAAACAGAATGGCCTTAAACTCAGTCTCTTTGGAACACATTTCTAAAGTTTCGTCACTAAAATTATCGAGGGCTTTGTGGATGTTTGCCTGCATTCCGGTAGGCGGTTCATTTGTTATCTTAATGGCAGACTCGAGAATACCCTGAGGTAGTATGTGGTAAGCTGGATCTCCAGCTGGCTCCGCACTCAAGAACAGTCGGTAGTTTGGGTGTATGTCTAGCAATGATGCCTCCATTTTCTTTTCTAAAGAAGAAAGCCACCTGGCAACTAGATGAATATTTTGTAGAATTACCCAATGGCCCTTTCGCGAAGCAGTTTCTATGGCGTTTTCAGCGACAATTTCCTGGCCTTGACCCAAAGATACACTATGGAAATTATCATTGTCACCATGAAAGCCCAAAGTCTTTCCCAACTTTTCCACATCTTTTAATGGATCTACCCCAGGTGACAAAACGAAAAACATATGCGTTTCAGGGCTTGACTCCTCGAACGTCTTGGCGAATTCCATTGATCTTGCGTCAATAAATTTGGCGCCGAGTTTTTCTTCTATAAAAACCTTCATTGAATAAGACATGCGGTCGGGCCTTATGCAACGCATAATACACAGCCTTTGAATGGGCGTCTTTCCTTTCCATTCACCGGGAAACTTCTCCCTTTCGGGACATTCCGAGTCAATAAATTTCTTCCAACGTTTCTGTGATGTTTCCATATCTTTTTCAAGTCCTTTAAAGGCTGGAAGGCTGCTTAGTGCTCGGATGCCGCCCCATCCAATGTTAGTTATAAACGACAGGTTAGAAGTCATGTTTACCATGTACGGGAAGCGAAGCAAGAAGTCTAGCTCCGAAGGATCCACTTCACCGGCATTGATGAGTATCTGTATACAAAGTTGTGTGAGGAAAATGAGTTTGTCAGCTTCGAATAGTCCCCGGGAGGTGTACATGAAACTGCAGTATGTAATGGAGTCAATTAGGTTTTCTACGCGCTCTTTTAGTTTTTCCGCTGTTTCAGCTCTCAGGATGGCATTGGAAAATACGACGGTGAAGGCTTTTAGTGAAAATTGATATATTGGATTAATCTTAAACAAATCGTTTAGAATAAAATAGATAATGGATGCCCTCTCGGAGGCAGGTCTATAGGCTTCTCGAGCAGTGTCAATTTGAACTGCCGTAATTTTTGCCTCGGCTACCTTTATTTCAATTTCATCGGCTGTTTTCTTTGTTTTTTCTAGATTCATGACAAGCGATACATCTTCCAGCACGTTTTCTCCGGCCGAAGACAAACGCTGCAGAAGATCGTCTTCCAAAAACTTCAGTGTAATTTTGAAGTGGTTTTGTTGCTGGGTCAATCTGGTTCGAAGTACCTCCAAATCTGGCCGTTCTGCTTTAACCACCTCAGCCAGCAACTGATCCTCCAAGCCATCACGTGTGACAGTGAAGTTAATAAGCGTAGTTTGGGCCTGCATCTCTGGTTTGTAGTGTGGATTGGCCAACTTAGTGTGAAGAATCAAACGAAATTTCGGATTATAGTCCACTTCCTTGTCGCCCATTTTCAGGCAGGTTCCCTTTTTGATAAGCATTCGACCCAGCAGGGGATTCAGAACTGCATCGATGTTCTCGCCGATGTTTTCCAACAGCAAAACATTTCCGTTACTCACGGCCTGTTCGATTTTATCAAGATAACCCTTTTGGGTCAAACGCAGAATTACAATGTTGGCGCTATACTTGCTTTTGACCCACTTAATGCCTTGTCTAAAATTAATGCCATATCAAGAAAAGTGGACTTGGAAAGAGACAGACGACGAACTTACAACTGCGGATCAATCATCAAGGGGTAGCGATCCGAGTGCACAAGAATGGCTGCATTTTCGGAGGACATTCGGTCGCTGGGTAAACCTTGATTGTTCCACTCAGCAATTTGGGCGTCATCACAGATCATTTCAAACGGATCACTTTCTTCGCTCGCTGGAATTCTGGGCTACAATGCAGACAGGTTGTGAGGAGCAAGTGGGGAATTTGTATGTATTTACTCACCTCGCTGGCTTTAAATGCGGGTTGCCACATTTTTGTTTGTAATTCAACTCGGTAGGCGCGAGTAAAGCAGCCAACATAGGAAATAAAACAAGCTATTAAAAGTATGTCCCCAGGTAAGGTAACGTGACTAACTTGTAAACTAGAAAGTGGAAAGAAAGTATATGATTTAAGAGCTGATTAAGGGTGTGTAGGATTTACTCTTTCACAGACTCCGTCCATCGAATCTTTTCCGATGCCAAACCACCTATTAGGCGGTTGGCCAAATCAATAGTGAATGCAGTTTTGTCCGCTTCATCTTGACATTTTTGTTTTTTGGCCAGAGCCTCATCGTATTCCATTTGCAGGACATTTAATTGTTCCTCCAGTTCATTAAGCCGATTGTTGAGAGCCGTTAGTTTATCCCTGGCATCTGTTAATTCCTTTTCTGCTTCAACTAACGCTCTTTCTTTGGGTTCCACAACTAGGTACACTTCGTAAAATCCATTTATATTTATTACCCAAGAACAAAGACCGGCAGCAGCGGATGATTTGGCTAAAATGTTTTCCGGATTAAACTCAGGATCAGCCAAATATGGTTGCAATGCTTTTATGACATCAGGATGTATATGTTTCTTGTCGTAGTTGACTAGGTCGTTAAGAAACTTGTCAACATTTCCCATAATCTGCCGGCAGGCCTTCCAACTTCTGTCTTTCGGTATCTTTCCCTTTGGAGAGAACAACACCAGAACAGCCGAACAGACATTTACTACAGCTTCTGGTGGTGAACCGAATGACTTCAATTCGGTAAGATTGTTCTTGTTTAATGTATTCAGAGCTTCCTGAGCCGCAATGAGAGCTGGCTGAGCTTTCCGAAAGTCCTCTTCGCACAGCTTTGCCTTTGCCGTTACGTCTTCTTCGATTTGACGCACATTTTTCTCCTCTTTGGATGCGAATGCTCTTTCTTTGGACACTTTTTCGTTCTCGGTACCCACCACTTTAATGAGGTTATCGGCTTCGTCATTTTTTATCTTTAGCTCAACCTCCTGCACCTTCAATACTTCCTGGAGACCATCAACTTCTTTCGAACAACTAGCCAGCTTTATAAGGCCATTCTCGAGGCGGACACGTCTATCAATGTTGGCCTTGACTTTTTCTTTGAGTAATTTGGTATACAAGCTGATGAGTTCCAAGAATGATTTCGGTGTTGTGTAGTTGTAGCGCTTATCATTCAGAAGATACACTTTGGATATGTCGTTGACGGTCTTGTGCACATAAGCCATGAATCTCGATACAGGTTCGGCCAGATGTTTAGGCAAGACATCGATTTCCTGCAGAAACCTATAGGACACCGATTCCAAAGCTTCACGGGGCCATTCATGAAACCAATTAATAGTCGTGCAGTTCACTAAGGAAGGGAAATTTCGAGCCCGCACGCGGAGAGTGGTTCCCACTGGAGAGAAGCACAGCACAACCTTTAGAAGGCTGCGAACCTTTTCGATAAAGTACTTCCAACAATTTTCGCGATTGTCAACAATTCCCAGTTGTTTCACTTCATTGCGCACAGCATTTATAATATTCTCGACCTCGTCGTCAGCAAATAGCTCATGAATATCGCCCGATGCTAGCAGATCATTTACCAGGACCAAAAACTGCTCTCTGGCAACCTCCGAATCTGTCAATAAAAAGCAACTTGGTGACGTTTTAACGCCACATTTCATGTACAGCGTGGCAATGTTGGCCTTTAAGTCGTTGATGCTGTAATCCTTGGTGAGTTGTATTTGAAAAACATCCAGTGAAGAAATGAATGCTGCAAGCCTGGTAAGGGATTGTTTGCCAGAACCACCGACACCGATTAAGAGGGCATACCCCCGAGAAGACTCCACGATACGACTGATGCGGCACACATGCGACATGGCGTCTTCAAAGAGAACTAGATTCATAGCACCAACAAAGTCATTGTATCGCTCTTGTGCCTCTTCCAGCAGCTTATTTAGCCAATTCCAGTCTGGGATGGGCATGTATTTACTGTCAGTCAGGCCTTTTGCAAAGTGACAATAAATGTGGGGTTTTCCAAAAACAAGATCTTCGCTATAAGTCTCGATACCCTTGCGCACCGTATCCTGCATCAACTTATTGAACGTTTTTATGTCACTTTGATCCACTAGTTTGTCGCCGTACACTCGATTGCATTCATGAGTCCAGAGACGCAGAAGCATATTCGGGTTCGGACAAGTCTCGAAGTTGGCATACAACATTCCCTATGAAAGTAAAGTGGAGATCAACTAATAGAAGTCTTCTCGTTGTTATGGAGGCCTTACCGTAAAAATGTTCGAAATGTCTCGTAAGTTGAAATTGTAGTGAAACTTCACAGCCGTGGGTAAAAATGTGGAGGCCACCTTCTGATGTAGACTAATCGCTGTCTGAACCAAAGGCTCACAAAGGTTAATGACAGCCTTGTCGAATTTGTGTATTGGATTACCCAAATGCTGAGAAAGGATGGAGTTCAATATATGGAACAGAGCATCTGCACTTGGTTGGCTATAAGTGGGAGAATAGGTTCACAATCAATAGTAAGCAGAATACGACTATTTAGCCAAAGACGTGGATACTTACTTGACAGCAAAGGAACAGAAATGTCTCTGCAGTCGTGGGTTGATTGTAAAGGAACCGGCCGATGGATTCATACATGAAACGAACTGACAGTTATGTATATCGCGCAGCGTCATCTTGATGCGATCGTACCAGTGGTGGTAGTCCATGAATTGACGTATCAAGGTATGGGGCTGCACAGTGAAGTACTTGTCGACCTCAGGCATATTCATGTCGTCCACAAAATATAACATCCGCTTATTGCCTTGGGGTCCGTAGTTTCGTCCAGCCTTTTTTTCAAGAGGTTTTTCAAGAATGCGTTGCAGCATTTCAGAGGTTGTGTAAAAGTTGAAGGGAACGTTGGTGACAGCGTACTTCTCGGTGGGCAGAGAGTTCAACTTGGAGTTCATGATTATCGTTTTTCCTGATCCTGGGGCGCCGATAAGCATAATAGGATAGTTGTCTTGTATAAGAACGTCCATGAAATATCGCAGTCGCGTGGTTTCCGACGTATGAACTAAGTTCGCCTGCAGTGGAATATCGGGGTCCAACTCGAAGCTTGGTACCAAATCGGTCCAAGGTCTGAACTTCTTCGTTTCGTGATCAACATAGAATGAAAAGACGGTGCCGGAACTGGGAAACTTGACTGCTTTAAACTCATTGACGAACCATTTGCTGAATTCGTTTCGCCAGTCAATAATTTGATCCTGGAAGAGCGTAGAGCCAAAGCCCCAAACTATACAAAACACAAAGTATATTTCATACCAGTCCTTGGGGCAGTCGGCTGGAACATTTTGTGGCGTAAGCATACTATTGAGCAAAAAGCAGGTCATTTGAAGCATAGCGATATCCGAAATTGGAGTGATTTTCTTGAGGCGTGTTCGAAACAAGTCCAACATTGGTGGCACATACTTGTCAAATAACACATTGAGTGTCGAGACTTCGGACTGGTTGGTCCTCGAATTTAGCCACGAAAGTATGAAGGGCGTCCAACCCAAATCTTGTGGATTTATGTAGAGAATACCCGCACGCGAGACTGTTGCGGGCGTGGCTGTCTTCAGATTGGCAATTTCAAATAGTAAACGCATCTCCTTTGTGAGGGCGATTCTCTCATTGCTGGCTAAAGTCAATACCTTATTATCATCCATTACTGTGTTTAAACTCTCGATCCACATGGGATCAATGTCGCCATCAAGAACGATCCACTTCGGGCCGTTTCCCCCCAAATTCGCCTGATCTCGCATGATTATCGAGAATAAACCATCCTTCCATTCGCGCGTCGCTGTATTTACTATCCCAAACAGCTCATCGTTTGTTACTGCCTTTGGGTTCAAATCATTATAGTGCGGCTTGCGCTTTTGGTTAGCATATGTTTTATTCAGAGTCTTCCATACTTCCGATTTGCCGGTTCCAGCGAAGCCTATAATGAACACAGAGTGGCGGACGGCAAACAGTTCTTCCAATTGTACAATTTTCAATACGAATCCATCGTCAGGCTGCAGCGACAGATCAATGGCAGACTTCTTAATTACAGCCTCAAATTCCAGATTGCGTTTACGCGGAACATCCAAGGCAGGAAACAGGTCGCCGATTAATCCCATGAAGACAGGTAAATCATCCGTGACTATTTTGGGAATATTGAAGTCACGAAGTGCTCTCATTAACACTTGATCCTCTGGTCGTTGTCGATCATCCCGCTAGGAGACGATATTGAAGTTAGCAGTCAAATGTATTGGAAGATATGTGGGATGTACTTATATTATTATGGTCTGTGAATACATATGTTGTACTTGAAATACTGGAACTATTTACCTAGCGTTTCTTTCGGGGCCATTGTTGGTTTAACCATATTTACACTGTCTGAGATCTTATTTGAGTCGACTACCAACAATCTCAGCCTGCAGTACGCCTGATTGTCAAAAAGATATATTTGCCCTAATTAGTTCTTGTAAATAATATTTAGTCCATTTGGTGCAAAGAAGTAAACGCGCAATAGACAGTTGCACTTTCTGTGCAAAATGGAATAAAAAATTATTAAAAAATAATTCAGAACAATGGCAAACATCCCAGCAAAAATATAATGGAGTAATTCCAATGACTCTACCCCTTTCAGTACGTCCAACGTGGTACAGGGTGGCTGCTGAAAGCCGCTACCAAAAACAAATTTAATAACTTTTATTCTATTTAATGTATCTGGTTGATTTTTTTTATTTTACAGATCGATTTTTAGATTTAACAAAGGTGGATGACTGGGACACTTCAACGCACTGGAAGTCCATAGTTGCGGTCCTAAGAGAGTATAGGCGCACGTTTGGCGGCAATTCTCCGAGCAGATGGACCATAATGAGACTTGTTAACAATTTTGCCGAGCATGGGACAGTCAACAGAAGACATTACCATCGAAGCCCTTCAGTTTGGACGGAGGAATCAATCGCTGCTGTAGCTGCTGCCATACAAAACAATCCAAGAGTTTCGACATGGGTATAAGCAGACAGTCATTGCAGTCAATTATGCACAAAGATTTGGACTTATTCCCATATAAAATTTAAATGGCCAACAAACTGAACGCAGCAGACTTCCCGATTCGCTTGGAATTTTGCCAGAAGATGCTTCAAATGGTGTAAGAGGACGGAAACATGTTGAACTGACGAGGCCCATTTCGATTTAAACGGCAACGTAAACAAACAAAATTGTCGAATATGGAGTGCTTCTCTATGATTCGAAATTGCATCCACTTCGTGTCACAGTGTGGTATGCAGTTTCATCACGCTGCATTGTCGGGCCCTACTTCTTCGAAGAAAACTCTCACATAGTTACGGTTACTGGAGACCGTTACTTGAGCATGTTGAGAGAGTTTTTCTATCTAGAATTACGCCGAATGAGAATTTCTTTCAACTCTGTGTGGTTCCAGCAAGATGGTGCATCTCCTCACATAGCCCGGCCTGTTATGATAGAATTGCGATGAAAATTTCCCAATAAGTTGATATCCAGAAACTCCACATTCCGTTGGCCCCCCAGGCGCCTGACCTTACTGCACCTGACTGTTTCTTGTGATGTCATTGCAAACAGGAAGTCTACAAAGCAAAACCAACAAATTTGAATGAACTAAAGAAATCCATTCGAGAAACAATTGCGGATATTTCTGTCTCAACTCTCCAAGCAGTAATGAACAACTTATTGGTAAGATGTCGCACATGCATCAACGAGCAGGGGACATTTAAATTCCATTATTTTTAGAACTAATTAAGCTACATTTAATAAAATTGAATAAAAGAAAAATGAATTCCATACACTGAAAAAAAAGTTATTTGAGTTTCTTAATGTAGCAATATTCATCAGACAGTACTATGTGCGAATTTTTTACATAAAGGAATCCGAAATTGCATTACAGACTTTGTCAGAAAAAAAGTATTTTCGTCACGAATTTCTCGTATAGCTCAAATGATGGGTTGCGCGGCTGGCAATCAAAGCGGATGAGTTTGAGTTCCGGGCTGGAGAAAATTTTTGAAAGAAATAGTTGTAGTTATTAAAACTTACTACACACACCACATAATTTGTATGGTATACTTTCAGGCGATTCCAATTTAATTCCGCAAATTTTTAAAACTAAATGTAGATGTCGCTCTAGAAATTGTAATTTTTTGATTTTTTTTTAAACTTTAACTAATTTAATCCAAAACATTGCAAAACGCAAAAAATAACACAAGAATTTAAAACAAATTTGTCTTTGGTGGGATTCGAACTCTGGACCTTCTCCCTTCTACTCGGACATGCTACCTTCGTGCTAATTTTTGCGCTGAAACTTCGTGCTAAATAGCAGCTTTTATTCTACATTGGGAGCACTGCCTACCAATGCCAACACAATGTAAAAAGCGACGGCGCAGCAACCAAATTTTGCACTACTTCTTACCGTGTAGTTCTGTGATTGGTATATCTGGTGATTGGAAAATCTGGTGTCAAAAATCGAAAAGATGAAAAATCAAAAATAAAACGTCAGATCTCCTACTACATTAAATGATCTGGTCTCAGTTGTTCGACTAAAATATGGTAAATATGGATTCAACAAATAAAAATCACAATCTGTAAGATTTGAACAATGATCCGGCCGATATGTTGGTTGAGCGACTCAACTTTTTTAGAAACGTACTATGATTCAACCCGAATCTGCTTATGCGATTACACTATGCCAATAAATATAACCGTCACGGTAGCTCTTAGCTGTTGTTAGCTGCTCCACATATGTTGTGCTGGTTATGAATGGCGAATTGCTTTCAGCAAGCGAGTAGTTGGTTCCCAGTGTAGTACGTGTTCCAGATAAGTGTAACGTATGTGTGAACCTGTGTTTTAGGGTGTTGGAGTACAGCGCAGTACCAGCATATGTACTGAATAGAAACCTCTACATCTAAGAGGGTGTTAGTGAGGTGCATAATAGCTTACGTACCCGCAGGGCTCCGGCAACTACCAAGACGGATTTGATGGCACGCAAACCCCAATCGTAGTGGTCTTGTTTGGACAACAGCTCCTTGCAGAGTTCATAGAGAGCAATGAATTTGCGAGCAAGCAAACGTGCCTCCTGGAAACCTTCGGCGACCAACATAATTTCACTGATTAAAGCAAAGTCAGGCACAACCATGGCGCAAGGTCGATACAGTGCTTTTAGATTTTCTGGCAATTCGGCACGTCCTGCGTAGCCGGGATTCATGGTAATGAACATACCCACAGTGGAACGGAGTGCGATTATTTCACCTAGAAAATTAAATACAATTTTCTTTGCCTTAATAGCATCCTGGATGCACTTCACTTGAACGGCAACGACTGACAGGACTTCCACAGATATGCGATTGAATTCGTCGAAGCAGCCCCAGGCGCCAGTCTGCGCTAAACCTTTATGAATGTCTCCTATGGATTTGTAGTCCATTTGCTCGGAGCAGTTGAAGACATACACCATGATACCCAGGGCTCTTCCCAAGTCTTTGGTCGTTTCTGTTTTCCCGGTACCAGCAGGCCCCGCAGGCGCTCCGCCCATTATCAAATGCAGCGATTGCGTTAGAGTAATATAACATCGATCGGTCAGTGGTGTGATTACCAGACGCGGAGTATTACCCAAGTACTCATAGTCATACTGAAATTGTGCATCACAAATATTGGCAAAGCAATCATCATACTTGGCATCCCATCTATGGCGAAGCTGGGACTGCCATTGAAACGCAGTGACCACTTCGACTTTTGCAGCGATTATCTTGGCGACTACATCGCGGCTGTGCACATCGATGGTACAAATTGTGCAGATTTTTTGTCGCTCGGCCGCTGTTAGATCGGCAAGCAGCAAGTTGATGAGTTGATTTAACTGCGTCACCTGCTTTTTATTATAATCTTTCAAGGCGTTCTCGTAACGTTGCTGGACCTTGGCAAATGCATCGTTGGTCTCAGTGGTCCACCAAATTTGAGTGGTGACTAAAGCTGGCTGGGCAGGCCAGTCAAAGATCCATTGGTGACGGGGCTTTTCTTCATATGAAATGACAGCTCGGCGGAATTGATCGCGCAAAGTACCTCGCATTTTGTCTGTAACTCGATTCAACCAAACCTCAACTTTACCACTGCAGTCACAGTTTTCCAGGAATGGTACATACTCTTCGTGCTCTTTAGCAACCATGCCTTTGGCCAGTTTGCTGTTCGGTATGATATTCAGCGAACCAAGTGAGTCGTAAAGTTTTGTCAGATGCTTGCACACCATCTTCGGGTTGTTGCCGTTCGACAGAATGTCTAAAAGGTCGGCTGACGAGACGAAATAGAAGCGCGGATACGCCAGGCGTTTAGTCTCTAGATAGTCATTCAGAGCTTTCTCACACAGCAGCAAATACTTGAGCAGACCTTCTAGAGTCTCGTACAGTTTGCTGCCCGGTCTATTGGTGGATCTGACGACATTCCGGTCCGTATTCATTTGTGCCAGCAGAGTTTTGAATTCGTGATCGATATGGTCGAAGCGCTTCGAATCTTCCGGCAGCTGTGATCGTATGTCTTCGGAACCAATGAATATGCTCTCCAAATAAACCCACTTCCGTTGAACTTCGAACCAAGACGCTATTATTTGGTCCGCATTCGATAGTTTATTTTGCCAGTTTGTAACTTCAGTTTGAAAGTGTCCCACAAACTTGGATGAGGCCATATTTTGCAACTGCACCTGGTTTTCTTCGAGTACCTCAATCATTTCCTCGCTGGCCTTGAGCAGTTTTATACCAGTACGCTCGTGTATATCAGTTTGAAACTCCATTGTGGCCCATATGCTTTGCAAATCACGCAACATCTTCTCCATGGCCATTTCCTTGACAGATTTATCGACAATGTTTTTGACTTCCTCCTCGTACTCGTGAAGATTCAAGTCGATCAATTGCTTTAGGGTGGTCGAATCGTCCATACTGAACTTCACCTTTGTGGTTTGCATCAGCTCGATCCAATGCCGGTCGCGTATAGCTGGATTCTGTAATTCAGTGACTGCTCGCAACGAAGTCATAAGGTTCTTCAGAGAATTTTCTGTGAATAAATACGGCTCCCAGTTGCGCATGTCTTTGTCCAATCCACGTAGTTCTTTGCCGAATTTCTTACATTCCTGGTCCATAGCTTCGATATCGATTCGTTTCCATGGCGTAGTCTTCCAGTCCTCAATAGTAGATGCAATAGTGATGTTGAAATCCCACATTATCTTTACAAGTTGCAGATCTCGTCTGCACCGTTCAATTTTTGCCGTATCGGGTCCTTGCAGTTCGAACAGAATAGCTGATCCAGCCAACGAACTTCGCCGGTCTTCTAGCTCAGCGATTTCAATATTAGCTTCGTCAACAAGTTCGTAAACATTCGGGCACGGTACATGGAAAAACTGGTAATCTCTGTAAGAATGGAGAGAACATTACACAATACTATTGCCGGAACATACCTTTTTCTTGAGGAATTTTCTGCGGTACGTCGTGACCATATTGTCGCAGAGGAGAATTCTTTTCTCGATGAGATCCACCTGGTATGACTGGATGGGGGCGATTAATTGCTTGACGGTGGCAGCTTGTTTTTTCACCTTGACCCACTTCTCAGGCAGTTCGGCCAACTAAAAAGTAGGAATATTTGAATCTATATCCTGCGACTTGTAACCATCCTGTATTATAAATACCATCGCCAGTTCCGTGTCATTAAATTCATAATTATAGATTTTTAGTAAGTCCACAATTTCGCGCAACGGCTCGAACATGTAGTCATAGACGAACTGTTTTTCGCCGATCGTATTTAATACCGACATGATTTTAATGAGACCATCGAAGTCATCCTTATTGAGATCTAGTTTCAACGCGGCATTGGCTTCCTCCACAAATTTGCCGAGTTCCTTGAAATGGGGATGTTCTACAATTTGTATCCATTGAAAATTACCATTGTCTTCTTACCCTAAGGGAGTTCTTAACCCTATTGATGAGATCCATCCTGAACAGGCTTATCCATTTGCCAACCTCGTTGAGGACAGCGTTTTTGAAACCTTTTTTATTCAAGCGTAGCCAAACATTGAAGTCCTGATAGGTTTCCCACTGATATATTTGTGCTTCCAAAGCGATAAACTTGTCCAACTGGAATTATACAAAGTGGATGGATGCTATGATGAGAAAGCGTGATTGAGACGTGTTGCTCACTTGATCCTTGTAGACACTTAGTGGCGGATTATTTTCATCTTTCAGTGGCTTCACACCGGATTCACCTTCACCCTCAAATTCAGCTTCGCGTTCGCTCAGGGTCAGAGGCCGTCCGAATTTTTTAACTTCGGCTAGGTACTGTTGCTTATTCCATGTCCACAGATAGGAGAACTCTACGTAGGCCTTCGAATGATGACGTATGGACTGTAAAGCGAACTTGACTTTGGTCAAAATATCATTGCGGTGCTTATGTATCTCAGTTTTGTCGGCGATTTCATCTAATGGATGGTGAAGGATTCAAGTGTTTAATTGTTTGACTAACTGAATTTCAAAATTTACCTCCAAAATCCTTTGGTTCTTCTCCAAACTGTGGTGGATCCTGTGCACATCGTGGAAGAATTTCCATCATGTGATACATGTCCTCAAGGAGGGTCTCTACATGAAAAGTGAATCCATATTTGGATGTCGGATCTAAGTTGAGAAAGTAGCAGACGTGAGGTTCCTGCAGTTCCATGAATATTTCAAAGACGGGGGCGTCGTTTTCATATCTATTCTCGATTTCCATTCGCAAATATGTAATACTGGTTATTACAGCATCTAACAGTTGCTCGCTAATCTCCTCGTCCACGTACTTCTCATATTCCCTGAAAAGTTCCCTCTCTTCGTCGGACACCGATTGCAAAAGCTCGTAACGGTGTTGAGCTGTCATGATTTCCTCCTGCTCTTCGTCTTCGCTTTCGTATAGTCCTTCGGAAATCGTAAAACGCTGTTCATTCCCAGGTGGTTCGGTCGGTTTAGCTTTTTTCTTTTTGCTAGCTTTAGTCTCAGCCTTCTGAGCTTCTTCTCCCTCTCCCTCCCCCTCCTCCTCCTCCTCTCCTTCTTCCCCTTCCGTTATTAGAAAACGATTCGGAATATCGAAGAAAAGTTTAACATTATCGAACAAAAGTTTGTCGATTAACAGTGCGGTGTCACCCGCTAGGGCTACACGTTTTTCCAAAATATCCATCCTTGGCTCAGTCTCTAAGAGAGCCTTGGGTTGTTGGTCCTTGCGCTGGTAAAGTGGCACTTTTCCCCAGGAATTTATACTGCATTTGATTGCGTCAACATTCGCCTGGCACTGGACTAATCGTTTATGTAGATACTCGAACTTAGTGAACACATCCACAATAAATGATTGGACTACGCATGGAAAGGATTCGTATCTCAAGAGTCTTAAAATATTTTAAAGTAAATTACTCACCAAAATCATTCCACGTTACCTTATCTATGAGGGGTTGCATGAACATTTCATACAGCATCAGTTCGGTCTGAATGAGGCTTTTCTCACTTGGCTTCGCTCTGGCATTTATGTCATTGTACCATTCGGCTATTCGTTGGAGTTTTATACGGGCTTCCTGTAATTGTGGATATGAAAGTGATAGATCGGAAGTTCGACCATACGATAGACTGGAGTTAATACCCAAAGCTGCTCTTCCTTATTGAAAAACCCCTTAATATCGTCCGGCACGTAGCAATCCATAAGCAACAAGTACTTAATGTCCTTTAAAGCATTTTTAAGATTCATGTTGAAATTCACGGACAACACGCCAGTGTCGTCTTTGGTCAGTAAGTTGAGAATCATGCCTTCCTTAATGTCCTTCTTAACTTCGGTTACCCAGTACTTGAGGATATCTTGGCGCAACTTTCCGATTTCTGTGGTCATTTGCTCATACTTGGCCAAAGTTTGTTGTCCGTATTCATCCTCGTACAGTCTAAACAAATTTATAATTTTGACTTATGAGATACCGAAGTGGAACGTTCCGTTGTTACTTACGGATAATCGTAAAGTTCGTAGTCTGTGTGAATCCACGTAATGCGATGTTCCAGTTTGTTTAGATATGTTACTGCTCCGGTAACAGGAGGAAAACAAATGTCGGTGGAGAGGGCCTGCAAATACAGATATTCCATGTGAATTAACTCCAGGGAGTGCGAGAAGCTTTCATGTGTCTTACATGTATTCCCTGCTCCTTGAAAATTTTCTCGAATTCGTTGAAATCGATTTTGACTGCGTCCAATTCTTCGGCAAAATCATCGACCAAGATATGCATGAATGGGTCCAAATGGGCCTTAATTATGGGTCTCAATAGCAGAGATCCGCACAACATCAGATCGTGGGAGTCCACCAAGGCTTTTTCGAATTGAAACGCAATTTTGCGCTCCAGAACATTTGTTTTCTCTTTGAATGCGGTGCGATCTTTGTCGAAGGTTGAATTTGCGGCATCGGGGTCCAGCGGATTGTATTGAATGTTCGACCATTCCCTGTAGTAGCCATTGTACTCTTCATAGATTTTTTCCACAGCATGGGTAATTTGACGGCCTTTCAGTCCTCCCATTACGACTTTTTCCAGTTTCGTGAAATCGCGTCCTGTGTCGAATAGTTCCTGCAAAACTTCCAGGCGACATACAAATTTGTCGAGACGAGCAAACACCTCCTCGGGATGCCACGTCCAATCCTGGGAGTTGAATTCGGTGCCAACTTTAAATTTCTTCAGAGTCGCCCGCGTTTCATTGTATGTTGTACGGTAGTACTCCAAGTGCCCCATGTTAGTTGTGACTCTCTTATAGGCTTCGTCGACGTCGCCTTGAAAAATAGAGTCGGGCTCTATGGTCCGCATGGAACATTCAATAAGGGTGTTGTGTAATAGTTGAAACAACAACACCATGTTGTCCAAAGTGTGAAAATATTTCGAGTGACCCCAGACAAGTCCCACTGTCAACAGAAGCGGCCGGATATTGGGGCGGTTCTCATCCAAATCACCCGTTTCGAATTTATCCACCATTCTCCTCTAACAAAGGCAATGAAGGAATAATTGGCCTTACAACTGGGGCACACAAACTTACCAGTGGAGTCAAATACTTGGTAATATCCCGGGCTTCGGCTAGTGCCTCCAAAACCAATTCCACAATTCGCCGATAGCTACTTTCAAACACGGAACGTATCTTTTCCAGCACAAAGCCAATTGTCTTGATGCGTTTGTCACCCAGTTGATCTGCCAAATTCTCCAAATTTTCTAATCGTGAATCCCAGAAGGTCACCAAATGTTCCGGACGCGGAAAAGGCTCTTTAGAAAATATTTTTACTCTGGCCTTTACATGAACCAAATCTTCAACGGAGTCCAACCACTTCACCACCATAAATTCTAGTGAATGTTTCATCAAATGGTTCACTTTGCTAAGATCCCTGTTCAAAAGCCGACAATGAAGGTAGACAATCATTGCAAGGCAGATAATTCCGAATCTTACCCTTTTGCTATGTCAGGAGCGCTGTCCATAACCTCATCGATGCATATAGGCAGTGGTAGAATTGTTCGATTCATTACCAATCCTTTCATTTGGGCAATGCCATTGCGCAAATCCTGCGACTCTGTTTTCATTTCATTCACAATCACTGACGTCCAACCCACTTGATTGACGGGATTGTTCAACAGGGGAAATATAACATCATCGCATATTACGGACAGATTCTCCAAAACATTGGGCAATAGGTCACCTATCATAAGGGCCTTAGCATGAGAAACATGAGATTATTAAGTACCACCTATAAAGAGAAAATGTTTTATGGACCACTTACATTCCGCATATTGTCTATTGTCAGTTCCAAGGGTACTTCATTACGAACAAAATACACCATTTTGCTTTGAGGTTTCTCTGGGAAGTTGTAAGCTGGCACCAGTAAAGATGCGGCATTAAGAGTGAAAATTATACGCTCCTGATGTGGCTCATTAAGAAATCCGTTGACGACATCCTGTAATCACAGTTCATAGTTGTTTTAAAATGTATAACTATTTTACGCATTCATGTTCCCAACTACAATACGACTGGTATGAACTTTGTAACACATGCACACCTCTAGAGGAATCCTTTTGTAATGCTCTAGGAATATATCGCAACATGTACTAGATATACACATACTTATATCTACTTTTTCATTTTGGCCTAAAATTGCAACGCATTCATCTCACTGCTGAAAGACAATGGAACAGGTTTGAGTGTTTTGTCGCACCTCACCATGGCGCGCATTTCCACATCCAAAAATGTGGGTTGAAGCGGTCAGACAGTGTATGAAATGAGTTTAGGTACAGGATAAGTCATATTTTGAATGAACTGGTATACTATTCTAAGTGGTTCTGATACATGTATCATACGGTCTCACATAATTAATTGTCGAGGAAAATATCAAAAAAAAAATACTCTTGGATGTAGCCTGCTCCAGGGTTCGTATTTCCTGGGTAATATGTATTACCCTGGGTAATCCATTTATCACCGTCCTGGAGAATGGGTAACGATCGTTTACCTATTACCCACAGGGTATGGGGTAAATAATGGATAGTTACCCACAGCGATGGGGAATTACTCATCACGACTACCTATTACCCACAGGATATGGGGAAAATAATGGATACTTACCAGGGCTGTAAACGAATCATTCATTTTTGATTTCAATTCATTATGAATTAGCAAAATTTTGAATTAATTCTTTTCACCAAAAAAAAAGAATTTGAATCAATTCAAATGAATTAGGCAAGAATGAATTGGAATTCAATTTCAATTCAAATGAATTTGCAAAATGAATTGCAATTCATTTCCAATTCAAATTTGAATCGGCAAAATCTATTGCAATTCATTTCCAATTCAAATTTGAATTAGCAAAATGAATTGCAATTCATTTCCAATTCATTTGAATTGAATTGATTCTGAATTAATTCAAATGAATTAGAAAAATAAATTGCAATTCATATAAATGAAATCAAAAACAATTTTCAATCAATCAAAGTAAACATGGTGTTTGGAGATTCGTTCTACAAGGTTTATAGAATTATCTTTCAGAACTAAAGAAGAAATTAGGGAAATCAACTAATATTGGTATTATTTTAGTTATAAAACGAATGCTAAGTAGATTACATTAGAATGCATCGTTCACTTTCAACAATAATAACTTTTCAAAGTTATCATCTGGTAGATTTCTACGTTTCCACGAAGTTATTGAATTTCTTATTGCAACAATAGTGAATTTTTTGCAAAAATTTACCGAAATAATTCAATTCACTTTTCTAATTCATTTGAATTAATTCAAAATCAATTCAATTCAAATGAATTGGAAATGAATTGCAATTAATTTGAATTAATTCAAAATCAGTTCAATTCAAATGAATTGGAAATGAATTGCAATTGATTTTGCCGATTCAAATTTGAATTGGAAATGAATTGCAATTCATTTTGCAAATTCATTTGAATTGGAATTGAAATCCAATTCATTCTTGTCTAATTCATTTGAATTGATTCAAATTCCATTCAACTCTTTTTTTTTGGTGAAAAGAATTAATTCAAAATTTTGCTAATTCATAATGAATTGAACTCAAAAATTAATGATTCGTTTACAGTCCTGGTAAGTATCCATTATTTTCCCCATACCCTGTGGGTAATAGGTAGTCGTGATGAGTAATTCCCCATCGCTGTGGGTAACTAACCATTCTTTTTTTTCCCCATACCCTGTGGGTAATAGGTAAACGATCGTTACCCATTCTCCACGACGGTGATAAATGGATTATAAATAAATGGTTTCCCATTACATCCCATGAAGGGACCGGGGAGAACTTCTCACAATCACTGAGCTGTGCGCTTTCCAGTTTTCACTCACTGATTGGGACCTACAGTTTTACACCGATTCCGAACGGTATTTTGAGAAGCTTTTTTCATGGCTATATACTCAATAGTGTCGCCGTCACTATGCGAGGTGACCGCCGCCGAAAGAAATTTAAGGTGGTCAGAGCAGGAATCGAAGCCAGGATCTCAAGTACAAGAGGCGCGCACACTACCCATTGCACCACCGACGGCCACCCAGTAATACATATTACCCAGGAAATACGAACCCTGGAGCAGGCTACATCCAAGAGTATGTTTTTTTTTGATATTTTCCTCGACAATTAATTATGTGAGACATGTATCAGAACCACTTAGAATTGTATACCAGTTCATTCAAAATATGACTTATCCTGTACCTAAACTCATTTCATACACTGTCTGACCGCTTCAACCCACACTTTTGGATGTGGAAATGCGCACCATGGTGAGGTGCGACAAAACACTCAAATAATTCAATTCACTTTTCTAATTCATTTGAATTAATTCAAAATCAATTCAATTCAAATGAATTGGAAATGAATTACAATTCATTTGAATTAATTCAAAATCAATTCAATTCAAATGAATTGGAAATGAATTGCAATGCATTTTGCCGATTCAAATTTGAATTGGAAATGAATTGCAATTCATTTGAATTGGAATTGAATTCCAATTCATTCTTGCTTAATTCAGTTGAATTGATTCAAATTACATTCAATTTTTTTTTCTATGGATATTATTTTTTTTTGCAAAAAATCGCTGAAACAATAATCAAACAAACTCGGACACGGTGCGTCCAATCGCAAAAATAATAAATTTTTTACCTCCATAGCGGCTTTTTAACCAATGGATGTCTGTCATATGGCATCACTTTTTTTTTTAGAAATCACTAAAGCTACAACTTTCTCAACCAAAAAATCGCTAAAATTCTCATTTGTCTATATCTATATATAATTTTTGGCGGTTCGTAAGGGTTTTTCATAAAGTGGTCCAGTTCGTGTGGAAGATTTTTTTTCAAAACATCGCCAAAATAAAAAAATCGTTAAAATTTAAATCTGGCTATAACTCGGAAACGGTGCGCCCAATCGCCAAAATAATAAATTTATTACCTCCATAGGAGGTTTTAAATATCATTCCCAAGAATGAAGCCAAGGGAGATGAAGAAGCCTCCTTGGTGGAATTGAGATCTTGTGGATATAAGGAAGTTATGGCGACGGCTGTTTAATAAGGCCAAGTATTCGAGTTTTGTACTTTTGGTACACATTTTAGTACACTCCATATAAGATTCTGGCGCACTTTATGTACTTTTTTGGTTCACTTTATAAACTCTTTGTTTCCAAACTACATATGTTGACACAACCGAATTAGATGTTGACACAACCGAATTACAGGTTGTTACAACCGAAGTTAGATAGTCACAATTCAATTTTAAAAGTTTTCTATTATTAACTGATGATTTATTGGAACGAAGTTCATTATCGCACGTTGCGGGATGGAGGCTAAATGAAAAAAAATTAAACAACTCTTTTTTAACACTATTATGCTACAACCCAGTATTATCAACTATATTTTGTACTTTTGCTTTGGTTTGTATCTAGACTAACATATGTTGGGAAATTTCTTGTTTAATGGGAAGATTTCTAGGTGGAGTCTGTAACCAATATTTAGTACAAGGTGGCGCAAAAGTAATCCTCCTATCAGAAAATGCTATAAATTTTGCGATTGGCCCCTAATGTCAGTTCTGTTTTGACATTTGTGTAGTAAACACATGCGAAATACACGTTAATAAACAATGTTACGCTGCACTGCTCCAGAACGCGGAATATTGCTGACTATTTATTTGCCAATAATCGGTCGGTGACTTTGGCACAACGTGAATTTCGTCGCAGATTTCCTGGCCGTCCAACGCCTACTGGTGAAACACTGCGACGTTTAGCCGCTCGCCTCGAAGAGACTGGCACAACACGAGATGCTGCCAGGCGTGGCAGACCCCGGAGTAGCCGTTCTGCAGAGAATATTGCTGCTGTAGCCGAGGATGTCATGGATGCGCCGTCGACATCGACCAGACGCCGTGCCACGCAAATGGGTATCAGTCGAGCGAATTTTGGTACAAGATTTGAAGATGTTTCCGTACAAAGTCCAGACGGTGCATCAGCTGTTAGCTGCAGACCGCCAATCGCGTCTAACATACGCTCAAGCCATCCCGGCACCTAATCTCCCATTTTGGCGATTTGCACTGGCCAGCAAGATCGCCTGATTTGACCGCTCCAGACTTCTTTTTGTGGGGCTTTTTGAAGTCGCGGGTTTATGTCAACAATCCTCAGACTCTTGCAGCTCTTAAAGGCAATATCCGTCAAGAATGTGAGGACGTATCGCCGGAAGTTTTGGCCAAAGTGATGGAAAATGCCATAAAAAGGGCTCAAATGACAATCAACTGTGGCGGCGGCCATTTACATGACATCATATTCTCGACTTGATGTAAACAAAATTAAAAGACCAAATAAAAATAATCCACAAGAAGAATCAAAGTTTTTCATTTTTTTTTTTAAATTACAGCCAAAAAACATCGGAAGTTTACTTTTGCGCCACCTTGTATATACTGTAGTTTTGAACCAAATAAAAAGTGAATTTAAAAAATCCAAACTGAAAGAAGTATAAAAAATACAATTTTCTTAAATAAGTCCATTTTCTTAAAAAAAGTAAATTTTCTCAAAAAGGTACCTATTCATTTTCTTAAACAAAGTACCTTTTCTTAAAAAAATACCTTATCTTAAAGAAGTACCTTTGCTTAAAAAAATTAAATTTTCTTCCAAAAAGTATCTCTTCTACCTCCTCTTCTTTGTTTTTTAAATACGTACCTTTTTTAAAAGAGTACATTTTCTTACAACAAATTGCCTTTTCTTAAAAACAACCTTTTCATTAAAGATTACCCTTTTTGTGAAACAAAATAGCGTTTCTTGAAATGTACCTATTCTTGAAAAAAGGACCAATTTAAAAAATTCCCATTTCTTAAAAGAACCGTTTCTTTAAAAAAATAGCTTCTCTAAAAAAAAATAATTTTTCTTACAAAAATTCATTTCCTTAAAAGTACCTATTCTTAAAAATATAATAATAATTCTTGAAATAAGTAGCGTTCCTGAAAACAAGTACATTTTCGTTTTTAATTAATAATTTTGTTTATCTTATTGACGATGCTACCGAAAGGGCAGCAACATTTCGAAGAATAAAATTATTTTAAAAAAAAACACATTTTAATTTTTGAATATAATACGAAAGGTTGGATAAATCATAACATTTTACTAGTACATTTTCTTAAAAAAATATCCTTTTCCTAGAAAGAGTACTACTTTAAAAAGTACCTGTTCTGAAAGAAGTACTAATTTATAAAAAAATTCATACTTTTATGGCTTTTTCTTAAAAAAAGTACTTCTTCTTAAAAATAGTACTTTTTCTTAAAAAAACATTAGCTTTTAATAAAAGATGTATCACTCTACAAAAATTACATATAAAAAATTAATATATATTCTTGCAAAAAGGATCTAAAAATGTACTTTTTTTTAAATACATTCTATAAAAAAAATTTTCTTAAAAAATGTTTATCATTTTACAAAAAGTTTCTTTCCTTAAAGATTCGTTTAAATTATCGTATTTTTCAACTGGCGCCTTAGGCGTGTTGGAACTAACTAGTACATAATATATAGCGAAAGGAACTCCGTTCCAACCGGGTGTCCCCTGAGACCTTATGTAATTTTTTTTTACTGTATTCTTATAACAAAATTATAAAGTGAGAAAATAAAGTCATGTAATCTTTAGGGTAAGAAATTTGATTTACATGCCATTTCCGACGATTTTAGAAGTCGTGGCCATCACGGGTTACCGCACCAATTCTGATGTGTTGTATATGTTGATTTAGGTCCTAAACCCTCAAAACTGTATGAGATTTTCTGCGAATTAAGACATTTTAATACAAAATCCATAATTGTAATCATCCTTATTACGGTTGTCGTCGTATTTTTGTAGTCGGTTTAGATACAACAAAAAGTTTTAATGCAATTTCCAAAACTGTGTTGGCTCTTTTTATTAAAAATTGCATTAAAACCTTTTTTGTATCTAAAATTTTACGTATTTCAGTAAGTTGTTTCCTTCTCCTGTCAAGTAACACGAGTAAGGACTTTCAGGCGAGTGGAAGTAGCGAGTGGTCGCACTACGCACGCGCATGCCGTCAGGAGTGAATACATTTTACAGTAACGAGTCCAACCGCACCCATTGAACTAATTGTTTGACAAGAGGTTGCAGCAACCGTAAATTCGGATGTTACCATCGAATTGAGGATGCCACAATCACGACCGAATTTAGTCACCACAACTGAAATTCGGTTGAGCAACCTCGTTTCATAATTGATTCTGTTGGGACAACTGTGTCTTCAATTATATTGGTTCTGTTAACTAATTTTTCGAAAATTTCGCTTGGAACTACCGAATTTGGAATTAATCGGATGCAGCATCCGAAATTGGTACCAAATTCAGTTGAAGTAACCTAATGTGACATCAATTCGGTTGAAGTATCCGAATTGTGCATCAATTCGGTTGAAACCATCGAAATTGGTATCCTTTGGGTGGCAATATCCGAATTTAGCCTTAAGTCGATTGCAACGACCGAACTTGGTGTCAATTCGGTTGCTGTAACCGAATTTCTCACGAATTTTGTAGGTACAACCGAATTTCATTTTCAATTCGGTTACCACCACATAATCATATGCATTTAAAACTAAATTTCTAAAAACAAATAACTAATTTCTAAACAATAAAATTTATGTTAAAAAACAAATATTATGTTAAAAAAAATTTGGGCAATTCATAATTGTTTCTGTCGCGTTTATTTGCGATTATTTGTGGTGATTAAGTAAGTAAAAATATTCGCCTTTATTACGGCTGTCGTCGTCGACGTCGACGTCGTTGTCGTTTTTATGTCAACATCACTTCGTGTCAACATCGTCGTCACATCAACGCTAGGTTGGTATCCTGTAACTGTCTTGTGACACTGTATGTAATTTTTCAACTCATGGAAATATAACCATATACGGACACCACCACGTGATAAAAGACAAAAAATAAGACCCGTATCTCCCAGTTTTGCCCAAAGTCATACACTGTGTTTATGGGCCCCCAAAGATTTGGGGCCTCGGTGTCGGTTTTGAAAAAAAGTGATCATCTTGTCAGGCTCATATCTTGCAAATATTTCGGAATTTTGATTTACTTTCTGAGGGAAAGTTGTAGCACTAGTCATAAAAAACAAAAACTGTGAACATATAAAATCAAAAAAAACTTCATCTTCAAGACCAAAATCGCAAAAAACTTTAAAAAATTCCATTTTTTTACCTTGTTTCCCTTGTTCAGGACCATAGGTAGCAAACGGTTCAAATTTCAAGGAAACAATCAACTACAAGAATGTACCTAAGAATGTACCTTGTGGTTGATTGCTTCCTAGAATCTTGAACGGTTTGCTACCTATGGACCTGAAAAGGTAGAAAAATTGATTTTTTTTAAAGTGTTTTGCGATTCTGACCTTGAAGATGAAGTTTTCTGATTTTATACGTTCACAATTTTTGCTCTTTATGATAAGAGCTATAACTTTCCGTCAGAGAGTAAATCAAAATTCCAAACGGTTTGCAAGATATGAGCCTGACAAAATAATAACTTTTTTGTTCTTTATGTCAGAGAGTAAATCAAAATTCCAAACGGTTTGCAAGAGATGAGCCTGACAAATTGATCACTTTTTTGCAAAAATGATACCGAGGCCCCAAATTTTTGGGCGCCCATAAAAAAAACTGCATGACTTTGGGCAAAACTGGGAGACACGGGTCTTTATTTTGGTTTTTTTTATCACGTAGTGGTATCCGTATATGGTTATATTTTTTCGTGTTGCACTGTGTTATCGATAACTTCTTAGAAATATAAACAAAGTTGTCAATCGTAGTGAATGGAATCAGGAAGAAGAAGAAGAAGAATATGGAATCAGTGAATGGAATCAGGAAGAAGAAGAGTATATTGTACGTCTATTATTTTCTCTAATTTGGTAAAAGTTATTCAAGTTCTCAAAAAGTGGTTAATTTTCGTAACCATATGGACTCTGATTTTGAAGTTATTTGATGTAAACTTATACCACAACGTTATGCGCATAGAAGCGGCGGATTTAGACGAGTTCTCGATGGAGGAACATACAGTATTTACTGGCCACAGATCTTCATGTGTTGTAGAGAAGGACGAAATGATCACTATGGGGCGACCATTCGTGTTATCTTAAAGGATTTGAACTGTACGTGTCGTTAGCGGCTGCATGTTTGCAATATATCAGAGTAAAATGAAAGACATCAATTACACGACTGAAAGCGAGCAGAACCACCACTGCCAAAGCAATGCATCTAGTGGGGGACACCTGACACCGAAGCCTGTAGTTCTTCTAAGTGATGCCTGAAGGTACTCCATTCCAGCAACTAAATTTGGTTCTAGCTGTAGCCGTATTAACAGCTCAGTAATCAATAATCACAATAGGGCCGTTGGAGGTAGCGATAAGCGAGGTCAATCAAATACCAAATATAATTTTTCATTAACTATTTGTATAAGTTCAAGTTAGTATAATTAAGCCCAACAAATTGGCTGTAAAATTAACCTTTTGTTCATTGCATTTATCATCAGACAGACAATTACACTTACATACTCGCAATATGTATGAAGCGGATCCTGCTATGCAACACTCCTCCATACCCTCCTTGGGGTTTCCGTCCGCCATTAAAAGTTGCGAACTAAAAATTTGAATTTGTTAATCCATAATTCAAAAATAAAACTGGAAATTTCCTTAATTCAAATAAAAACATTTCGAATTTTGTTCAAGTTGTTATCACAAACTGTGTCGACAGAAATAGAGTGGTTTCAATTCAATATCGATGTCACTTCTAGTTACAAAATACGATATCTGTATCGACAGTCGTAGTTAGTGATCGATAACGACTACACGCTGAAAAGTTGTCTTTTTTTGTTGTTTGGATGCAAATATAAAGTGTGTTTGGAGCTTGTCGCAAATATAATACACTTGTATCCAAACACACTGTGTTTGCTATTCAATGTTACATATTTGAGACACAATTATTATTATGTAAAAATATATGTGTTTGCGACCCACATATATTTATGTTTGTGATGCAAACACAGCTGTATTTGTTTCACTGTCCACGCTCTCTCGAGAGCAAGAGAATAAAAGAGGGACAACGAGAGAGTATCTTGTAACTGTGTATCTGTATTTTTGCATTATTCTCTCAGTCAGTGATTCATAAATGTTCCTGAATGTGCGTGTAAATTGCAGATGCAGTCAGTGTTTCTTATTTTGGCTGATGTATTGGGTTTTAGTTTCATGCATTCAGTCGTCAATGGTTCATCGGATATAGAATATCATAAGCGCTTGATCAGTGAAAGAAGAATAAAACAACGCTCGGACGGTTAAATGGTTTGTGATGTTGCTCTGGGTTTTGTGGATGTGTTTCGCATATATTTTGTGTGCTACCAAAGTGAGAAACGATTTTGAGGAAAGAAATTGGAGAGGGCAATAACGTGAATCCTTTTGTCTGTCCGAGCCTTTACTGAGAAAATCGGAACGGCGGACCATTTGTGAAATAAGTGTAATAAAAAAAACACAAGTAATTAATCTACGCTTCGCTTGCATGAACTTGATTTGTATATAAATATATTGTTTGTGTACCAACGCATAGTGATAACCAACGCATAGCTGAAACCTTCTGGAAACAAAAACGCGAGAGACAACAAAGAAAGGAGAAGCCAAAGAGCAGCAGATTCTTATTTCATGAAAAAAAAAAACAAATAATGCATTCAATGCAAATAAATGTAAAAGGACCGTTTTAAATCTTTTAATTTTTTGTATTAATTATTTATAAATGTGGACTTATATTGATAAAATTAATTATAATAAATAACACATATATATTGAAATCGAAGAATAATTCGTTTCTAAATATTATTATATTTGGGAGGAAATTCGCATATGTTTCAACCTAAGTATATGTAGGTTTGGGGGAAAAACGCGAATGCTACCACGTAAGTATATGAATGTTTGGGATGAAGAACTACGTAAAAGGAAACATTTTTGTCAGTAAACATGATACTGTTTGCATTTAAATACAAGTTTGAAGTCAACGACGACAACCCTAATATGGGTGATTACAATTATGATGTTTGTATTAAAATGTCTTATTTCGCAGAAAATCTCCAACAGTTTTGAGGGGTTTCAAAGTCGGTTGGTTGAGATATACTGCAATCGTCTGTATATAAAACAGTTTAGGACCTAAATCAACAGAGACAATACATCAGAATTGGTGCGGCAACCCGTGATGGCCGGGACTTCAAAAATCGTCGGAAGTGGGATGTAAATCAAATTTCTTACCCTAAAGATTACCCTATAAAATTTTCTCACTTTATAATTTTGTTATAAGAATACGGGAAAATAAATCATCACTTAATAATAAAAAAATCTTAAAATTCATTTGTGACTATATCTAACTTCGGTTGGAACAACCTGTAATTCGGTTGTGTCAACATCTAATTCGGTTGTGTCAACATCTAATTCAGTTGTGATAACGTCTAATGAGGTTGCGGCAATCTCTAATGATGTTGTGTCAATCTCTAATGCGGCTGTGATAACCTCTAAAGAGGTTGCGGCAACCTCTAATGAGTTTGTGTCAAACTCTAATGAGGTTCTTTCTGTCAACATCTGATGAGGTTGTGACAACCTCTAATTCGGTTGAGACAACCTCTGGTTCGGCTGTGATGACCTCTAGTGTGGTTGTGATAACCTCTAAATTTGGTTACGATTAATTCGGCTGTCTCGACGGAATTTTTATGTGAGTGCACGGGTTGTTTTACTGTTCGTTTTTAGACCACGTGTGTTTAAAATTTAATATTTTAAGGTACTCCGGAGCTCTTGAGCTGTCTGGAACATACATAGGTCTTACGAGCCGCATTTTGCGGAAATATACGACTCTAATCCCGTGAGAGGGAATTTCCGATGCCTGGTTTAAGTACCATTTTCAAATAATTGTTTGGAATCTTAGTTAAAACAGAAAAACATCTAAGGGCCCTTATCATTTCCAATTCTCTCATCTGACGTTTCATTTATCACACTCTTCGTAATGGGTTTGTGTAAATGAGTGATGTTCGACGAAAATTGACATACACTAGGCGGAGTTACAAGACCTCTTGAGTTGACTTTTTCATGCCATTTTGGTATAAAACTGTGAAATTTAAAAGTATTTTGCACGTTTTTTTAACTCTTATTATTGGAATACATTTGTGTTGTATTTAACATAACTTTTTTTGCCACATAAACACGAAATGCCGTTGGTGTTGACTTGTTGGATGTTTCGTACTAGTGCCTCTATCTGGTATTATTGAAACCATGCAGTCCACCAACCAACATTTACATGCAATCATATATATCATGGCAAAATAAGTAAGGCAGAAACAGTAGAAACTGAAGGCATTTTGTTTTTATTTCAGAAACCGACCTTGTCAAATTCACCCGAACGAAATTGTCAAGATGTATTTATTTCACGTTATTTCAGCAGGAGGAATTGTTGTAATTTTCGGCAACAACCACAAGGACAAGAAAAAATGTAATCTGCTGTTTTAACGCTACCACCTGTACTAGATACATCTTGGAATTGACATAAACAGCATTTGTCAAGGCCGGACCACAACGATAAGAAAAAATTGAAATCAGCTGTTCTAACGCTTCCACCTGTAATAGATACATCTTGAAGTTAAAATTACTAAGAGAATAAACTTCTCTACTATGTTTTACTCTATGTGATAATAGTAGGTGTAAGTCAAAGCCTTGAAGAAATTCAAGACAATGATGAAGATTCTCAATAGTCAAGTTTGAAATCGAGTGGGCTTTTTGTTAGAAGATAAGAAAATGGTTATATTTTTATCAGTTAAATTGAAATTTTGTTACAGTTTCATCAAGTTGTTCAATGTCAAAAGTAACGGTTGCAAGAAGTCATTGGGGAACCAGAAAGCGTTCCCAATGAACCGGTTGTCGAATGCATTATTTTCGAAACAGTCCCAAATTCGTTGCTGGGATGCAATGGGGAATCAAGCGTAGATTTGTAATATTCCTAGACCTATTCGGACAGGTTAAAGGTCACACCACATTCCGCCGAGGTTTATTGTTGGGTCACGGCCCATTTTTGTTCGAAAGCAGATCAGTTGTCGTCCCCCTTAAAGCAGTCCACTTTGCATCTTCGACTGCAAACATTTTGTTAGACATTTAGCTAGAAACCTAAATTTGCTTTATTCACTGTGCCCGAATGTGGATGCGTTGCGGCCACTGCCACAGAAGCCAGAACAAGTTTATTGGCAAAAAGCAAAAACCCAAAAATAAATTTGAAATTGCGCGGACAATTCCCTATAGCTTACCTAGCTGTCTGTGATAAGGGCAAAGGTCGGGCAGTTAAGGATATGTCGAACGTGCATCGTATCCGTTTGCATAATGCAGTTGCGGAAATAATGTGGTCCCACTTTGGTGTGGCATGTTATCTCAACGAGAATGTAAATTTCACATCGTTTCGTTTCAGCCACCATCACGTGGCCAGCGACAGTCGTTGTAACATGTCACGTGGGTTAGCCCAGTGCCCAGTATCGAGTGTCGAGTTGCAAACAAAAGTGTAATTCGCACATTCATGCCCTCCATCCCCCATCCTCCATCCTACCAATGTCCGAGAATTTAGTGATAAAATGCATAATTGGCGATTTTCTCGTAACTAAATGCAAAAGCCTTCCCACTAACTCCCATCAACCAAACCGCCGCCAGATGCCACCGATGTGTTGTGATAATGTTGCGTTTTCTAATTTTCCGCTCGCTGCAGTTGTATACCGAATTATAATACTGCTTGCTTGCCAATTCACGCAGAGGCCACTGCAACATAGCTTCCCTGTGTAGCCACCTCGTCACCCATTCGCGTCAGTCAGATTGGTGTTTTGTGTTCTGGCCTCCATTTACAAGCACCACAAGTCCGGTGTGGAGTACGTCTGGTGGATAGTTTTCCAAGCAGCGCGTAGGCCTTAAAATCCAGCCCTTTATTTGTATGGATGAATTTGAAATTTGGGACAAAAGATATTACGGCAAGTAGCGATGAAGTGACCCACCGCCATCCTATTACCACCCCTCCCCCCTGCTGGTAGCAAATACAGTGTCCATACTATACAATGCCCACAATTAAAGTGGAAAAGGGGAAAACAAATAAATAAAATCACACGAAAAGACAATTAGAAGGCCTGAAGTTGAATTTGCCACAAATTAAAAAGGACAAATACGGAACCGTATCAAACACCCAGAGAAGCAAACACTTTTAGTGCGAACCGAAAAACACCGTCCCTACCCGAGTAGTAAGGGGCCACCTGGCGGCGGTGGAACGAAACAAGGCCGCGTGTCCCATCAACGAGGAAAATTTAAATGAATTTTACGAATAAACAACATAAACGACAAAGTTGTCATTATGCAAATTTTGCGAAGGTATTTAAAAAGTTGAGGCAACAATCATAAAAAAAATTATGGACTGCCAACCCGCCGCCGACCTAATGAACGAACGAAAACAGGCAAATTGCCTTTGGATGTTGTCCAATTTCAATTCGTCGTTGCTGTTGGTGAGGGTACAAATTGTTTGGTTGTGGCCAGTGACACAAGGCTGGCGATGCAAGAGCATGAACAATAAATAGAAGACAACATAACTAGATGAAAACTTTGTCCTTGTCCCCATACAAAGGGAGCTGTGTGTAGTCGATCCTGAGTCAAAGCAACGACCTGGTGGGAAGTGCTCTGTAACACTTACGGGCCCATTACAGAGCCTTAGTTTTCATCTTTTGCGAGAATGTAATAAAATTTACGACGGCAGGATTAAGAAATGCCATGGGCTATCAATTTCATTGCGAACAAACAATAAAAACGATAAATACTTTCCGATAATAGATTTGGTGGATGGTGGAAATGCTGTGTCTTGTACCCACCTTGTAATCATTGGTACTCATCATTTTATTCCACTTCTCCTGCTTGAGCCGCATGGTCTTCATGATGTAATTCCAGAAGAATTCTGGCCTTTCGTCCACCTTCTCCTTCTTCTTCTCGTCCTCGGCCATTGTGCGAAATTTGAAGTTACGTTTATAGTCCTTTGACGGCTACAGTGACTGCGGACAGAAATAACTTTTGTGTATCCTTGACAATTGTAAGTGCTTAATGTGTTTCCGCTACCCTCTTCCACCTGTTCGCAGCGTGCAGCGTTACAGCAAAGGTCCTTGCTGTTGACTCCCGTAAGTGTAAGCGGCTTATGCGACAACAACTGCAGACATTGCGGAAAAGGGACACACAATTAATAATGATTTTACTTAAATTCCATACCAAATAGTAATAAAATGGCCGATGTGATGCCTTCAAACGTCCTGCGGTTGCTCCTTATCAGGTCAATCGAAAATATGGAAATATGATGTGTGATATATTGCTGGTTCTGCTTCAGTTCTGCTTCAGCTCTATGTCCAGATATAATCTCTACTTTGATTTGTGCGTGGGTGTGTGTCAGTTCTCCAATCAGATCTTTTCAATGAAAATAACAATTTTCCAATTGACAAAGGAAATATGAAGACTATTTGCCAAGTTACTTGTCGCCCTTGTAGGCACAAAGTGTTGACTAATATTGAAGTTACCTCGTCAATAATTTGTTTTAGTCCCGTTTAGTGAACTTGATAGGATGATACTTTCCATTGCGAATCATATTTGAGCCACTCAGAGGCCAATTAATCTAACTCCAGAAAACAAAAAGTCGAAAAATCTAAATCCAATACACAGAAAGTCTTCTACAAATCTAATGCGATGCCTAAAAATTCTTCATGGTTACTCCTTCACTGTGATGATAATAAACTTTGAGGAGAATATTACAAAGTTGTAGTTCGAATGGCATTAAAATCTCAATATTTTTAAAATATGGAGTTAGATCAATTGACATGTGAGTACGTGATGTGGTAAACACAGATGTAGTGGTGTATAATAGCAGTGAAAGATTTCCTTGAAGAGGATTCTGTGCATTTTTTTGTGGTCCATTCGGATACAAGATTTAAAAATATTATTTTTTTTGGTCAGAATTGAGGTAAGTTAGCGTACTGGACGACGACCTGCTTGTTTGAATGCTGGCATACAACTGAATAAAAAGCAACGTTTGGCGCATTGAAATAATTGTTCTTATTTGGTCATAAACAGTGCGACAACAAAAAGTATTGAATAGTATAGAGAACTTATTGCACTTTTGTAGACAGTCCTAGCAAAAGAGCATAAACGAGTCTTATTCTCTTTATAGAATATTACATAAAACAATAAGAAAAGCATAAATGTTTCAAAAGGCATTAATGTTTCACATAAATATTATGAATGAACCAGGTTATGATAAAAAGAGAGTTATACGTTTTGAATCATTCGCCAGACGTCGCCATTGCTTTAGAGTCATACAAATCGTTCCATGAGTTCTCTCTATCGTACTATTCAATACTCTTCGGCGACGAAGACCTGCTTGTTTGTTCGCTGCTGCTACCTCAATACCATCATAATTATTTTCAGGCAGAGACTATTGTTGTACAACAACCACGTATGTGATGCTAACGCTGTTTGTTATTTGTCATGTGTTCACTTTGATAGATTGCCCTACCCGTGCTTATAGATGTTAACACATCCAACAATATACGTGCATCGACGTTTTGCAAGTTTACGTCAGAATTTTTTTTAAAAGGGGGTAAAATTTTCCGCCTTTTTCACATTTTTACGATGAATCGGCATAGGAAACCAGGTTATCCTTACATTTTACGTATAGGATGTGTTCAGCAACTTTATGTAAAAATTTACGAGAAACTTTTTTGTGGAAAACTTCAACCGTTTACCGCCTCAATATATGGGTCTTTTTTGTTCTTTTTGTGGAAGAGGGTAAAAAACACCCCTAAAACAGGGGTGGAACGTGTTAAAATGTACCACAAAAATTTTCCTCATAAAATTCTACTATAAGTTTCTTAACACACCAAAGCTTAAAGCTCAACTTGAATGTCAAAAATTAGTCAACACTGAAAATCCATGTACACGCTGAAAAGTCTGTCATTTTTGTTGTTTGGATACAAATATAAAGTGTATTTGGAGTTTGTAGCAAATATAATATACTTGTGTCCAAACAGATTGTGTTTACTATTCAATATTACATGTTTCTGACACAATGATTAGTATGTTATAATATATGTGTTTGCGACCCACATATACTTATGCTTGTGATACAAACACAGCTGTGTTTGTCTATGCTCTTTCGAGAGCAAGAGGATAAAAGAGGAACAACGAAAGAGTCTATCTTGTAAGTGTATGTATGTATTTTTGCATTATTCTCTTAATCAGTGAATTGCATATGAAGTCAGTGTTTCTTATTTTGCCTGATGTATTGCGTTTTAGTTTCATGTATTCAGTCGTCAATGGTTCATCGGACAGAGGATACGAGTATCAAAAGAGTTTGATCAGTGAAAAAAGAGTAAACGAAGGCTCGGAGGGTTAAATGGTTTGTGATGTTACTTTGATTTTTGTGTATGCTTTTCGTACGTGTGCTACCGAAGTGAGAAACGATTTTGAGGAAGAAACTGGAAGGGGCAACAACGTGAATCCCTTTTCCTGCCCGAGCCTTTACTGAACAAATCGGAATGGCGGACTATTTGTGAAATAAGTGCAATAAAAAAACTCAAGTAATTAATCCACCCTTGTCTGGCATGAACTTTGGCCGTCGGTGGTGCAATGGTTAGTGTGCGCAGCTCTTGTACATGAGAACTTGGGTTCGATCCCTGCTCAGACCATCTTACTTCTCTTTCGACGACGGTCACCTCGCTTAGTGATGGCGACACTATCGAGCACTCAGCCATGAAAGAGCTTCTTAAAATGTAAAACTGTAGGTCCCAATCAGTGAGTGTAAAACTGGAAGGCGCACATCTCACTGATTGTGAGAAGCTCTCCCCAATCCCTTCATGGAATGTTGTAGGACACCAGATTAGTTAGTCTTGCATAAACTTGATTTTTATATAAGTATATTGTTCGTGTACCAACTCATAGTGATAACCAACGCATAGTTAAAACCTTCTGAAAACAAAAACGTGAGAGACAATAAAGAAAGGGAAAGCAAAAGAGCAGCAGATTCTTATTTCATGAAAAAAAAACAAATAATGCATTCAATGCAAATAAATGTGAAAAGGGTCGTTTTAAATCTATTAATTGTTTGTATTAATTATTTATAAATGTGGATTTATATTGATAAAATTAATTATAATAAATAATACATATATATTGAAATCGAAGAATAATTCGTTTCTAAATATTGTAATATTTGGGAGGAAATTGGCATATGTTTCCACGTAAGTATATGGAGGTTTGGGGGAACACGGGAATGCTTCCACGTAAGTAAAGTATATGGATGTTTAGGATGAAAAATGCTACTGTTTGCATTTAAATACAAGTAATTTTAGGACCAAACATATACATGGTTCCTGCAGAATATGTTTGGGAGAGGCCGTTATATTTTTGAGCGTTTAATGGTTAATTTAGTTCTTATTCCGAGTTGACCCTTAAATCTCGCACAAAACTGCATTCTAGGGGGTTGGTGTGTATTTGGAAAATATTCGCGTAACATTTCACTATAAGTCACCGAACAAAAGAAAGCTCTAGGTTAATATGGTGTAGAGTTGTAGAGGGTTAAGGTATTCCACAAAAATGTTTCTTGTAAATTTTACATAAAATGGCTGAACACATCCTATACCTAAAACGTAAGGATAAAATTGTTTCCTATGCCGATTCATCAGAAGAATGTGCAAAAGTGGGAAAATTTCAACCCCCTTAAAAAAAACTTTCAAAACGCCGATACACGTGTATTTTTGTACCCTCACCATGGGTTGGGGGTATATATCATTTAATACGTAAACAAATTTAACACATAGAAGGAACAAAATTAGACCCTTAGTATCTTTGGACGAAATTCGTTTTAGGACTTTCACAATGAAATTTTGTAAGTGACTAGTGTTTGCCAATATTGAGTTTGGGATTGAAAATGGGCGTTGTGACCACGCCCCTTCTGGTACCTCCTATACAAATCGACACATTGAGCACAAAATCATATTTCTTTCAAACCTTTCTTCTGGTAGAGGTGATTAGCTTCAACTCTCACACCGGTTAACAATCTGTAAATGCTTAGTTAACTGGAGGAAATGGGCGAGACTGTCACGCCCATTCTGGTACGTCCCATACAAAACAGGGTGTTTGTCAGGGTTGTCAATGCGATAAATCGCGTGAAACACTTCCGACCTTAATGACATTAGGTATAAAGCTTCACGTCATCAAACGCCAATCACCGAGTAAGACAAGGGTGATTTTGCCACGCCCATTGTGGTACCTCCCATACAAAAGTTGTTTGGCCGTGTGGTTGATCAGCACGAGAAGTCCCGCAAAACCGAACCAATCTTTATGAAAGTTTGTACTAGTCAATATTTAGTTAAAGAAAACTCTCCTATAGAAAATGAGCTGTTTTGCCACACCCACTCTGGTATCTCCTATATAAAAATTCGGCGGATGACCGGTTCATCGACACGATAACTCTCGTAAACTACAACCGATCTTAATAAAATTCGGTACTAGGCAATATTTTGCTAAAAGCTACTGTGTAATTAATAACTGACTATTGTGCCACGCCCAGTTTCGTACCTCTCATACAAAAATTGGGCGTATTTGGGATTTGCCGACTCGAGATCTCCAATATATCATAACCTATCTTAATAAAATTTGGTATTGATCAAAATTTTGGCAACAACTTGCCATGCCCATTTTTGTACCTCGCATATAAATATTCGGAGGGAAACTAACTACTTTGGGTATTCAATAATATTTAGCGCAATGTCGTCAATCTGCTGTTGAATATGGTCACTTTTGAGTATGGGCGTTTTTTAACAGGGTATGATTAAGTCGGTTTACTGGTTTTTACCTCCTCTACCAGAATCCGTTGTTATTTTTTTGTGTTCCACAGTGTAATTTAGCTAGGAGACATAAAATGTCAGAGCCTTATAAATATGGAAATATTTGGCGCATATTTGTAATTTTTGCTTAATTCTGTTTAGACTGCTTTTTTGCGGAACTTTATTTGTAGCAGTCTCAGGAAGCCTTCCATTAGCCGGCCTGAAAGGAAAGGCATTCTAGGAGATCTTGCCTTTGCAGGCTAGCGAGCAGACCTGACAAGTCAATGGAAGGGTGCAGTCTTACTCTTCTTATGGCGCCCTGTATTAATCTCAAACGACGACTGCAGTTGTTGGGTGGACCTAATGACAGACCTATAGGCCTGCTAGAAGTCATGCAAACCACCTCTTTTCCTGCTGGGTAGTTTGTCGGTGTATTAAGTGGTAAGACACATCGTTTACCATATATTTATTACAGCTGGCTTTTAGTATATCCCATGAAATCGATCATCTTAGGGTCAAAGTGTCGCATTGAAGGGAAGGAACCCACAAACTTTTATTAAACTAGAGATATTTACAATTGCTTTGTTTTATGGACTTGATATTTTTATTCAAAGGATTCACGTTTAAATCAATAATTCAATAATATAATATTCATAATTCAAATCACTTTTTCGTTATAAATCTTCGCAAAATGACGCGTGATTTGGTTCTCGATACTTTTACTTTCTTTGATTTTATTTTCGTTTCCAATCCGTTGGTTTTCAATTTATCCTGGGATTTGTTTTTATTGTTTTTGCTGCGTAGGACCTTCAGAGATGCGTTACTGCGCTCTTTAGCTTTGATCGTTGAACTGGTAGGGCTGAAGCTTTTACTGTGGGCCACCAATTTGTTATTGTCTCCCCCACTAATCCGTATGGGGCGAGTTCTTTGTTTTGACAGTTTTGTCAAGTGTTTACCTGGTGTTCCGATTGCCTTCGTAGCTCTGGCTATAGAGTCAAAATTTCCAAACACCTTCATGATACTTTGATTAACAAATTTCAGATAACGTAAAGATGAGCGGCAGACATTGCAGTTTTTGTTGGCATTGCAGTTGGTACGAATGAGACTCTCCAGATATAAGAAGTTCTTGGCCATGTTTTCACAGTGCGGGCATCTGTTGCTTGCCGTCTCCAGATTAGCTAGAGCTTTGTCCGCAGGTGGCAAAGAACAAATTCCCGGTTTTGAATGAAAATCATTTACCGAATTCGGTGGCACCGTGTACTGCAGGTCTACACTCTCATCGAGTCCAAGCATTTTATTCAATACTGAAATTTTGTTCCTGCTCTTTTTTTCCAACATTTTTGTTTTGGTTTATTTGGAAACTATGTAAGTTTTCAACAACTAAAAATTTCTGATCACTGACTCAATGAACTATTTTGAAATTTGTTGAATTGTTTGATACATACATGCCATCATGATACAATAAGAGGAGGTAATCGCATATGTTCATCTGAGTTGTGCGTGTTTTTTTTTCGTTACCGTTACCGGTTTGTTTCAATCAGCTTGGTTTGCATCTTAAAGCGGCCTTTACACCTAGCTAGATTATCGCATTTTCTGGATTATCGACGTTTTGTCTTATGGAGTTTGACATTTATAGAGAGATAATCTTGATAGGTGTAACTGTAGTTTAACCATGGGATTTCTAATGCAACTACCTGGTAGTTATTGTATCGTGATACTTGCAATAAACTAAATATTACTCATGAGTAATTGAAGAATTTCTGTGGGATTCCTCTTTTGTGATTGTGCTGGTTGGTATTTCCACTGCCTTCACAATGTGTACTAGTTAACCCGCTGCAACGCATAAATGCTTCCTAACTAGGGCTGGTGGTGAGATTGGTATTCGGAGAAGAGGAGTCGGGTGACTTTGTCACCCACACTACACAGTGATGGTCAAGTGTTTGCCTGTATCCATCCGCATTCGTGCCTAGAAAAAGTTCATCCTCACTCGCCATCAACTGAATCCGTTAATCAAGGCCTCGGTACATTTGGGTGTAAATAAAGTTTAAGCACAAATCAAAGTTAATTGTCCCGCGTTCAACGAACGCCATTCGACATGAAACAAAATCAAAAAAAAAAAAACAATAACAAAAGTGGAATGGCGTTGCAGTTGGTTTGTGGGTCACTTGGTTTCCGGCAGCACTTTGTTTTAGTTCGTTTTCCTTTGGCCGTTGATTAGTTGGAATTTCGTGAGTTAGTACCCTGATAAATGTGGCCCACAACTACATATTTGTTTCCACAGAAAAAAAACTATCGAACACCTTGACATACTAAACTACTTGTTGTTCCTTTGATTCTCGCTAATTCGCTGGGCGGCGACTGCAATACTTGGTGGAAATCACGACAGGCATAAGGTTTCAGGGAATTGCGAGGTTTAACGGAGAAAAATCTTTTAACCGGACCACAGGGTGCAAGTTGCTGACAATGTTCACGGGTTATTGCAAACTGTTTGTGGTAAACCGATATTGATACTGATGCCTCATGACCAATTGTGCTAGAGATTAGTTTTAACTATTCCAAATTACTCAATAATATTACTAGTGAACATAACTATCAATGATGGAGAGAATTTCCAAAAAGAATGTACAATTAGAGAAGAAAAAACCACCGCAATGTGGCAACCCTCGTAGAAGAGAACCAGAAAGTCGACGCGATTCACTCAAACGCATTTCTCTATCGCGTCATAACTTGATTATTTCATACTTTTTACATACTTCATATAATCATTTTTGGAATTACTATAGTTAGATTGTGTAATACCGCATTTACACCGACCAAGATTAGCGTTATTCGAAGGTTAACTCCGTTTACCCGCAATAACCCAGAAGATTACTCATACAATTTTAATCTGTAGAAACTGAAGTTTAATTTTTAAATTAATTTTAAACTGATGTACATTTTGATGCAACACTGTGAGTTACTAAAAAAATGCATCCATAATAAAAACATATACAAGGTGGCGCAAAAGTAATCCTCCTATCAGAAAATGCTATAAATTTTGCGATTGGCCCCTAATGTCAGTTCTGTTTTGACATTTGTGTAGTAAACACATGCGAAATACACGTTAATAAACAATGTTACGCTACACTGCTCCAGAACGCGGAATATTGCTGACTATTTATTTGACCAATAATCGGTCGGTGACTTTGGCACAACGTGAATTTCGTCGCAGATTTCCTGGCCGTCCAACGCCTACTGGTGAAACACTGCGACGTTTAGCCGCTCGCCTCGAAGAGACTGGCACAACACGAGATGCTGCCAGGCGTGGCAGACCCCGGAGTAGCCGTTCTGCAGAGAATATTGCTGCTGTAGCCGAGGATGTCATGGAAGCGCCGTGAGCGCTACAGAGCAATGATCAAGGAGTTCTTTTTGCCGCAACTTGATGAATTGGGATTGGAAAACATGTGGTTCCAACAGGACAGTGCAACGGCACACACTGCACGTGCCACAACCGATATGCTGAAGGATGCATTTCCCGGGCGCCTAATCTCCCGTTTTGGCGAATTGCACTGGCCAGCAAGATCGCCTGATTTGACCGCTCCAGACTTCTTTTTGTGGGGCTTTTGAAGACGCGGGTTTATGTCAACAAGCCTCAGACTCTTGCAGCTCTTAAAGGCAATATCCGTCAAGAATGTGAGAACGTATCGCCGGAAGTTTTGGCCAAAGTGATGGAAAATGCCATAAAAAGGGCTCAAATGACAATCAACTGTGGCGGCGGCCATTTACATGACATCATATTCTCGACTTGATGTAAAAAAAATTAAAAGACCAAATAAAAATAATCCACAAGAAGAATCAAAGTTTTTAATTTTTTTTAAATTACGGCCAAAAAACATCGGAAGTTTACTTTTGCGCCACCTTGATAAATGGAAGCCAATCGAAATCTTTCCGACGCGTCGCCACCCCCAAAACTTTGTTTAAGGTCACGCCGCCGCCAATTTAAATGGCTGTTATTGGTTTGAACTGTGAGAAGATTTTGTAGACCGGCCCGATTTGACTCACTGATCCAATTTTATAGGTTCAGTTATTTCAAACACATTCCAAATTTTTACAAAACCAATAGCCGCCAACTCAATTTTTCTGTTGTGCCGCCGTCTTCGATAATTGTTTTCTCGGCGCATAGATTGTCTAAGCACGGAGTTGCCAACTGAAATGTAAATTAAATCTCGAATTGGGCGGTGTAGATGGCAAAGATTAGAGAACAAGGTTATCGCTAATCTGGCCGCGATAAACGGCGGTGTGAATGCGTTATAACATCATCAGAAAACTGCTCGTAGATTGAAATAATCGACGAAGAGACTAAGAAAGAGAGCAGAGAAATGAGGCGCTTCACTCGTTTTTTTGTTCTCTTCTACGAGGGTTGCCACATTGCTGTGGTTTTTTCTTCTCTACTTCTGTAGTGTTAATTGCAGCCCAAAGTTTCAGTCAGCCTTGAAAGACAATATTCGAGATGAACAGCCCGAAATACTACGATGGAAATTACGGGAAAACGGTCACTTTACGCCAATCGCTCTGGCGGAGACAATTTGTACGATATCATATTCCACAAATTTGCATGGTTCAAAAAATGGAAAAATCATTTCACAGTAACTAATTTGTGTTTGATTTGTATTAGTACAGTGGTGTGTGTCATTCACTTCCAAATACAATACACCACAAAGGTGATTCTATCAGTTTCAGCTTACAAAGCATTCTTAACACATATAAGCTGACTTGTGTTAAACGCGTTAAGTGGAAACGCAGCTTAAAGTCTGCAGTAAGAGAACCCGTACAGCAACATTAAGTCTCCCGTGTTCAAGTTTGCAGTGTTCCTGTAAGATAATGGATTAATCAGAATATTTCCTTATTATAATCCTAGTGTGTCATACCATAGTCTCTTAGTTCCTGGTATTGTAACGTGGTTTTATCTTCGGCTGAGACAGACTCAGTCATTTCCAGGGTCGTCGCAAGGACCCACAAGACCTTACAAAATGAAACAGTGAATTTGTCCCTGGGTAGGGCAATAACAAGGTCGTCGTTGTATTTGGTTTGGTTCACAAAGTCCATATATTAAATTTTTACAAAAACGATTTAAGATCCATTTGATGGACACATTCTGGTTTCAGGTGCGGTGATGGTAGATGATGGTTAATTACTTTGGGTTCTCGGCTCCTGCATAAACGGCGGGATATGGGTAGCCTTAAGGTAAGCGGATTTACTAAGTGGTTCGGGTTACTGGTTGTGAGGATGGAAGTTGTAAACTTTTTTCCATCCACATCACACAGTTATGTGTGGAGTTATTTTGATTTAGACATAAAACTTTTTTTTGGTAAATCCCCCTTTTTATGCCTCTTTTATCCACCTCTGAAGAACTCACCACGATCAGCTGAGAGTGATAGCAGCCAACAGCTGACTGAGAACAGCTGCGCCGCACAAACCTCTGAGCGACAGTATATGTGTTGTTCGTACAACCATAAACGCACACACACATGACTGAGCCATACAGCAGCGCACAGCAGCTGCGTTGGATAGCCGGCGACCCTAACACATTGTAGCTAGTTGTAGCCATAGTAGCTTGTAGTATTTTACACTAGTAGTTTTGGTCTTATAGTTGTCCTGTTTGTATACTCGTTCGGGGATACCCTGCCTGTGGGAATCCGAACAAATGCCCAAACAGCAATAAGTCCTTTATACCTGATCGGCGATACCCTGCCTGTGGAAATCCGATTTGGTATCCTGACGAGCCTTTGCCTTGTAGTTGAGCTATCGTTATCCTTGCACTTCGTCCTATAGTTGCCCTGTTTGTATACTCGTTCGGGGACACCCTGCCTGTGGGAATCCGAGTCGGGTATCCTGACGATATAACCGTCCAGCCTACCATCATCTTGCAGCAGAAGACAACGTAGACCCGTACCCCGCAGGGGTCCTCAATCATATCAAGTCACAAACATAGACTCCCGTGTACCCGTCGTCTATATCACCAAAGCAACTACAACGTTCAACTACAGTGCAGACCGCCGAGGATCATATAAGGTTTTGGAACCCCGAAAGATATCCTAGTGAAGTATTGTAGAGTGTGCATTAAACACGTAAAAATTGTACACTAGTCTAAGGTCAAATTAAAGTGAAATAAACCGTCACCAAACTCGAAAAACTGATAATTCTCTCTCTCCCGATCTAAATTTTATGTAACGGACTCTGGATACCCCTAGCTTCAAAGAGGAAAACTCGTCGTTACATGGTTCGTGGGTGATGAATGAGAACTTTTCATTCGATTAGTCGGTGAGTGTCGTCGCTTTTCTGGTACTGGTATTCTGGGTTATTGAGTCCGTGATTACCGGTATTCTGATTACTGGTTTTAATGAGAACTCGGCATTCGGTTATTCGGTGAGGGTCTTCGCTGACGAGTACGGGCACAGCATTCGTGGAGATGAGCGACGACAAGTGGGTTAGTGTTACCGGTTCGGTGATGCCAGATAACTGTACTGGCCACTATGATCCCGCTTCGTTATCAGTATTCGTTTGGTTCCGTTGTAATAGGCAATAATAACAGGGGCAACGAAGCTGGGTTAGTAGAGTAAATAAGAAAATAATAACAAAGGTGCAGTACTCACGGCGAGTAAAGACTTCGTAACACCAAAGATACGGAGCCCACGAGGGGCAATGTATCCGTAGTAACCAGATGCAGCACCCACGAGGAGTAATGCCGAGGTAACAACCAAGGTTTAGTATACACGAAGAGTAAGGCCTTCGTAATAACAAAGATGCAGAGCCTACGAGCAGCAACGTCTTCGTAGTAACTAAGGTGCAGTACCCACACGAGGGGTAAAGTCGTGGTAATAACCAAGGTGCGGTGCCCACGTGGGGTAAAGCCGTAGTAATAAATATGGTGCAGTACCCACGAGGGGTAAAGCCGCGGTAATAATAAAGATACAATGCTCACGAGGAGCAACGTCTTCTAATAACAAAGGTGTAGTACCCACGAGGGATAAAGGGTTCGTAATACCCAAAGTGCAGTACCCATGAGTGGTAATCTAAAATCATGAGTGGTAATCTAAAATCTATCTCTTATACCGAGATAAGTTGTATCCTTAAAATTTTACACTTCTGCTATGTGACTTGAATGACTTCAGAAATGACTATAATCCAATTTATCTTATCTGGTTTAAATATGTAAAAAAATGATTTCCCATTAAATCCCATGTCGGGATTGGGGCAGCTTGTCACAACCGGTGAGCTGTGCACTTTCTAATGCGACACTCACTGATTGGGATTTACAATTTTACACCGGTTCCGAACGGTATTTTGAAAAGCATTTTTCGTGGCTTAAGTACTCAATAGTATCGCCATCGTTAGGCGACGTAACCGCCTTCGTAGGCAATGAAAGGTAGTCAGAGCAGGGATCGAACCGACGTTCTCGTGTACAAGAACCGCGCACACTACCATTGCATTGCCGTCGGCTAAATATGTCCAAGATAGTAAACGTTTCTTTTTATGTGTCGACAATACAGTAATTTACCCAGCTGCGTATCAGTCGATCATTATGGTTCGAGTTAGGGAATTAAACATTTAGTCTCCTTAAAATGTTTTGAGAAAGTGACATGAGCATCCTTTAAGAGGCCGATATACGCTGAAATCGACTTGGTTATTGGAGTTTTCTCCAGTATAGCCGCCATTGGAGTATGTTATATCATAGAGTAATCACGTATAGAGCTGCAATTATTCTCATCTGACATTTCCTTTCACACAATTCGTGGTGCGGTCGGTGCGATAGAGAGTTATTTGACGTGAATTGACTTACACCAGGTGGAATTACAAAAATTGTTGACTTAAATTATTCCTGTAATTTTGATGAAAAATTGTGAATATTAAACGTATTTTGGACTTTTTTTTATATATTTTATTGTTATGTATATTTGTGGTGTAGTTACACAAAAATTTTAACGCACAAATCGAAATGCCCTTGCTGATTTAGTGTGGGATGGTTTGAGCCATTGCCTCTATCTGGTATTATTAAAGCAATACTTCCCAACATCCAACCGCCCATCTGCAACATACCAAATGCCATCAATTTCCTGAGAGAGTTGGCGTCTCTATACGTCATTACTCTATGTGTTCTATGCTTGCACTGCTTCTTTTGCATTTTCAGATCTCTCTATATTATTCGCCTAAAGCTTTTCTATACTCATCCAGATTTTTAGTTCATTAAGGGGGAGTTTCACACTCTTCATTTAAAAGCTCAATTTGAAAGCTCACAGAAAATGTTCATATTAAATGACAAACATCGGGCATTTGAAGTTTATTTAATTGAAGAATTTTCAACTGTGAAATTGGCCATAAGCTTGGTTGAACACCCTTCTATGATCATACGCATCTCTTCAAGGAATTTATTCCATCAGGCGACCTTTAGTCTTATCGTCCGTTGTCGAATGCAGGTTTTTGTTAGTCTGCTGCCACCTCTAGTGTAATAAAAGAACCCATATTAATAATTAGCGGGTCGGCCTTTGTGCACTCACAAAAAAATTCGGTGGAGCAACCAAATTAGCCGAAACCCGATTTAGTGCTTGTCACAACCACACTAGAGGTCATCACAACCAAATCAGATGTTGCCGCAACCGAATTAGAGGTTGTCACAACCAAACTAGAGGTAATTTTCTGCAAAATAAGACGTTATACCGCAAAAACCATAATACCAATATTTTTACTTACCTTTCTTAATAAGCACCAACAAATCTTTATATCCACCGCGACAGCAACAATTGTACGCTCTATAACTTTTTTAATATAATAATTGTTTTTAGAATTTTAAACGTCAGGTTTGAAGTACATATATATAATCACTAGCCGGCCCAGTAATCGTTGTTTTGCCTGATCGAGCCGGTTTAAGAAATATGTTATCCTAATTTTGTAAGGTCCTTGACTCCTGTGGGTTGTTTGAGGTGGCCTAAGTAAAAGTAGTAGCCGCCGAGGGTTTGACCCAGCTCTAACCACCTTAAAATTCTGTCGATAACGGTCAATCCATTTAGTGACGACGACACAATCGTGTGTTCAGCTATGAAAAAGCTCCTCAAAATATCGTCCGGAATCGCTGTAAAACTGTAGGCCAGTGAGTCAGTGAGTATAAAGCTAGAAAGCGCATAGTTCTCCCCAATTCCTTCATGATATAATGGGACACCTAGTAATTCCACAAGTATCATCAGAATGCCAAATCGATTTCCCACAGGCGGGGCGTCCCTGATTGACTATAGAGGACTTATCGTTATCTAGGCACTAGTTTCGATTCTCACAGGCAGGGTGTCCCCGAACGAGTAGACAATCAGGATAACTACAGTCTAAGTACAAGTGTACAGTAGCTACGACATGTAAGAGTCGCCGGCTTACCAGCCATGTATGTATGTGGTTGTGCGAACAACACATTTGCTACCACTTTCTCATGTACAAGAGTTCCGCACACTAATCGTTACAACACCCATATATATATTTCCTAAAAAACTGTTACTAAGGTCACTTTTCTGCAGAAAGATGCTTCTGAGAAAAATTTGCTATTTGTTATCGCAAACCTTTCGCGCTGGCTCATCTTCGTCCATTCTGATAACATGGCCTGGCCAACGCAATTGGCCTAATTAGATTCGCCTAGCTATGTCCACGTCTATATAGCTCTTACTTCCAACGACGTCGGTACTCACCCTTTTCTTTAACAGGACCATATATTTTATGGAGAAATTTCCTCTCGAATACTTCCAGGTTGATGGTGCAATGGTTAGTGTGTGCGCCTCTTGTACATGAGATCCTGGGTTCGATCACTGCCTTGACCACCTTAAATTTCTTTCGGCGGCGGTCACCTCGCATAGTGAAGGCGACACTATCGTGTATTCAGCCATGAAAAAGCTTCGCAAAAGCTACGGCGACACTATCGAGTATTTTGCCATGAAAAAGCTTCTCGAAATAACGTTCGGAATCGGTGTAAAAACTGTAGGTCCCAATCAGTGAGTATAAAACTAGAAAGCTGTTTATAGTGGTTGTGAGAAGCTCTCCCAAATTCCTTCACGGTATTGCGATATGACTCAAGTTTCGGAAAGGTAAAATAAGAGTCTGGAATAGCAGGACTTTTGTCTGTCGAGAGAGGGCTTTGTTCTTAAACTGCTTGCACAATCTACACTGCATTCCACAATCATTACCTCCCGATCTTCAGTAGAAGAATCTGAGTGGAGTAGTGCTGAAAAGTGGCCTCTCCACATTTTAAGCACACACTGGTTAGCAGTCACCAGATTAGCATTCTCGTCCTTGCTGGAGGGAATAATGGTCCCGATATTCTATCTTCGTACCCTTTGGAAAAATTTTCGGGATCAATTGCTCATCCCGCACATATCAGCCTTTTCACTCTCTCTCTGCTCCCACGGCAATTTTTTCCTCCTTAATAGTTGGTTCTCCTCCCTTCTCAGCCCCTTGTACCGCTTACTCGCGGCATGCGTTGTAACTGACTGTTACGTTACCGTACGTTCAGCGTCTTTTTCATCAGCTGCAATTCGACATTCTTCGTCGTACCATGGCTTATCCTTCTGCGGTTTTTGATATCCAAGTTGAGTCCTTACAGGGGTTTCCAATGAATGGGAGATGTGCTTCCTGACCTTAGGGGGAGTATTCACCCCAAGCAGGAGAGTGAGCTTTTGTTGATAGGACTTTGATATCGCCGGTATTTGCAGCTCGTCAACATCCAGGTTCTCCCGCGTTCGGCTTCGTACGTTTTTCGCCCTTCTCAGTCTTGTGCCAACTCTCGCAGCCACCAGGTAATGATCTGAGTCGATATTGGCACCTCGAATCACACGTATATCCATTTCACTAGAAGAGTTACCAAGTGCTCAATCTGGTTCCTCGTTCTCTGGTCAGTTCGCCTAACTACCATGTTCTGTGCGCCAGCGAAATGTGTCAGTATTATTCCTTTATCGAAGGTGATATCATGTAGACTGTGCTTACCGATGGTTGGTCGAAAGACACTTTCCTTTTCCAATTTGGCATTAAAATTGCCTAGAATAATCTTATTGTCGTGGTCAGAGCAGAGTTCGTATACTTCCTCCAGGCGCTCATAACGTGATTCTTTGACCCCATCGTCTTTATCGTCTGTCAGCGCGTGCACACAAATTAACCAGACGTTTAATATATTTCGCTTTGATGCGAATTTTGGCTATGCGGTCACTCACTGGGTTGAACCTTGAAACTAGGTGTCGCAGTCTCTTGCCAACTATAAATCTGCACCCGAATTCGTGCTTTCTCTCATGACAGCTGTCGTAAATATCGCAGTTTCCATCGGGTGCGACCATATTCTGACAATCGCATTTCCTGGATAGCTGTGATGTCTGCTTTATATTGTTCGGGGACATCCGTCAGTTGGACGCACCCGTCCTGTATAGTGTTTGCACATTCCAGATAAGTATCCTTAAATCGTGGTTCTTATATATTTTTTGTTTATTTTGATTTGGTTATATAGGCAATCATAAACACAAATAAATTGTCTATATAACGGTGCGGCTTTTGTGCTTGAGATCCTGGGTTCGATGACCACCTACAAGTTCTTTCGGCGGCGGTAACCTCGCATAGTGATGGCGACACTATCGAGTATGAAAAAGCTTCTCAAAATTCCGTTCGGAACCGGTGTAAAACTGTAGCTCCCAATCAGTGAGTATACAACTAGAAAGCGCACAGCTCACTGGTTGTAAGAAGCTCTTCCCAATTTCGTCATGAGATGTAATGGGAAACGATTTTTTTATATAACTGTGGCGGAAGGTAAACCCAGCCCACCATGTTTTGCATTTTACCTACCTACTGCCAGGATGATTCTGTTTCAGCCGCCCACTATGGATCAGACGGTTTCTTCAGTGTCGATACTCCGTAAGCCAGGGGTGTTGGGTCATCCGCCTTCAAAGGACAGATGAATATGTCCACTATTTCGAAGAGCTTCAGTGACAGGGTCACCTAATAATCCTGCGACACTGATTGGGACCTACAGTTTTACACCGGTTCCGAACGGTATTTTGAGAAGCTTTTTCATGGCTAAGTACTCGATAGCGTCGCCATCACTATGCGAGGTGACCATCGTCGAAAGAAATGTAAGGTGGTCTGAGCCGGGATCGAACCCACGTTCTCATGTACAAGAGGCGCGCACACTAACCACTGCACCACCATTATAATAAGATACCGATTTTATGTATGATTGGGGACACCTTTCATAGTAAAGATTTCTTTCAGGACACCTTTATGAACTAAATGAGTCTTATTTTACACTGTTTATTTAGAAAAAAAATGTGTCTTTAAAAGACTTGAGCTACTTTCAATAAATTCTTTTGATTTTTCTTGTGACAAATTAATATTTGTGTTCCATTCCCTCTTTGTAGCGCTAAACAATTTTTCCAAGTTTTACCATTACTTGTGTATCACGCCTCGTATACTTTGAGTACAATGTTGTTTTTGGTTTCACAATTCGAAAGTAAATTGCGGCATCAAGGGGGGAATGTAAAGAATTCAAGCAACGAATGAAAGTGAAATTTATTCTCCTTATGTGATTGTATTTTCGTAAATGTAACAACGATGTTAGGAAAATGTGTTGATACTCGTATGTGTGGAGAACAACTGACTTTCAATATCAGCCAGCGATTTACATACTAAACGTGGTGCATATGTGTGTATGTGTGTGCATGTGTATGTGTACGTATAAGTTGACGTAAGTGCTGCCCTCTTAGCCCCGCAGCAGTAGGATATGCATGTATGTATGTTTGAAGGCTCGTTTGGGCCGTGAACAGGTGAATGGCAGCTATATTTGGCATGTGAAATGATTCCGATCAAAAGAAAGCAGTACGTTGTTGTTTGGTATTGGGGTCAACTTCCTTTTCTACATTAACGTTTTTCCACATTCGCTTTCACTTTTTCACCACGAAAAGAAAACAGAAGGCAGCTTCTGTCGCTTCTGTTGGACACTACCGACATTGTTCTCCATTGCGGTTGTGTATGTTTTCCACGCACACACACACACATAGATAAATATAGTGTGGCACGGTGGAACTGTGGCGGGAACATTGTTGAGCGCGTACACTGGTGGTGTGCGAGTTATCGCTAAAGCCACAAATTGAAATGAGTGCAACCAAACAATAATAATAAAAAACGCTGTACAAAATATATAAAACAACACCTCCCTGTACCTTTGACTTCTTCGTCAAAGAAGTCTTAAAGTTGTGGTGCCACAACATAACACACACACAGGCACACATAGGCAAACACAGCCAAACACAGACCTACGACACAAAGGAGACCCAAAACTAAAGGAGCAAACTAGTTTGCGGTCAGTTCTATTCGATTCTTTGGCGAAAACGTGCAACTTTTCTAGTGTGTTGTCCGTAGGATTTACTTCCAAAGTTAAAAGATAACCAGCACATCTGCAGTTGTCCTGGGGCAGTGGTTGTTTCCAGCTCTCAAAAGGTAAGTACCACAAACTGAAGTGGGTTCTCTATACAAACGACAACAACAGCAGCATCTACATTAGGGAGCATTTGCTGATCCCCAGCTGGAGTATCAGTCTTTCGACTACTTCGCCTTGAGTCCTCAGAGTTCATCCCTTTTGCTTCGTTACCATTTTGAATCGCAATAAAAACCTAATCGCATAATTTGTTGCACTCGAATTTCCGTTTGAGCAAAGTTGAAATAAACAAGTTAAAAGTCACTTTGCATATTCATACGAGTACGAGCACACATTACACACATCAGCCTGTGTCTTTGCAGTTCCTCTCCAGTTGTCTCCAGTTGCCCTGACGTCCTTTGTAAGCGTTCGCTCGCTCGCTTCGCCTGCATCCTTCCATTGAAGATAATATCCATATCCATAATGTACATTTGAAATTTAAAATTTATGATAAAACTTGCATCTTTCACTTGTTTGGATTTTTCAAATGCGTTTGCAATGCAAACATTAAATAACATCCAACATAAATATTTGTCCTCTTTGTTGTTGTTATAATGATGATGATGTTGTTGTTGTTGTTGATGTTGTGGTTGTTGCTGCTGCTGCTGTTGATGATGATGATGATGATGATAAGGACGAGGATAACGATGACGATGCCCAAAATGCTTGCGATAACCCTTCAAATCCCATACACCGGCAAAAAAAATTTGTACAGAAAATGTAACAACTTTATTGACAAATTGAATACAAACATAATCAAATTTATGTGACGCGAGTTATCGATAAATGAATTTACATATAAAATGATATGACGATAAGTTTTCACATTAACAAATTTCCATCAGAAACGACTAATCTGTCAGATAAAACTGACAATGTGAATTTCACTTGGTGAAGTTGTAAAATGATTTGGAATGGGAAGTTATGATACGGCTATGTTAGGCTGAACAGTCATTCTCTGTTTCAACTGAGTGTAAGCTGAGGTCATTAGGCTTCATTATCCTGCATAATAGATGGATGGATATTTAGATGTTTACATATGAATACAAGTCCTGCTGCTTAGGAACTTAATTAACCTTACCCAGTATGGGAGATACGGGCTATAGCAAACAGGTTTACATTAACTTGTTTACATTCCAAGCAGAGTCCTAAAAGAGTCAGGAATATGAACAACAGTCATATAAGACACATTTCGGAACCTTGCACATTTTTTACCAATGATTTCGGAACGCTGTAAAAAAAAATCAATAATAACACTGTTCGACACCAAAAAAAATGATAGGGTTCTGTCAACGGATTCTGGTAGAAAGGTTTAAAAAAATATACGTGTATCGGCGTTTTGCCAGATCTGATCAGAATTTTTTTTAGGGCGGGTCAAAGTTTTCGCCCCTTGGAACTTTCCTGCAACATATCGGCATGCAAATTTGTGTGTTCCTTACTTCTGAGGTACAAAATATGTTCAGAAGATTTATAGAAAAGATTCAGATAAACAGTTGTGTGGAACAAATTAACCCTCTAACTGTCACGTACGAGTATAACCATAATCTTTACTTTTTTTTTGAAAACTCGCAAAAAACTGCTCCAAAACGGCGGGAGGCGTGGTCAAAATGTTCCACAAAAATTATCAACATAAAATTTCACTATACGTGTCCGAACACTCCAAAATGTAGCAGGAAAGTTCCGAGGGGCGGAAACTTTGACTCGCCCAAAAAAATTCTGATCAGATCTGGCGAAACGCCGATACACGTATATTTTTGTTTAGACCTTTCTACCAGAATCCGTTGATAGAACCCATTCATTTTGAGAAAAAATCTAATTTGGCCTCACAGTGTAATTAGGGAAGTGCGATTAATCAATTAATTTAAATATTGATTACTAGACATCGTAATTAATCAGTTAATTGAGTAATCAGAAATTCTGATTAATCAAAACTATAATTAATGAATTAATTTAAACATTTATTAATCATATGTGAATAATTTTATTCATTATATGTATAAATAAGTTTTGGAATCGATAAAAAAACATACTATACAAAGTGAAGGAAACATTTGAACATTTTGAGTAAAGAAGTCTCTTAATTAAAACAAAGAAGTCTCTTAATTAAAACAGTTCAAACTCAGAAAACCCAAAAACATGAATTGCCCAATTATTCAAATCTCTGATTAATCAGTTTTTAGATTAATTAATTAATCATAGTCCCATTACATCCCACGAAGGGTTTAGGGAGAGCTTCTCACAACCAGTGAGCTGTACGCTTTCTGGTGTTGTACTCACTGATTGGGACATGCAGTTTTTCGCCGTTTCCAAACTATGCGAGGTGACCGCCGCTGAAAGAAATTTTAAGGTAGTTAGAGCAGGAATCGAACCCAGGATCTCATGTACAAGAGGCGAGCGCACTACCCATTGCACCACCGACGGCCACGAATACTGATTAATCAACATGCAGATCAATGGATTAATCGAATTTATTATTAAGCAAAATGTATGATTAATCAATTGCTTAATTAATCAGGGTGTGATTAATCAGGTTGCCTGAGTAATCGCACGTAAATAAAGAAGTAAATGGTTTCCCATCACATCCCGTGAAGGAATTGGGGAGAGCTAGAGTTTTATACTAATTGATTGGGACCTATAGTTTTTACACCGATTCCGAACGTTATTTTGAAAAGCATTTTCATGTTTTTTTTCAATTTCAATTTCAAATTTTATTTTTCCAAATTATTATACAATGTTGCATATATATTACTAAAGGGGATTTTAATAAGAGCGCTACAAAAGTTTTTTTAAATAAAGCAAAACCGGTTTTAGATACCAACGAAATTCTTTATTCCTGTGAAAGTACATTCGATGCCATTATGTATGGAACTCGATTTCTTTTGCTGAACCCAATTTTCGACGGTTTTCAAGCATAAATCGGCCGATACTGCTGCAATTTCACGTTCGATATTCGTACGAAGTTCATCAATCGTCGCTGGCTTGTTGGCATAGATCATAGACTTGACGTAGCCCCACAGGAAATGATCTAACGGCGTCAAATCGCACGACCGAGGCGGCCAATCGACTGGGCCATTTCGTGAGATAACACGTTCACCAAACTTGGTTTCCAATAAATTGATTGTGGCATTCGCTGTGTGGCTTGTGGCGTAGTCCTGTTGGAACCACATGTCCTCCAAGTCCATATTATCCAATTGGGGCCAAAAATATCCGGTTTTCATTGAACGGTAGCGATTCGCATTCACAGTAATGTGCCGGTCTTTATCGTTACTGAAGAAGTAGGGCCCAATGACGCCGCCGGCCCATAAACCGCATCAAACCGTAATTTTTTCGGGATGCAATGATGACTCATGGATTACGTGTGGATTGCTGTCTGACCAATAACGCATATTTTGCTTATTGACGAAGCCATTCAGCCAGAAATGAGCCTCATCGCTGAAGATGATAAATTGGACGTAGCGCTCTTAAAGTTGAGGCCACTGACTCCAAATTTCGGTAGTAAATTTTAATAATTTCGACTCCGTTGTTGGCTGGTATATCTTTCCATGATGAAATGGCAAACCTTACTGAAGAGAAATGTCAAAAGGGCGTGAAAAAATATGGCGTCGTTTGCTGTCACTATCGATTTACTTTTTGTAGCGTCTCTGTTGAAAAACCCTTTATATACATATCAATACGTTTTCCTAGGACTATCTGAATATACCATAGTTAAACCATAAGACCGACTTAGGCCGGTGTTTTTCTTAAAACTAAAAATCTCTAATACAATAAATGCCCAAAAAAGGAAACAATTTCATCAAACAAAAATTATAAAACTTAAGAACTAAAAGAAAAAACTTAAAGCTAGAATAACAGCCTGTTTCTCAATCTCGAACGAAAAGCTAAGTGAACGAAAACCAGTCACTCACATTCGACTCAAATTTGGTTTCTCTAAGTCGAAATGTTCGTTCGACTGACTTCATGTTTGTTGCTAAGTGACAGCACATCCGAAATAGAGAAACTAAAATTTGTACTGAAAAATATTATGTTTTCATTCGACTTGAAAGGACAAGATTGTGAAACCCAAATCAACTTTCTATCGTCTAGAACACGAACGAAAGCTTTCGTTCGAGTTGGGGAAACAGGCTGTATGTATGTACAATATTTACAAAGGCCCTAAGGCCAACAAAAGACCCCGGATAGCCTGGGCTTTAACTCCGTCGTCCGCAATGCTCGCGTACTCACACGAGAAATTGCCAAGCTTGACACGGCAGGACATGAAGTCCATGCCAATGAAACGCAAACAGTCAGGGTTAACATTCTGAAACTGGGCCATGGCCCCTGACTGCGTTATTCCGGTGGGAACAGCTGTCGAAAAATGATCTGCCTGCGGCTGAGATGCCGCAATACGGTGGCCACCTCGGGCAGGAGCAGCATAGGAGATGCCACCATTAACTATTTCACTATTGCGCTATTCTAGGAGCGGCGTACTGCCGACTTCTAGCTTCGGCCTTCTCACGCAATAGTTTTGGCCTAAGTGGGCACTCCCTTGAGCTGGCTGCATGCCCATCGACCAACCAATTAACACATCAGGGCACATGATCCGTTTCGGGAACAACTGCCCCCGTAGTCAGATCAGTGACCAGCGATTCTCTCACACCAACTTCCCTGGTGGGGATGAGGCACTTTCTTGGGCCGTGAGACCCGGCATACTTACAGCAGCGGTGTGGCATGCGGCAATTCAAAGATACGTGCCCGTAAATCCTTACGGGTGTGGACTTTGCAGTGCAAAATGAATTTAATTTTATAAAAAGAGTCAATAAAAGAGTCAAGAGGATATGCCACTTATCGCCTCCTAATTTGACTATCCTAATTATGGAAAGTTTAACTTTTAACCCCTCGAGGTAAAGTTTTATATCCGATTCCTCGAATGAGTCGGATAGCCCAGCAATGACTGCCGCAAAGGGAGTTTGCGACTTAGGGGTATACGAGTATGTATAATACCAAAACCCTCCCTCTTTCAATAATTTCACAACTAAACCATAGTCCTCGAGACTCATTGCTCTAATATTGAGCATGCCTTGCCCCATTAATCGAATAGTAAAATTGTCGTGCTGTAAGACGGCTTTAATTTTCGCCGTCACAGCACGCACTTTAGAACTTTATAAATATTCGTCCGGAATTTTCTTATTATTACTGCCGCCAACTCATCTGGTAGGAACTTTTCTGGCGCCACTTCCCGTCTTGGGGGCATCCTTCTTGGTCTTTGATGTTCCGGCGCTACACGGGGCCCAACTTCCTTCTCATGCCGCTCATGGGATTCTTGCCCGAGCAGTATATCTTTAAAACTGGGTGCACCTTCGTCCGTTGACTCTTCATCGTCTGTGGCTTGATTGTACGCTGCCTTCTCAAGATCCTTGATTTGGTATGCCAGGTTTTCAATTGTCTTCATAGCCTCTTCAAATTTAGTAGTTATTGAAGTATTCTTGGCTCGGAGCTGGCGGATTTCATTGAAAACATCCGCCTCCGTCTTCTTTTCTTTGCCGTTTCACCAACAGCCGCAAGGTTTTTCGCCCTCATCAATAAATCTGTCATTTGAGCATATAAGTCAGAGTGTTTTTCCTCACTCTTTTTGGGCAGTTCCTCATCGGGTGAAACTGCCTCGGCGGTGCAGAGGACCTCAGCCCTAGACTAGGACTTTCTTCCCATCACCGAAGTAAATCCGGCATCATTGGGATCGGTCATCGCTTTTCGAAAAAAGTTTCATTTTCCAAATTGTAGATTTGCCGACGGCAAATCGAAAAAAAAATTTCCTTCTAATCGCCAAGTTTTTTATCTTTAATAAGACTAAAAACTGTTTATTTTATAGTTTGGAACTTTTAACTTTTCCCCACTTTTTATTTTTATTTCACTTAATACTTCACGAATGCAGCACAAGAACTAAACCAACCAAATGCGTGGTGACCGCCGCATAGTTGACCAATTCTCGAGAGGCTGTCAAAAATCTATAATTTTTGATTGGATAATAATTTTGGTACGTGTTTTTTTTGGAACGAAGTTCCTTATCGCACGTTGCGGGAAGAGGGCTATTATTATCAACTATATTATTTGCTATTGCTTTGGTTTGTGTCTAGACTAACCAGATGTCTGACTTATGTTGGGAAATGTTTTGTTTAATGGGAAGTTTTCTAGGTGGAGCCTGCAATCAGTATTTAGTATATATTGTAGTTTTGAAGCCATTAAATGGTAAATTTAGAAAAGCCAAAGTGAAAGAAGTTTAAAAAAGAACTTTTTCTTAAATAAGTGCATTTTCTTAAAAAAAGTAAATTTTCTAAAAATAAAAATACCTATTCATATTCTTTAACAAAGTACCTTTTTTTCAAAAAAATACCTTATCTTAAAGAAGTACCTTTGCATAAAAAAAGTAAATTTTCTTATAAAAAGTTAATTTTCTTAAAAAAAAAATTTTTTTTTAAATAAAGACCTATTTTTAAAAAAAGTAAATTTTCTTACAACAAATTGCCTTTTCTTAAAAATCAACTTTTTCTTTAAAAAGTATCTTTTTTGTGAAACAAAATATCTTACTCTTAAAAATTTAATTATTCTTGAAAAAAGGACCAATTCTAAAAAAATCCCATTTCTTAAAAAATACATTTTCTTTTTAAAAAAAAATACCTTCTCTGAAAAAAATACCTTATCTTACAAAAGTTCCTTTTCTTAAAAGTACCTTTTCTTAAAAATAAAATAATACCTTTTCTTTCCTTGAAACAAGTAGCCTTTCTGAAAATACGTACATTTTCTAAACAAATAACCTTTTCCTAAAACGTTTACCACTTCTTTAAACAGTTCATGTTCTTGAAAAAGTACTTCTGTGTAAAAAAATTCATACTCATGGCTTTTTCTTACAGAAAGTACTTCTTAAAAATAGTACCTTTTCTTAAAAAAACATTAGCTTTTAATAAAAGAAGTACGTCTCTTTAAAAAAGGACCTTTTCGGAAAAATATAATTCACATTCTTACAAAAAGGACCTACAAATATACATAAAAAAATACATTCTATAAAAATTTTTTTTAAAATTTTCTTTCATAAAAAGTATCTTTTCTTAAAGATTGATTTAAATTATCGTATTTTACAACTGGCGCCTTAGGCATGTTGGAACTAACTAGTACATAATATATAGCGAAAAGAACTTCGTTCCAACCTGGTGTCCCCTGACGCCTTATTTAATTTTTGTTTGTTTTGTAGGTGGGAATTTAGCCATTAATATTTGCTATTAAACGTAAAAATCGACTGATAAGAAAAAAGTTATGGAGGGTTTGAGATACATTTTCTTTTTTCATTGAATTTTAGTATAAAAGTGAAGCACTAAAACATGATAAAAACTGTGTTTTTTGACGTAGAATACGTCTTACCTTACGGTATGAGGAGTCATATCAGGTTTTTATTGTTGTAATCTTTATTTCATTGAATTTGAGGAAACGGCTGGATGAATTTTTTTAAAATTTTTTTTGTAGGTAAATGAGGATGTTATCTTTCGTTTGATATACATTTCATATTGGTTGATATATTTCTAGTATTTTAATTTCTCAAAAGAAAATTGTTTAAACACATACACTCAAACATATGTGTGGTGTTTGGTTGAGTGTTTTTGGTTGCTCAACATTGCTTAGGAACATGTATCTAGTAAAAAGTGAAACGAACAGCAAGCTAATGTTGCTTGGCAACATGTATCTAGTAAAAAATGAAACAAACAGTAAGCTAACGTAATAAAGCTTTTTTGCGAAAGCTTCAATGAAGCTGTTGTAACATTAATTTTGAATTGTAAAGCGTAAAGCTTTCACACAACGCTCGAATGCTAATGCGAAGACTCGATAAGGTACACCTTTTTTAATATTAGGGCGGCCCTCTCAACATTCGCAGAACTTATTTCAATAAAAATATTAATTAAAATACATAAATTAAATTAAGTTTAAAAAAATTGAACATAATATATTTTTTTTTAAACGGACTTGAATCAAATGCCGTTGGTAAATATAAAAATTACAGCAGACAGTTGATAAATAATATAAGCAAATGAATTTATTGTTATATATGTTTTCTGTCTTATCGGATGGCGTATTCTACGTTAAACTTAATGGCCGTGTCTCTGACACAGCCTGCAGGGACAGTCCGTGGCCGAAGGCCTCGGACAACTGTCTGCTGTAATTTTTTTAAATAGTGTAGTATTTTATCAGTTTCTTTTACAGCTACTATATATTAACAATTTTCTTATCAGAAAATGCCAAACTTTGGCGCTTGTAAACTTTTTAGTCGTAATGGTCAAAGGTCGGCTTTTTTGAAAACGCCTGAGTTGAAATATAGTTTATTAAGTTGCGATCGTAAAAATTATCTGATATTGGTTGAAATTCAGTTAAGATGGAGAAGTTTTAATAAAAAAATCGTATGTTTTTATTTAAGTTAAACACTTTTTTTTATATTTCTTATAATTTTTTTAAAAATAAATATTAATTAATTTACATAATCTTTTAAATGAAGAACAAATTGTTATCTACATATGTATGTATGTATATTAAAACCAGTATAACTTAGTGGACTGAAAAACTACTGCAAACACACAAATAATTTTAGTAAATATTTCTTCTAAATATCCTTGATTTTCATCTTCTAGTAGCTGCTTAGCTTCTTCATCTAATTCAAAATAGGTAGTTCTCTATTTTTGTATAATGAGACTGTGCGACACCAAAAAAAAATGATGGGGTTCTGCCAACTGATTCTGGTAGAACGGTCTAAAAAATATACGTGTATCGGCGTTTTGCCAGATCTGAGGGGTCAAAGTTTCCGCCCCTCGGAACTTTTCTGCAACATATTGGCATGCAAAACTGTGTGTTCCTGTCATCTGAGGTACAAAATATATTTAGAAGATTTATAGAAAAGATTCAGATAAATATTTCGTGGAAGAAATTAACCCTCTAACTGTCACGTATAACCATAATTTTTAAACTCGCAGAAAACTGCTCCAAAATGTTGGGGGGCGTGGTCAAAATGTTCTACAAAAATTATCGTCCTGAAATTTCACTATATGTGTCCGAACACTCCAAAACACAAATCTTAGCCCAAGTGATAGATAAGAAACAAAAACTAACTGCCTGCTAAGGGTTAATAATGCATTTTGTCATTTTGCTGTTTCCATTAAAAATGGTCCACATAATATAATGAATTTTGTCATATTTCAGCTTTTAGTTCTATTTATTTTTTGAAGTACTTGGTAATTCTACACCTTTATCATACAATGACCAACATAAATCTGATATTAAAGAACGTAAACCCAAAAGAATGTAATCCAAAATGACATGATCATCACTGTCAAATAACAATGCACTGAAACCAGGTCCGTGCACAAAAGAGCTTATGGAGGGGTTATCAAGACATCAACAATTTTCAAACCGCTGCCATTACGCCCCTTGCATTTTCGGGGATGATCGTAGATGGACATATTTTCATGAAATAAACCAAGGAATACGGTGGTGAAAATTGTCCAGTCGTGACTGAACCACCCTGTATAATGCTTAAGTTTAACTCATGTTCAAGTTAAACTTATTTAAATTTGAAAATTACATTCACATTTGCAATAAATTTTCAAGTAGCAAAGTCGTCTAAAGTGTACAAAATTAATTTATGTACTAATTTTAAATATTTATTTGATATTCAAATAGAAACTCATTCTGAGCTTAAAAACAATATTTAAACTCTTATGTAGAAGTTATTCAAATTCTAAAATTATATCTGAAAATGGGCATCGTGTTACCTAAATCGAAAACTGCATTAATATTTGAGAATCATATCTCTTTTTTTTACATTGTTTAGTTTTTGTGAGGATAATTAATACAAAATGTGAGTAAAAACCAGTTAACCTACGTCAAATAACCGGGTTTCGGCTTATTCGAAAATTTGTTTTATTAAAAACCGACGTTCTGTTAATGTCAAAAAGCCCGATTAAAAGGTCTCGCCGGTTTTTCAGTTTCGGGTTGGAACCCGCTAGTAGTTACCCAGAACGTTGGAAATTACCCATCACGGTTACCCATTACCCACAGGGTACGTGCAAAATATCCCTAATCCTGAATCCTAATGAAATGTATTTCTCTTGAAATACCCTTTTTATGCCTGTAAGTGTGTATTTGAAATATTTAGTTTAGTTTAGTTTAGTTTAGTAAAAATGATTTTTTAACCTCACTTTTTTAATAAAAATATTTTTTTTTTCAAAGAAAATGCACTAGTGTAATTATTTTTCTTCTGAACTTCAATAATATACTAGTTTTCAAACTTTTTTTAAAGGTATAATACTCAACAAAACCTTCAAGACCGGAGATATTAAAATTTTGGTACGCTGTTTGACATTCGATAAATCGATAACTAAGCTAGTTATTGATTAAAGTTATTTAATTTTTACTTCTAATTTTTATATAAGAAATATCTATATGAAACTGTCATAAAATATTATTTTTGTGTCATAAATCTTTCTTAGGGATATTCTCCTCTGGGGTAGGTCCAATGGCTTCGGCATGGTATTTTAATTTTATCTGTACAAATTTATTCCAGAACTTGAAATACATTTTTACTTTTTGGTGTTGAATATTAAAATAAAAAAGTACCAACAAAAAGGCCAAATGAATAAATAAAAATCATCCCTGATGAACGTAGAGTACGAGGAATCTGCGGGCAATTCCCAGCGGCGGAAGTCATAACTTGGAAGGCCTGAAATCATGACCAACCAGGTCTTCTTTAAAATACGGAAGACCTTCCCTACATATTACCTCCTCCTTTGTTCTAAACATTGCGTGAGATTGGGAGGCAAGGCCTTTCTAAAGAAGACCTTAGAAGGCATGCAAAAAGTAAGGCATTAGAAGGCATGCAAAGAGGAAGACCTTAGAAGTTATTTACTTTACTTCATTTTTATTAAACAAAAATAAAATTCAATTTAATTTTTTTATCACAAAATAAATCAGACTTATTTATATGTGTGTACCTATCTTATAAAGTTTTACCACGCTCAACTTCAAACTGAATGTCGGCTTCTTCTAAAACTTTAAAAATATCCTGAAAAATATTAAATAAAAAATATAATTTTAAAATTGGTATGAAATTTTCCTATTCTCCTTTCCTAAAATCTTTATCTTGGTTATATCAGATAAAAAAATGCACGCATTCCGCAGGCCTTATATTTCAAAGGCATTACAAAAGAAGCATTCCGACGCATGCCTTATTTGTGGAAGGCCTTGCGAATTCCGCCGCTGGGTTGTTATTGTCTGTAAGAATTGTGTTGTCTTTGTGGGCAACAACAAAAAATATGTCTAATGGGAACCAATGGTTCTCTGGCGATGGAAAGAAGTTTCTGTGAATGTTTTCTTGTGTCTTTTGCTTACGATATTTTTCGAACACTTGCATAGTTTTGAATTCTCAATTCAAATGAGATTTCGTTTGCATTTAGTTTGATGAATTTTTCAAAAGCATAATTCCAAACAACCGCTGATGAAGATCTATGGCTAGATAGATTAGAAATAGCTATACGGTTTGTCAGAAATCATAAGACTGCATTGTGCAAAACTTCTTTTAAAAAACTATATTTCTATTAATAAAAATATAGAATAGTCTTGAGCTTGAATACTAAAATAAGAAAGTACCAATAAAAAGGTCGAATAAATAAGTAAAAATCATCCCAAACAAATTTTTATTTTGTGTTGAAAAAAAAACTTTCAACGTAATATAAACTTTCAACGTAAATATCTGCGGTCCTTGAGGGGTTAATGCGTCGTATTGTACCTGTTAGAAAAAGGCTGGAAGTCTTGTGTATTATCGAAGTCTAGGAAACAAATAAGTCCATTAGGGTTTTTTTTTGAAAATTTTACATTTTTAACAACAAATTTTAACAAATATTGGGAAATTCAACTGCAAATACTACGATTGACTTAATGACGACACCAACCTGGATACATTGACTGAAGATAAACCCATCACATTAACCGGAGGAGCAAAAGGAAGGCAAACAAAAAATATGGACGAATGTTCAATTTTCCCAAGAAAGAGGAATTTTGCCGATGTCTATAAAATATACAATTACAAAATCTGCCGCAGATTACAAAATCTGCTGCTGATGCAGGCCCACTGCAACTAAAAAGGATTAAGGAAGGCATTTCCACGCCACATTAAAGAGTATGGTTCCGAAGAAGCCTTGGCCTTTTTATGGACTTAGAACTTTCCAAAGAGAAATATGAGATACTACGGACATCTTTAATGCGACACGGGGCTAATATTTTACCCGGATACCAGAATATTTCCCAAGCCAAAATAAATTCACGACCACTGTACACGGAGTTTACCGAAGTCTCTATGAAAGCTAATCTGCAGGATCTTATAGGCCATACAGCGAAACGGCTGTTGGAGAGTCTTCCTGAAAATGTGGTGGCAATTTTTCCTAAGAAACTGACATTGATCAGTAAATGGGGCTGCGATGGATCATCCGGACAAAGCGTTTATAAGCAAATGATATCTTCCGATGACGCTACAATAACTTCGAGAAAAAGACATCAATTAATGATAAGGAGAAGATCAGAAAGAAGGAAATACAGGATGCTTTTTTAAACAAGTTGGACTAAAAGTAAAAGTGTCCCAAGTTCGGATACGGAAACTCAAACGATGGGAACAATTCTAGGAGATTTTTTGAAAATGATTAGTCAGTAACTGCGAATTGACAATCTTTAATTTTTGTTTGTTTTGTAGGTGGGAATTTAGCCATTAATATTTGCTATTAAACGTAAAAATCGACTGATAAGAAAAAAGTTATGGAGGGTTTGAGATACATTTTCTTTTTTCATTGAATTTTAGTATAAAAGTGAAGCACTAAAACATGATAAAAACTGTGTTTTTTGACGTAGAGTACGTCTTACCTTACGGTATGAGGAGTCATGTCAGGTTTTTATTGTTGTAATCTTTATTTCATTGAATTTGAGGAAACGGCTAGATGAATTTTTTTAAAATTTTTTTTGTAGGTAAATGAAGATGTTATCTTTCGTTTGATATACATTTCATATTGGTTGATATATTTCTAGTATTTTAATTTCTCAAATGAAAATTGTTTAAACACATACACTCAAACATATGTGTGGTGTTTGGTTGAGTGTTTTTGGTTGCTCAACATTGCTTAGGAACATGTATCTAGTAAAAAGTGAAACGAACAGCAAGCTAATGTTGCTTGGCAACATGTATCTAGTAAAAAATGAAACAAACAGTAAGCTAACGTAATAAAGCTTTTTTGCGAAAGCTTCAATAAAGCTGTTGTAACATTAATTTTGAATTGTAAAGCGTAAAGCTTTCACACAACGCTCGAATGCTAATGCGAAGACTCGATAAGGTAAACCTTTTTTAATATTAGGGCGGCCCTCTCAACATTCGCAGAACTTATTTCAATAAAAATATTAATTAAAATACATAAATTAAATTAAGTTTAAAAAAATTGAACATAATATATTTTTTTTTAAACGGACTTGAATCAAATGCCGTTGGTAAATATAAAAATTACAGCAGACAGTTGATAAATAATATAAGCAAATGAATTTATTGTTATATATGTTTTCTGTCTTATCGGATGGCGTATTCTACGTTAAACTTAATGACCGTGTCTCTGACACAGCCTGCAGGGACAGTCCGTGGCCGAAGGCCTCGGACAACTGTCTGCTGTAATTTTTTTAAATAGTGTAGTATTTTATCAGTTTCTTTTACAGCAACTATATATTAACAATTTTCTTATCAGAAAATGCCAAACTTTGGCGCTTGTAAACTTTTTAGTCGTAATGGTCAAAGGTCGGCTTTTTTGAAAACGCCTGAGTTGAAATATAGTTTATTAAGTAGCGATCGTAAAAATTATCTGATATTGGTTGAAATTCAGTTAAGATGGAGAAGTTTTAATAAAAAAATCGTATGTTTTTATTTAAGTTAAACACTTTTTTTATATTTCTTATAATTTTTTTAAAAATAAATATTAATTAATTTACATAATCTTTTAAATGAAGAACAAATTGTTATCTACATATGTATGTATGTATATTAAAACCAGTATAACTTAGTGGACTGAAAAACTACTGCAAACACACAAATAATTTTAGTAAATATTTCTTCTAAATATCCTTGATTTTCATCTTCTAGTAGCTGCTTAGCTTCTTCATCTAATTCAAAATAGGTAGTTCTCTATTTTTGTATAATGAGACTGTGCGACACCAAAAAAAATGATGGGGTTCTGCCAACTGATTCTGGTAGAACGGTCTAAAAAATATACGTGTATCGGCGTTTTGCCAGATCTGAGGGGTCAAAGTTTCCGCCCCTCGGAACTTTTCTGCAACATATTGGCATGCAAAACTGTGTGTTCCTGTCATCTGAGGTACAAAATATATTTAGAAGATTTATAGAAAAGATTCAGATAAATATTTCGTGGAAGAAATTAACCCTCTAACTGTCACGTATAACCATAATTTTTAAACTCGCAGAAAACTGCTCCAAAATGTTGGGGGGCGTGGTCAAAATGTTCTACAAAAATTATCGTCCTGAAATTTCACTATATGTGTCCGAACACTCCAAAACACAAATCTTAGCCCAAGTGATAGATAAGAAACAAAAACTAACTGCCTGCTAAGGGTTAATAATGCATTTTGTCATTTTGCTGTTTCCATTAAAAATGGTCCACATAATATAATGAATTTTGTCATATTTCAGCTTTTAGTTCTATTTATTTTTTGAAGTACTTGGTAATTCTACACCTTTATCATACAATGACCAACATAAATCTGATATTAAAGAACGTAAACCCAAAAGAATGTAATCCAAAATGACATGATAATCACTGTCAAATAACAATGCACTGAAACCAGGTCCGTGCACAAAAGAGCTTATGGAGGGGTTATCAAGACATCAACAATTTTCAAACCGCTGCCATTACGCCCCTTGCATTTTCGGGGATGATCGTAGATGGACATATTTTCATGAAATAAACCAAGGAATACGGTGGTGAAAATTGTCCAGTCGTGACTGAACCACCCTGTATAATGCTTAAGTTTAACTCATGTTCAAGTTAAACTTATTTAAATTTGAAAATTACATTCACATTTGCAATAAATTTTCAAGTAGCAAAGTCGTCTAAAGTGTACAAAATTAATTTATGTACTAATTTTAAATATTTATTTGATATTCAAATAGAAACTCATTCTGAGCTTAAAAACAATATTTAAACTCTTATGTAGAAGTTATTCAAATTATAAAATTATATCTGAAAATGGACATCGTGTTACCTAAATCGAAAACTGCATTAATATTTGAGAATCATATCTCTTTTTTTTACATTGTTTAGTTTTTGTGAGGATAATTAATACAAAATGTGAGTAAAAACCAGTTAACCTACGTCAAATAACCGGGTTTCGGCTTATTCGAAAATTTGTTTTATTAAAAACCGACGTTCTGTTAATGTCAAAAAGCCCGATTAAAAGGTCTCGCCGGTTTTTCAGTTTCGGGTTGGAACCCGCTAGTAGTTACCCAGAACGTTGGAAATTACCCATCACGGTTACCCATTACCCACAGGGTACGTGCAAAATATCCCTAATCCTGAATCCTAATGAAATGTATTTCTCTTGAAATACCCTTTTTATGCCTGTAAGTGTGTATTTGAAATATTTAGTTTAGTTTAGTTTAGTTTAGTAAAAATGATTTTTTAACCTCACTTTTTTAATAAAAATATTTTTGTTTTTTCAAAGAAAATGCACTAGTGTAATTATTTGTCTTCTGAACTTCAATAATATACTAGTTTTCAAACTTTTTTTAAAGGTATAATACTCAACAAAACCTTCAAGACCGGAGATATTAAAATTTTGGTACGCTGTTTGACATTCGATAAATCGATAACTAAGCTAGTTATTGATTAAAGTTATTTAATTTTTACTTCTAATTTTTATATAAGAAATATCTATATGAAACTGTCATAAAATATTATTTTTGTGTCATAAATCTTTCTTAGGGATATTCTCCTCTTGGGTAGGTCCAACGGCTTCGGCATGGTATTTTAATTTTATCTGTACAAATTTATTCCAGAACTTGAAATACATTTTTACTTTTTGGTCTTGAATATTAAAATGAAAAAGTACCAACAAAAAGGCCAAATGAATAAATAAAAATCATCCCTGATGAAGGTAGAGTACGAGGAATCTGCGGGCAATTCCCAGCGGCGGAAGTCATAACTTGGAAGGCCTGAAATCATGACCAACCAGGTCTTCTTTAAAATACGGAAGACCTTCCCTACATATTACCTCCTCCTTTGTTCTAAACATTGCGTGAGATTGGGAGGCAAGGCCTTTCTAAAGAAGACCTTAGAAGGCATGCAAAAAGTAAGGCATTAGAAGGCATGCAAAGAGGAAGACCTTAGAAGTTATTTACTTTACTTCATTTTTATTAAACAAAAATAAAATTCAATTTAATTTTTTTATCACAAAATAAATCATTATCCACTGCTACAGACTTATTTATATGTGTGTACCTATCTTATAAAGTTTTACCACGCTCAACTTCAAACTGAATGTCGGCTTCTTCTAAAACTTTAAAAATATCCTGAAAAATATTAAATAAAAAATATAATTTTAAAATTGGTATGAAATTTTCCTATTCTCCTTTCCTAAAATCTTTATCTTGGTTATATCAGATAAAAAAATGCACGCATTCCGCAGGCCTTATATTTCAAAGGCATTACAAAAGAAGCATTCCGACGCATGCCTTATTTGTGGAAGGCCTTGCGAATTCCGCCGCTGGGTTGTTATTGTCTGTAAGAATTGTGTTGTCTTTGTGGGCAACAACAAAAAATATGTCTAATGGGAACCAATGGTTCTCTGGCGATGGAAAGAAGTTTCTGTGAATGTTTTCTTGTGTCTTTTGCTTACGATATTTTTCGAACACTTGCATAGTTTTGAATTCTCAATTCAAATGAGATTTCGTTTGCATTTAGTTTGATGAATTTTTCAAAAGCATAATTCCAAACAACCGCTGATGAAGATCTATGGCTAGATAGATTAGAAATAGCTATACGGTTTGTCAGAAATCATAAGACTGCATTGTGCAAAACTTCTTTTAAAAAACTATATTTCTATTAATAAAAATATAGAATAGTCTTGAGCTTGAATACTAAAATAAGAAAGTACCAATAAAAAGGTCGAATAAATAAGTAAAAATCATCCCAAACAAATTTTTATTTTGTGTTGAAAAAAAAACTTTCAACGTAATATAAACTTTCAACGTAAATATCTGCGGTCCTTGAGGGGTTAATGCGTCGTATTGTACCTGTTAGAAAAAGGCTGGAAGTCTTGTGTATTATCGAAGTCTAGGAAACAAATAAGTCCATTAGGGTTTTTTTTGAAAATTTTACATTTTTAACAACAAATTTTAACAAATATTGGGAAATTCAACTGCAAATACTACGATTGACTTAATGACGACACCAACCTGGATACATTGACTGAAGATAAACCCATCACATTAACCGGAGGAGCAAAAGGAAGGCAAACAAAAAATATGGACGAATGTTCAATTTTCCCAAGAAAGAGGAATTTTGCCGATGTCTATAAAATATACAATTACAAAATCTGCCGCAGATTACAAAATCTGCTGCTGATGCAGGCCCACTGCAACTAAAAGGATTAAGGAAGGCATTTCCACGCCACATTAAAAAGTATGGTTCCGAAGAAGCCTTGGCCTTTTTATGGACTTAGAACTTTCCAAAGAGAAATATGAGATACTACGGACATCTTTAATGCGACATGGGGCTAATATATTACCCGGATACCAGAATATTTCGCAAGCCAAAATAAATTCACGACCACTGTACACGGAGTTTACCGAAGTCTCTATGAAAGCCAATCTGCAGGATCGTATAGGCCATACAGCGAAACGGCTGTTGGAGAGTCTTCCTGAAAATGTGGTGGCAATTTTTCCTAAGAAACTGACATTGATCAGTAAATGGGGCTGCGATGGATCATCCGGACAAAGCGTTTATAAGCAAATGATATCTTCCGATGACGCTACAATAACTTCGAGAAAAAGACATCAATTAATGATAAGGAGAAGATCAGAAAGAAGGAAATACAGGATGCTTTTTTAAACAAGTTGGACTAAAAGTAAAACTGTCCCAAGTACGGATACGGAAACTCAAACGATGGGAACAATTCTAGGAGATTTTTTGAAAATGATTAGTCAGTAACTGCGAATTGACAATCACATCGTGAAAGGATTGGGAACGATGTTGCAAACTGACATACTAACTGCAAAGAAAACGAAAATTCTACAAAATATGGAGAATATGCATCGAAAACTGCATCACTTTTAGCGGAAATGTATCCACAGAACAAGTTGACCTCGACAATCCATAAAATATTGGCGCATGGCAAAGATATAACTGAACATCAGTCCTTGCCAATTGGAGGACTTTCTGAAGAAGCACAGGAGTCTCTTAACAAATTGTACAAAATATATAGATTCTAGAACACGTTCAAAGCATCAAGGGTGAGGCAAAATGAGGACCTCTTCAACATGTTGGCAGCATCTTCAGATCCACTTATTTCTTCCCTGCGGCATGTGAAGTCACGTATGGAGTTGAAAATGATTATAGTTAAGAAATGATTAGTCCTTCAGATATACCTTCTCTTACGAATTGAGATGAATATTTTACAGAAAATTTAAAAAATAAATTTTTTATAATTTGTCAGGTAATAATTTTAACACATAAAAACTATAAAAAATAACTAAAAAAATCTAAAATTGGTAAAACCATTTTTTTTAGTTACCATAAAAATGACTTTGATAACCCATAAGTAAGCATTTCCAAGGCGTATAACCCTTTCCAAACACTCAGTTCATAGGTTGAGCAATTATCTATCATATGCCATTTAAATTATACGATTATCTTATTCGGTGAAAAAGATATGATTTTTGCAACGAAAAAACTCAAATGGCGCCACTGTGCATTGGTGGTGCAATGCCTGTTAGTGACGGCGTCACTAGGGTGTCCCAAAAAAATTTTTCTTTTTCGATTTTCATGGCTGCTCAAGCTAGATTGAAAAGGTTATAGGGTAAAGTATCGGTCAATAACCACGATTTTCTTAGTTTGTAAGTCAACATTTTTAAAGCAAAACGTTCAAACTGTTTGGCAATGATTTTCCTCAATAAGGTACAACGTATTACATTTTTTCGTAAATTTTGGATACATTTTAGTAGTAACGCTTTATAACTTTTAAAATTTCTATCCGAATTTAAGAAACTAATGATGCATTCTAAAAGACAAGATGGATAAATTCCAAGCAATTTTGTAGAAACAAAACATTTAATTCGCTATTACTGTTCCAGAGTTATACTCTAATTTCTATGAAAATTTATTAACACTGATGATGCACTTTACAAGACGTATAAATCCCAAGCAATTTTGTAGAAAAAATTTTGAATTTGCAGTTACTGTTCCAGAGTTATGCCATTTTAAAACTCTTTACCCATTGTATGAAACTAATAATACTATAAACTATTTGCCAATTTTTCATGGGATTTGCTTTAAGCACTGTATTCATGAAAAAAATCTACATGCGCTAAGTAACGACAAAGAGTTGACGCAGAAAAAACGGCCCCAGCAACATATTGCAGGAAACATATATACATTTGCAAGCAATCATATATATGGTTGCTGCAATATGTTGCCGGGGCAATTTTTTTTCCTTGTCGTTACTTAGCGCATGTAGATTTTTTCAATAATACAATTTAAACCGATGAAAAAATACAAACAGTTTATAATATTATTAGGTTCATACAATGGGTAAAAAGTTTTAAAGTGGCATAATTCTGGAACAGTAACTACAAATTCATAAATTTTTTTTCAAAATTGCTTGGAATTTACCCATCTTTTAAAGTAAATCATTAGTATTTTACATTTTCGTACAAATTTAAAGCAAATCCAATGCAAAAATAGCAAACAGATTATAATATTTTGAGTTTCATATAATGGGTAAAAAGGCTTTAGAATGGCATAACTCTGGAACAGTAACTGCAAATTCAAAACTTTGTTTTCCAAAATTGCTTGAAATTTATACGTCTTTTTAAGTGCATCATTAGTTTTTTAAATTTTCATAGGAATTTTAATACATATAAAGCGTTATTTACAAAATTTAGGAAATCTTATTAAGGAAAATCATTGCCAAAACTGGTGGTTTGTGCATATACAATAAAAGTTTGGACGTTTAGATTCAAAAATGTTGACTTACAAACTAAGAAAATCGTGGTTATTGACCGAGTTTTAAATAAAATTCAAGAAATGCCCGGAATACCCGAGATTTGGGGGAAATTCGACTTGCGCGACCTCTAAACCACTTCCGAAAAATCTGAAAGAATTCCCAAAAATACTTTACCCTATAAGCTTTCAAATAAAGCTTGAACAAAAAAAAAATGTTTATTGATGGGACACCCTAGGCGACACTATCGAGTATTTAGCCATGAAAATGCTTCTCAAAATACTGTTCGGAACCGGTTTACAACTGTAGGTCCCAATCAGGGTAGTGAAAAGCTTTCCCCAATTTCTTCATGGGATGTAATGGGAAACCATTTATTTTTTTTAAAGTCCTATATCTATCTCAAGAAGTTGGGCCGAGCAGGGGAAAATATATATTTTTCAATTCCGCATTGCAAACTTTGTCGGTGGTGAAATTTTAGTGTGGATCAGAGAATTGTGACTAAAGTAAATTTATGCCAATTTTTTTTTACCTCTGTCGTTGGCTTTAAACAATGGATGTCTTTAATAGTTTTAGCGATTTGTCAAGTTTTAGCGATTTGTTTTTAACAAAAAGTGATGTCGTATTAAAGACATTATTGGTTTACCTGCGATAGCATTTGGAAATGGTGTTGATTGTTTCGTGTCGATTTCTCTCGCTGTGTACTTTCGATTGTCAGTAATACATGTTTTAAATATGGACTAGGGACTTGATAATAATAAAAATGAATAAATTTCATGCAACAGCTGAAACTTAATTGGAAATCACAACTACAACATTTAAAAGTTTTTCACATTCACATTTACATTCTCATACTGTCTTCAAACGTTGCTTTCTTCGTCCTGGACGAGTTTAAGGGCAAAGGAAACTCCCAAAAACAGATAGATACTGCTCGTATGTTAAGTGTCGACAATATTTTACAAGTTGACACATTTTCATATACATACATGTATTTATATATGTAAGTACGAGTGTGTGTATGCAACAATTGCTTGCATACACCAACACACATACGATAAGTAAATGTTTAGTTGAGTATATAGAGTATACACACAGTACACACAATGCACATATTTATACCATGAATATTCACTGTCACATTGAAACAACGAGGTTGAAATGCATTCCTTATTTGGAAAAGCATTTCAAAATGTATCTGAATTTAAGCAACTCAAGATGTAAAGACACATGCACTTATGTATATGCATGCATGTTTACATAACGAAATACCGGGTTCATCAATTCCGGGTCCCAAAGTCTACTTGTGAATGTTCGACCAATCAGGACAAGTAAACATTTGAAGATGTCTTGAAATAATTCCTTTTACTCGACAGAGAATACATTTGTTGTTTTGCTCTCGCTGCCATCAACTGCAATTGCCCGTTGCCCATGAATGCTCTTTGTCGTCCCTTGGAGCTTCTTGTGGCACGTCCTCATTACGCACAACGGGCACAAGCGATTCAAAGCAAATAATTAAATAACTCTTTTGACTTGTAGCGTGAACACAATTGAATTTTAATCACACATGAAATCTCATTACCCTGGGCATCTGTGGGTGGACATTAATGTTTCTTGCTCTTTAACCCACCACTTTTCCACTGGCTTACAGACATCGAGCAATGGAAGTGCCGTGCTGGTGTGAGTGGGATGCAGGAACTGGACAGTATGACTCCTGTGACTCGTTTGCTTTTTCCCATCACTGTATGTGATTTAAG